>JABCMI010000036.1:2400000-3000000 GCA_026261945.1 Hirschfeldia incana
GAACAGTAGGTCCTGAATCCTTTAAAGAAGAAGAGGATACAGTTGAATCCTTAGAAGGAGCAGTAGAGAAGGAGCTCAGACTGGCCGTATGAGCAGTTACGGAAGCTTTCGAACCTGAAGCTGAGGCCAGTGGTGGCTTCAACAGGTCACGAGCAGTTTTGGGGGAACGGGAAGCGGGGGAGTTGAGAGGGGGGAAACGGGTTAAGGAGAGAGGGTTGTCAGGGTCGGGATCGGGAGGGTCCGGCGGGATGAGACGGCGGAAGCACTGTTGTTGGTGGGGAACCAGGGGTTCTCTCTCATCTCTCTGTTAGTAGTACTCGCTACCCGTTATATATATAACCCGATAATTTATTACACGAACTAAAGTTACAATATCCAGCAACCAGAAATAGATCCAACCACACTTGATACTCATACGTACAAAACTCTACTCCACTTTGGTTTTTGTTCGAGATAAAAACAAAACAAATTTATTTTTAGAAAACCCAAAGAATATAAAAAAATCCGTCTTCAGTTTCAATTAAAAGAACAAAAAAAAAAGGAAAACATATAATTTGTTTCTTTTTTCAAGGTCTATGACTATGACGATGCTCTATCACTTGCTTTTTCACCTTCGGTAGTCGCCGAAGACACATAGCTCACAGCAAGTGATGTACTCTCATCGGTACAAGGCGGTTGTGGAAGAGGAGGAGGAGGAGCCGAAGCTGCGACAACTTGAAAGTGTTTCTTGCAATTATGGCAAGTGATTTGCATCATCGTTGCACTAATCCTCCGACTTGCTTCTTCTCTATAAAGCTGAGCTTTATGAAGCTCAGCTTTTGCATGTTGCCTTATTCTCTTGGCTTCAGCAAACTCCAGTTCCGCAATCTCTATTTGCCTTTTGACTTCCTCTCTTTGTCCCAATAGTAAGCTCGTCTCTCCCTTCTCGTAGCTTGACGTTGTTGGCTCCATCCCTATCGACAAACTAAGGCTTGTCTCATCAGCACTTGCCCGCGATGGAAGTAGCTGAAGCTCGATGCTACTACCAGTAGTAGCGCACGAGCCAACGAACGGATATAGCAAATCAGATGTTTGTTGATCGGACGGTGGAGCTTGTCTTAGCAAAGGATGTCCTGGCAATACAGGACCAACGGAGAGGTCAACATTTTTGGCGACTGAAGCAGTTTGTGTACCGTTTGCGGTACGTTGTTGATGTTGTTGTACACGGTGGCCGGAGGATTGTTGTGATCCGCGCATGGTGCAATTGTCTTGGTGCTCTATGAAACTCTCCACTCTGAATCAAGAAGAGTGTATATACATATATATAGTCAACTAAAAGTAGAAAGCACAAAGGAATAAAATATAACTTAACTAAGTTAGTGGAGTTAGCTATATTTTGGATTATATTATACCATGAGCATGAGATGCAAGACTTTGAGTTTTGGTATGGTATATACTTTAACAATATATCTACTTAACAAAGTGCTATAGTGAAATCTGTGATGGGGTCAACGTAAGTAGGTTCAAATATATAATCAAAACATAATCCTTAATTAAAATATTTCAGACAGCAATCCAACAAACCTCAGCTTCCATTATCTATAATCAAAACATGTACACGCCATACTAGAAAAAACATTCTTTGATTTACTTTAAGGATTCACGTATATATATATATATATATATATATATATATATATATATTAATAAAAACTAAACTAGACATATAATAGTATTGCCACTAGCTAGGGTTTCATGGAAATGGAACCTGGAGAAAACGCGGCCGCAATCGCATGAATGGCCGCGAGTGCCACAGGTTTTAAGATGGGCTTTGTAATCAGATTGAACAGCGTAGCCCTTCGAGCATCTCTCACAGATCCATTGCTTGTGGTTACTGTGTTTCCTTCGAAAGTGTTTCTTGATTCCCACGAGATCTCCGAGGGCGTGACAAGGGTTGTGGTGGAGACATGTCGGCTCTGGACAAACGTAGACTCTCTTCTTGACTTCCTCGGTGGTCTCTCTCTTTAAAAGCTTCCATGGAACTTTATGCCTTCTCCTGTGCATCTGTAGATTCTGGTCTCTCTGAAACCCTTGATTACAGATCTCACACACGTACCGATCTGATTCTAGTAGTGTTCTTGGAGATAAAGATACCACCTCAGCCTCCGGATCTTCCCCAGCCAGAAAAGTATGATTAATTTCGGATATTTGATAAAACAAAAATACTTGGAGAAATAAAAAGTTGAACTGTTCGAATTGTGACCAATTCAATATTTTTCAACAGAAAATGATTACTGTCAAGAACTTACTGAAATTAAGAAAAATAAAAAACCTTGTTGCTATTCTTTTTTTTTAAGGAAAAAAATTAACATAATTACCTGGCGTCCCGGCAGGTCGTCTTTTCCTCTTTTTGGTTACGGCGGCTCCATTACCGTCGGGAAGAAGATCGGAGGAAGATGATGAAGGAGGAGTCCGATTATGGTTGATGTTCTTGCTTCTCTCGTAGTCTATCATCGGATGAGGTTCTCTCTTTTTGTTTTTGTGTGAAGATAGTGTTGGTTTATAGTGTTAGCTAGTGTATAGAGAAGGTACTGTGACTAACGAAAAATAAGAACAATATCGAGGAATCTTTTGTTTTTCATGCAGGAGAAAGAAGGAGAGATTGGTTTTTATTTGTTTCCTTATTTATTTGGTGGAGAGAGTATTGTGTTTTACATCTTTACTAATAGAGGAAGAAAAGTAAGATGAGTTAAGAGAGAGAAACAAAGGGCTTTGTTTTTCTGAAATCATCTTTTTTTCACATAAAGGAAAAAGCTTTTCTAAACCCTTTACTCTCCATCTTTTTATAATTTTCTGGAAAAAAATCACTAAAAAGAAAGAATATATGAAAACTTTCAACGTTTTGTTAATTGTTTCACTGACCTTTCACCTTTGATGGAGAAATGCATTGTATGGTCGTTGGTGCTTCAATCTTCTTCAGAGTAGTTATGAACCTCTCTTTCTCTCTCTCCTCTCTCTTTTCTATCTGTACACTGTTAACTGTTCATTTACAAACACCATAGGAAAATATGCAGAGAAATGTTGTATACACATATAAAGAGAGTGGGACAAGGACTTTGGAGCCCACATTAGCATCTGGACAAGAAACAAGAAAACATCCCCTCCACAACAAAACAATTACAAGTCATTATTATTTCATATCATACAAATATTCGATCAGACTGAGTTAAAAAAAAATTCTCCTTTTTCAAGATATATAGTAAAAGGATTGATGAAAATTTAAATGGGAATCTTGGAAATTTGATGTTCTCGTGCATGTTTTTAGTGGTGACAAATGTATGTGTAGCCTTTAGGGTTGGTTTATATACAAGAGGGACATGATGAGAATATTTGTTTGGAAAATAATACACATGCATATACCCAAATCATGTTTCCGTATACATATATACAAATGTCATCTTACATATTTTATATGCCCGTTATATAAGATATATATATATATTAATTAAATTTGAATATTGTGTAAATAATTAAGTGAGACTCGAATGATCAGATCAGTTACATTGCAGTATAGTTTTTCTTACAAGGAACTCTTGTGGTAAAAAAAACACACTCAGACCATCTCCAATGGTTTGCACTATTTTTACTCTAAAATAGAGTGACTTTATAATAGAGTTTGAGTTTGCTACAATGATACTCTATTTTAGAGTGAAAAATAGAGTGATGAACCAAAAAAACAACTTACTCGATTAGCTGAGACCAATTCTATCTAATATTACCAAGGAATATTTTAGATCAGGAATATGTTCGGAGGAATTCATCTTTATAAAAAACATATCTACAGACTAATTATAAAGTATAAGTGTCTGTGTGTTGTAGGTATAAAATAACATACATGTTAAAGTCCACCAGCTCATTAAAGGGCATTTGTCTAACCTAGTGGAACTGTAAAAAAAACGAAGTAAATACAAAACTTTTTTTAGAAAGTCATTTAAAAACAAAAAGAGGATGATATATACTTTAATAAGAAGAGAAAGGAAGGTTGAGTTGGAAAGAATGGGTGGGAGGATGGGTGAAATGGATTCTCATCACATGCAATGCTTTTTTGTAGGAAAAAAGATTGCTGGCTACACGAAGTATTGACCGTCACATGGCTAACCATGCAAACTAAATTAATATATACTTAGCTGCACGAACTATATGTAATGCATGACAACATCCCTCAACTTAATGATGTTATGTAGTTAACATCACAAGTTTAATTTCATGTATCCAAAAACTGATGTAGGTGTGTGAGACCGTTTAAATATTTTGTTTCATCAATTAAAATATAATCAATTTGACCGTAATTTAACTAAAATTGGATTTTAGTCCGCCTTTTAAAAGCGCAAGAATATTTTTAACAAAGTTTAATTTAAAAATCAATATTTTTTGATATGTAGTGTTTTAAACTTTTTATTTAATGTATTTGAAAACTATAAAATTATAATATTTTATTTATATAAAATATGAAACTTATATAAGATTATTTTTTTCAATTATCTAATCTGTTTTGTTATTATATTTTAATAATAGTTCTGTAATTCATTTGATTAGTATGTGATATATACTTATTTGATATTTTCTTATAAAATTTATTGGATTTCTATTTATATATTGACTCTAAAATTTTATTTGTTTGATGTAAAATTAATTAAATTAATGAATTATTTTATTTCTATTTTCATAAAAAAAATTCATTCACAAAACTTAGCAAAACGTTAATATTAGATTTGTATTATTAGATTACTTTTATTTTTAACAGTATATAATTAATAACTATATACACGAGATAATATTTGGTTTATGGTTTAAGTTGACAACAAATGAGTTTAAAGAAAATAAAATATCAGATTGACGTCAAATAATTTTTATAATTAAAAATAATAATATCTTATATGAATTTCAAATTTAATATAAATATGAATAATATAATTATATAGTTATCTAATACGCTAAAATAAAACTGCTAAAATTCTACTTATCAAATATTATTAAAACATATTGATTTTGTAATTTAAATTTTGTTAAAAATATTCTTACGCTTTAAGAACATAGATTAAAATCTAATTTAGTTATATTAATGTCAGGTTGATTATATTTTAATTGATGAAATAAAATATTTAAACGATCTCTGATATCCACATCAGTTTTTAAATGAATGAAAATAAACTTGTGATGTTAACTACATAACATCTTTAAGTTGAGGGATGTTGTCATGCATATCATATACTTCGTGTAGCTAGGTATACATTAATTTAGTTTGCATGGTTAGTCATGTAATGGCTGATACTTCGTGTAGCTAGCAATCTTTTTTCCTTTTTTGTAAGTTGGATATATCATCCTTCACACATTCACATTATTGCTTGAGAAACATATTAATAATAAATATTCAACTCTTTCCTATATTTAAAGAATATATCACTAAATAGTAAATAGTTAGGTAAGTTGGATTATTTATCGCACATAGCTTTCTAAATAACATAAAATTGTTATATTTCACGCATATTTAAACACACCAATTATTTTAATATTTTATCACCCCATATACTTTCACGACTATAAAAGTTTCACATATGACCATCTAGCAAATTCACCTTCAGTTATCTAACTAGTTTACTACTTTATTTGACTGCAATAAGTCTCTCACTTCCGCTGTTACTTGTTTTACTTTTTTTTGTCTTCTACCGTTTTATCACCTTGAATTAACGCCGTTCTTTAGATCTAGCACCATGCATCTATATTTTGTTTTACTTGTTAAATGAGTAAGAGCTGTGCATTGAAACCTGAGGCATTTTTCTCCTTCGTTCTTTTTCCATCTGAAAGTTACAACCTGAAAAGTTAATTGACATTTTTTCGATTTCACAGAAACCAGAGCGTGTTAGTTCGCTCTCGTCGCTTTTACTACAAAATATACGTAAGTGTAACTGTAACTGCACTGCGTGTTCGTGTTAAGCGTGGCTAATACTAGACACCAGTGCTTAAAATTAACCCACACAAAAATGTAACTAATTTCAATATTTAACCCACCCAAAATATTTGACAGTCTAAACTATAAATTAAACACGCGTAAGTTTTACCAACAAATCAGTATTAAGCAAATGATATTTTGTCAAACCAATATGTGTATATCTCTAAATCAACGTGCTAATGAAAAAGATGTCATTATATTAGATAACTTAATACTATCAATGTTGAGGTATCCACGAGACTGGGTGATTGATATCATAATAGAAAAGCAAGATTTAGGGGGTAAGATTAGATGCGAGATTCGTTTTAGAAAAAGAGAAGTACGAATAAAGGAGAGGAGTACAAGAAAACAAACAAAAAGAGTATTAATTAATTAGGTTTAACTAATGAGGAGAGAATAGTGATGACAACATGGGAGTTGGACCCTTTTGCTTTTTGCTTTTCTAAGCAGTAATGATGAAGAAGTGTAAACTTCTATTGACAACGCACAAAGACTAATTAAAATAAAATTGTTACAATAGTTTTGTATAATAATTTGTAGAGAAGAAAGTGACTTTGTCTCTATGTCATAATCTTCATAGAAAGCGTTGCCAAATCTTAGCCACATGGACGGTAAAAGCCTTTACCCTACGCGCTACTCTCATCTATTGCCTTTGCATTTTTTTTCATTATTACATCTTTTATATGTAGCTTTTGTATAATTGTCATCATTATGGATTTGTACATTTGCTCATAACATAGACTCAGCCTATTAATGCTCACGGATCTATACATACATGAATATGAACCCTACTTTTATTTTTTTTCCTTTTTCGATAAATTATAATGCTTTGTGATGTTAAGTTGCAACTGGTTACGACAATCAATTGGTGCCAAAAGGACGGGTCTCCAGTTAAATGGATCGGCCAGGGACGACAACGTTTGTCTGCATTTAAATTTGGAATTAACTGAATATATGATCAAATAATTAATACTCCAAATGCTAATTTATGTTATTTTAAGTAAAAACCATTTAATTGTCGATTCATAATAGGATATATATCTTTTAAAGCTTCTTAAATTTAATTCTGTGATTGCAAAAGTTAATAGATGTTGTAGAGTATGGACTAACTTTTTATTTCTTGATAACAAAAGCAAAATTAAGTATGGGCCTACCGATTCAGAAAACTAAACCGGAGATGTGAAATTTGACATAAATCATAGCTGAAAGAAAACTGCTCGCAACACGTGAAATTTGTACGCCATAATATTTTATGCTCTTGAGATATGTATTAGAGAAACAAATTTATTACCACTGAATTCTTCCATTTGAGAATATGCACTAATTTGTGGTATTTTTAATATTATTAAAAGTCAAAATATATATCCGAGAAAGCCTCAATTGTAATACTTGATGAAAACCAGATTTGTTTATTAATTAATACTCTCTCTATTTTTTGTATATTTGATATGTTAGAATATTTTTCTTTATTAGATGATGTTTTAAAATTTTAATGTAAAATTTATTAATATTTGATGCTATATAATTTTGTATTGTTCATTTTTTAATTATTGATTGAATGTGGTTATGTATATGATGAATAGTGACTTTTGTTATTTAAATTATTTTTAAAAAATCTGTTTGGTAATCTAAATCGTTAACTGATTAAAAAGGAGATAATAGTAATATTTTTCCATATATCAGAAAAGTATCAGTTACAAATAAAAATTCTTTATATGAAAGTGACTAGAGATCATCCATTATTCTATTTCTGTGTAAATAAAAGAATTTCTTATTGTTAATATGTTATATTCTGTCGACATGCTATTAATATAGTTTATGCGTCCAGTCTGCCAGCATGTCTATCTATCATTATATGGTTTAAGTTATCGCAAGTTATCATATATGGTTTAAGTTAGTGCAAAAATTCACGGTCTCTGAATTTTAAAATAATAGTAACGAAAACACGAGCAAAAGAGATTGTGAAATTAGGTGCAAGTGTGCAACCCATCCTACCATTCATTACCTATAAACTAGAATGGAGAAAAAAATAGTTGTTGTATATAAACAAGTTCTATTATCTGTGATTAGTACGACAATACAATTTTTCTTGTTGTTTAATTATATAAGCATGTAAGTTGATAAATATTTAGTGTTTTAATTTATATTCAAAGCATTTGGTTAGTTATAATACTTTTGTTTTTGTCACCATATTATAAATTGTTAATAGTTTTTGTTTTGCTTAAATTATATATTTGATTGGGGGACGTATTATATGACTTATGAGAACGTACCAGTCTCTATAAAGTTCGAAACTTATGGTACATCCATAAAAGTCTTTGCTTTGGCCATACCATTTTATGATTGATAGCGATTTCTTATCGGCCTTGTTGCTTTCCTTGCAAACATTTCATACCAACGAAATCAACACACACATATACATATATATATAGAGGAACATCATTAGCCTTCCTTAATCAAAACAAAAACAAAAACAAAAATTAAGTATGCTTTTCAAGTGGGTACATTAAAATAACTCAAGTCTGATTAAGAAAATTTTATTTATTTTTCGTTCGACAGTGGGTATTAGAGCATCTCCAACCCAAGACTTTATTTTGAGGAGAGCAAAACCTCAAAATGAGAATTTGAGGGTTGATTACTCCAACCATAAAACCTCAAAAAAATCCTTAAAAGTTTATTTATTTGCATTACAGTTCTTGACATTAATAAAAATTACTAGTAGTGATAAAATTTCATAAATACATATAAAACATATTTTAAAGATATTATACAACATAAAATATTAAAATATAATATAATAAAAATAATAGAAATCACATATATAATAAAACAACACATATATTGGTTAGCAAACGAATTCTAGTATTTTGGTATCACTTGTAAGATATGTGTATTTAAAGGTTTGTATAATTCTTTTTTTTAAATTATATAAAGTTTGTTTAATGTATTTTATTTTGTGTAACCTTTATTATATGTATATTTTTATTTGTGTGAATTTTATTTTAATTATATGTAAGATTTATTCTATTTTATTGTATTTTGGTTTACTTAAAATGTTTTAAATAAAGTTAGTAGATCTATTTGTAAAATGGGGAAATTTTAAGAATACACTTTTTTAAAAAATGAATAGTAAGGGCTAAAAAAATGAATAGTAGTTTTGAGATTTTGAATAGTGAAACCTCAAATTTGAGGTGTCACTATTTAAAATCTCAAAATTTGAAGATTTGAAGTTGGATTGAAATTGCAACAATCTCAAAATTTGAGGATTTGAGGTTGAGTTGGAGATGCTTTTAGGAGGGTTTGAATTCGAAGAACAAATTTAGGAAAAACAATACAAGTACAAGGTGAGGCAATTGGATAAGACGTTGAGAAGGATGGTTTAAATAGAATTATGACGCTTCACATAATGAAGGCCATGGAGTTTCTGGACTAGGATGGATTATTTGTAATGGTCAGGGCTACTTTCAACATAGTAGAATGATCAGGAAGTTTCAGGGATGTTTTCGGATTGAAGAGGCTAAATGCAAAGTACTTGTACGGGCTTTACAGGCAAATCGATCTTTGTGTTTCAAGCATGTGGAATTCGAAGGTGATGATGCCGCAAAATTACATAAACGAAATTACATCAACTTGGTCTAAACTACCAAAGCAACAATCTAACGCTGCAAAATTACAACAAAATTCGAGAATGGCAACGACTCTTTGACTCCATATAGTTCACACATGCAAATATTACACAACCAATGTGTGGATACATTAGCTAAGCGGGCTGTTATATGTTCCAATTTTTGGTGTATATATAATTGCTCCTAAACTTCTCACAAGATGATGTATGAGTTGATTTATTTAGCATAAATAAAAGTTATGCTTAAAAAGACGTAGTAACGATACTAGTACAAGCTATAAGACTACATATATGTCATGGTCTGTAAAACACTATTTATTTAACTGAAATGGCTCTCTCAAAATATGAAATTTGATATTTATGGATGAAATTTTGAAATCCGACAGCACTTGCAGCCAACCCTATTGCCTCATTACATCTCAATTCGGATTATAAGCATACCACTTGATTCTAATAGATGCGAACAATAAAACAATATACAAAAGGAAGGATGCTCATTGAACAAGTCCAATATCTGATACATCAACAATATACAATAGTAAGGATGCTCATCGAAACTGATACATCTCAAGGAAACATTAGGCTCCTGACTTTATATAATGGCTCGATGGTATCTCAATTTGAGTGATAGAAGCTGGCTGAGAAGTCATCGGCCTAGTGTTTCCTTGATGTATCAGATATTAGAAACACTAGGCCCACGACTAGAGAAAACAGTCTCTTTAATAACGTCGGTACAATAACATATTTAAACGAACCCAATAGTATTATTTTTTTCTTGAGTAAAATAAAATATCTCTTGTATCTTTGACGTTTGAAGTTTTATTTGTTTAACACTATCAATACCACTTTTCCAACAGATTGTGTGGTTTAAGTATATTACCCTTTCACCATCTATTTGTAATCTCTTCAATTGTTGGTTGAAGATGAATGTATGTAGGATAAATGCCGTTGAGTTTTGATTAAGTATTTTTTCCAAACTCATATTTTTCTTAATTTTCATTACTTCGTCCTTTTACATTCGATATTCAACTTAAGATCAACTAATACGTCTTGAAGAGTGTATAAATGTCCATCTTCCTCTTTTGGTCTTGATTTCCAATAAGGTCAAAAATAACTCATCAACCTCAGGTGAATCTGTAGAAATATCTAATACATCGAAAATAATTATCAGATTTTTATGAC
Organism: Hirschfeldia incana; assembly: GCA_026261945.1. Lineage (NCBI taxonomy): Eukaryota > Viridiplantae > Streptophyta > Magnoliopsida > Brassicales > Brassicaceae > Hirschfeldia > Hirschfeldia incana. The sequence continues at coordinate 2,410,797 of JABCMI010000036.1, forward strand.
TAACATCAAAAATAGAATTCAAAATGATTGATAACACTCAAATTTTAAGTCTTCTATAAGATTACCATCTTCACCTCATTAGCAAAAAAAATCTACCAGCCTTAATCCTTTGTAGTCTGAACTGGTTTTTTATTATATATAACTCAGAATCAAACTCGGTATATCTCAAAATGTACCACCTCTTTCTTGAATTTTTACTCGAAATACTGGTAAAAATTGTGTATATGTACAGAACCAGAACCAGGGGAAAAAAAAGAAGACGAAACAAGTACAATCTTGATCTAGATTTGTTTCTTTGTGTCTTCACTAGAAGGTAATCAAATCTGGCATCATGTACTGGATATAAACTGGTTCTTGGTACGATACTATAAGAGGAAGAGGATGCTTTTGATATGCTTTAACCACCTTTTCATGGAAACAACACTCATCATCTTCGAAAATCTCCCATTCCTCCGTGATGATCGTCTCCAATCTCGGTTTCTCCAAAACCACCATAGCTTTCTCTTCCTCCACTACTACTTCTTCTTCTTCTTCTTCGACGTTCTTGATCATTTTCTTGATTGCTTCTACTTCCGCTTTTGGTATACTAACGAACTGAGGAGTATCTCTCGCGTTTGGGACGCCGAAGATTTTGCAGAACTCGAAGTAGACAGCGAGATCTTCTCCCTGAGACGTTGCCTTGTCGACGATCTTTAAAACCGCGGCGGCGTCTGTTTTTCCTGAACCCGGAAGGATTCTGATGACGCCGCCGCATATTCTACCGTAGATGTTGATACTCTCGATCACAACACAATCCATTGCCTCTAGGATCAACGTCCTCTTCATGTTATCAGCAATAGGACGTATCTGAAGAATCAAATCGAGAAGAGACTGCAGTTTCTGTATCTTTTCGAGCTCCGAAGATCTCCGATTCGCCGCCGCAGGACGGCGGCGATGGAACTGATCAGATAAGAAGGAAGAATAGCCATGTAGGAAAGTGAAGTAAGCTCGGACGAAGATGTTGAACCCCCAGGTCTTGCTGAGACACGAATGTCCGTCGGAGAACTCCGAGAGGTCGAAAGGGAGACGGCGGAGTTCTCCGAGGACGGAAGGGAGTTTGCAGGAGAGAACACCGTGGAGAAGCATCAGGGATTTGAGGGAAACGATCCAGCTGCGCGTGTGGCTGACGCGGGAGGAGAGGGTGTGGATCAGCGTCTTGAGGTTGAGATGAGGAGAGGATCGGATCCATTTGTAGACGCGGTGAGCGTTGGAGTAGTCGACGGAGGAGGAGTCGTGGGAGGTGGCTTTGATGATGGCTGCTTCGAGGTCTAGGTTATGGTGAGGAGTTCGACGCGAGAATCCGACGGATAATAAGCTTTTACGGTCTTTTATCGCGGCGGCGGCTCGTTTCCACAGCTTCATCGTTCGAAGCCCCACTCCCTCTCTCTCCTCTTCCTCTCGATCTCTATCTCTATTTGTCTTCTCTGTACCTTACGTCTTCCGCAAGATAGAAAAAAAATGATGTCTGTAAATCTATTTTCTCTATTTTGAGTTCTTCCTCCCTAGACCATCCATTACACCGTTGTTACCGCTCCTTTCCAAAAAAATATATTTAAATAAAAAGGAAAAAAAAAAGCGGTACGTGTGACCGGTTTGCTTAATTCATATTTGTGTACCTCTTTAAACCGAACTAACGTCGTCTAATATATCTGATTTGTTTTGTTTTTAGTCCTGATTACTATAGCCACATTGAACTGGTTAGTATATCGGAATCATATTTGATTAGTCGTTTATACTCTCATAGAACTCAAATTCATGACATAAATCTTTGGAAACAAATCTCTCAGTTACCAATTAGTAATCAACAAAAGATGCAAGTCTCAACTGTAAAGAAATTCCTTGTAAAACCGTACATTCATCTAATTGGTCTGTAACGGGAGGATCAGAGAAACCTTTTTGGCTCATTTTTGCAATAAAGAGACTAACGTCGATCTGACCACATAAAATTTTGCCATAAGAATAGAAGATAATCCTTCCTATAATTAACCCCAACTTGGATTTGGAACATGTCTATATCCGGCTACAAAGCAATTGTAAAGAGAGGATCATTCAAGAAGAGAGATGACAAGAGCAACACTCATGCCAAGCATCAAAGATATCAAATGGCACACACTGTTTTTAACTGTCGATTTTCCAGAGTTGTTGTTCATCTCCGCAAGAACACCTGCAACCGCTATGTATATGAATCCTCCCGCTGTAAATCCCTGCCAAAATTTTCAATCACCCACCCAAAAACAATCATAAACATTATTCAGATATAACGTTACTAAATCGAACCAAAACCAAAATGTCATCTACTACCTCAATCAATGATGATTGTCCCGGTTCATTTCCCCAGACCAAAACCTGTGCCCAAGACAATTAAAAAAAAACATCACGAAGGTTAGTTCAGTTTCAATCTCTAGAAAGGTTTCAGACGTAAAAAAAGACTTGCCAGTGAAGTTCCTGCGAGTGCGACGAGTGCAGAGAGGAAGTTGAAGAAGAGTGCCTTTGTTACAGTGAAGCCTGATCTCACTAGAATCCCAAAGTCACCTATCTGCAAAAGTATTATCCCATTTGGTATTTTTTTGTTTTAAGGGGTTATTTTTTTGTTTGTTATGCTTGTACATACCTCTTGGGGAAGCTCGTGCGCAAGTAAGAACATGGTTCTTGACCATCCACCAACTGATCCGTATATCAGAAACGCACTTCCTAACGCCATTCCATCAGTAAAATTGTGCTGCAAAACAATATAAACAGGAAAGAGATCTTATCTTTTCAGATGAAGCTGACGCATCTCCTATCTTTGAAGATAACAAAGGGAAGCACGTACTTACAACACCATCAGAGAACAAGTTGAGGTAACCGAATACTAAGCTTGAGTTCTTCTCCACCTGTTCAGGTTTGTCCATTTTTCCATCGGAAGTAAGTTCTGCTCCTGAGTTTGATTTATCCTCACCATCACTAGCAGAAGTCTTTCTCTGCAATGTAACAAAGTGACTAAGTAACCGTCATATTATACATCAATACTACTTCTGGCTTCAAGTAGAAGTATTGACATGGGGAGTGCTGGTTCTCACCTTACGGAGAGGTTTATCTTTAGAGCCGCTTGAGACTTTTTCTGATGAATTTTCAGAGGGACACTGTTTGTCCGCGTTGTTATGATCGTCCTCATCCTTCAGTTTCTTACTGCCTGCATGGTGGTGGTGGTGATGGTGACCCCAAGTATTGGATCCAGACGAGTTTTCTTCCACATACCGCACCAACTTCTCCACAAGAAGGAAGACCACAATCCCAGCTACACGATCAATAATCATGTTTGAGTTGAAGTTTATTAATCTGCCAAACACTACTGTGTTTGATTAACCCAAGGGCAAGTGTTTTACTACTTACCGAGAACGGACAATCCAACAGACAGGTCTTGTATGGAATGTGAGTGTGAAGGCGAATCCGAATGAGAATGATCATGATGGCCATGGCTCTCATGGTGATCATGATCATGAGAGTGACCACCACCTGAGACGCAGTAATTTTTACAGTTAAGAAGATATCTTTTTGGTACCGAACGGAAATAAATTACAACTCGTAAAACAACGAGGATAAGAGAAGGAATATAAAGCACTGGAGATGAGAAGGCTTAAAACTAACTAGTGGAAAAATGCCAGATACTATAAAGAGAAGAGAGTTAGATAACTGTGTCCATTAGACTGTACCAAAAGCATGTGGCAATTGGTGAAGAAAAGCATCCCCCAACATAGCTCCTGCCTGGTTTAACCAAATAAACAGAATTGCTCAGAAGTAACAACATAGCACATCAATACATACAGATGCCAAACTCATTACAAGTTGTAATTTACAACATAGCACATCAACGTATCAGCTTTTCGTATCACTTTTTATTTATTGTTTATTTACAACCAATAATAAAAATGATACGAAAAGCTGTGCACAGAGATTGCTACATCATCAAATACTTTTGACGAATTCAAAACCACCAAAAGTAAAGACTTACTCCAAAGAGAGCCAATGCATCAACAAACCATTTTGCAGGTTTCCCTTGAACTGTAAATTAAAACAAAAGACATAAAAAAGCTAATCTAGTATAGCACATGAATAAACAAAACAAAGAGATAAGACAGTCAACACCCCAAAGGTCCTTTTGGTTCAATAGTATTATTCCTCAGAGATTTGCTTACCGAACATAACAGGGAGCAAAATCAGACAAATGAGTGACGCCAAGCTAACCAAAAGAGAGCATCCCAACGCGTTAAACCACAATGCTGCATTCAATAGAAAAAAAAGTAACTCTAAGAGCAACATTATGGGGAGTCCCCAAATCAAAGTCCTTCAAAAAATAAATGTGTATGTATATGTTATATATGCGGGTGTAATTGTGAGCTAAGGACTTTACGGAAACCAAAGCCGAAAGTTCATTAAATAAGGAACTTTCGGTTTTAGTTTCCGTAAAGTCCTTAGCTCACAATTACACCCGCATATATAACATATACATACGCATATTATTTGTTAGGGACTTTGATTGGAGGACTCCCCGATAATGTTGCTCTAATCAATCATCTGATTATTCATTCATCTACGAGTTTGTACAAACATTAAATAAACCAAATTACCAAATCCAGAAAGGGTAGAACTCGATTCGTGATCATTAAAACAAGGCCCAAACCCACACAACCTCATATCCTCCTCCTCAGCTAGCTCCTCCGGCAACTTCATCATCTTCTTCACCGTATTCTCATGATGATGATGATCGTGATCATGATGCGAATGACTGCACCCACCTCCGTGACTATGGTGCGCGTGATCGTCACGCGCGGGCGTTGACTGAGAGAGCGCGGTGTATACGCACAGATCCAGAAGAAGCAGGAACACCAGAAACGGAGGAACCGCGAGTCTTCTCGGCGAGAACGACATCTGATCTGGGGAAGACTATGAAGAAGAAGAGCGGCGGTTGTTGCAGCAGGCGCCTTCGACGGTGATGAAACAGACTAGGCAGAATACGAGAATTATGATTCCGACTATCACTCCGAATGTCACCACATCCATTTTTTTTTTGTAATTATTTAACCTTAATTTTTTTTTTTTTGTAATTTTGACCCTCTCTTTCTAAATCGAGCCACCGAACAAACGATTCTACACATAAGCAACCGTGGCACGCATACCGAACCTAGTAGATCAAAATGCAGTTTTCAACACCTCTAGCATGGACTTGGTGATTTCAAACGGAGCATGTATCAATGGAAACCATAATCATGTCCTCGACTGGATCATATCTCTAGGGCTTCACTCGCATCAATATTTCGTTTGACTTCTTGAACAAACAATTTCTTTTAAAAAATGATTAATGGGCTGAAAATTATGATAGGCCCATATATTTTGTTGAATGATTCTGTGAACCGGCGTGTCACGTGGAAATGACAGGAAGAGCACACGACAGCCACACAATACGGCTCGTGGAGAGAAGACAAAAAAAGACGGAACGGGATGCTCCATGACGGATTAAAACTAGACAACGGTGTCCGCGTTGATTGGCCTCACTCGTCGTGCAAGACCGGCAACAATCACGCCGTTTTTTCTCATAACGTATGTGAAAAATGAACCAATCGATTTAAAATCACGAGGCTGGCAGGGTGATGACTCAGCAGTTATTAACAAACGGAGTATTCTGATACTATAAAAATGATCAATACCCTTCTCTCTGACTACTCATCAACTAGTTTGCTTCTAAAATGGGAGACAAAACTCATCTTCATCCCCTTCGGTCGGAAAACACGTCAGCTCCTGTTTCTCCGGTGGTTACCCTCGAAAACACTAAGCTTCCGGATGCCCCCGTTCTGTTTTTCGTTTACTTACATAAGGCTTTCCGTGCCCAGCTAGTAGAGCTCCGTCGTTTCGCTACTGACGCCGCTACAGCCGGTTCCTTTAGCGGGGAACAGGCCGGGGAGCTATGCCGGAAGTTTGAGTTTTTGAAGCTTGTGTACAAGTATCACAGCGCAGCTGAAGATGAGGTTAGGCTTCGCCGTTTTTAGATGATCCCACAGTTAAAATGGAAATTTATACTTAAAAATAAAAGTTTATTTCTCGTTGGTAAATTTCGGTTAATCCTGCCTTTATATGTCACTTCTTTTCTATATGTGAGTAATAGTCATCGTCATTCATCATTTCATATACAATCTTGATAGTGGTTTAAGATTGGTGCTAACGAGTTTCTTTAAGAAAAAAGACGGTTCTATTTGGTTTGAAATGATCGTTTTTTTAATTGGCAGTTTATCGTTTTGGCGGTCGATGAACGTGTGAAGAACGTTGTTTCTAGTTATTCGCTTGAGCATGCTGGCACAGATGATCTATTCAGCTCACTTTTCCACTGGCTACATGTTCTTGAAGAGGAATTACGGAGCGTTAGCGATGTACTTCGTGAAGTTATTCTGTGCATAGGCACCATTCAGTCATCCATATGCCTCCATTTGCTTAAAGAAGAGCGGCAGGTCTATTATACCGTCCAGTTGAAGACATATTTCACTTCAGATCTCTCTGCTATGTTTCATCTGTTCATAACACTCCATGATACTATTATGCAGGTCTTTCCTTTGTTAATTGAGAAGTTTTCGTTCCGAGAACAGGCATCACTTGTGTGGCAATTCATTTGTAGTGTTCCAGTGATGGTGCTCAAAGACTTTTTGCCATGGATGATGTCTCATCTCTCCCACGAGGAGAAAATTGAGGTTGTGTACTGCATGAAAGATGTTGTTCCAAATGAAGACTTATTGCAACAAGTATGTATATTCCTTTATTTTATTTCCAATTCCTTTAAATTATGATTAGTATAAATTTTTATTTTATTTTATAAAAGGTGATAAGCTCTTGGCTGATCAACGACATTCCATCGACTTGTGGGGTTTTTACAAAGATCATAAAACGGGTCCATGATGAAGATGTGTCTAAAACTACAAAGAACTCAGCTCGGACGAATGAGTCCATAGGATGTTTTCAATGGTTTTGGCGGTGGAGTAAAAAGGCCTTTTTTCTTACAAATGTAGGTTACAGCCCGATTCATGGTCTTAAGATTTATCAAAAGGCAATTGAAAAAGATTTGAGAGACATTCATCAAGGATTAAGCCAAGCGAAATCCTCAAGCCTTCTTTTGGACCTTGATGTACTCATGGCGCGGTTGAACTTCCTTGTTGATGTTCTTGTTTCTTATTGGTAAGATAAACTTAATCTTCCTAGTCACTTTAAACTTGTCCTCTTTTCTCTGAGCGGCTTACATAATATTTTGTTGTTTTTGCAGCATCGCATTTAACAAGTTCCTTCACCCGGTGTTAGAAGAAATAGCCTCTTCAAGTGCAAATCAATTCACCGTAGATGTCTGTCTCGAGAATTTTCAGAGATTGCTATACAAAAGTGTTGATGCAAAAATGAGGACGGATGGTTTTCTACCCAAGCTTCAGGAGGAACTTGAGTCCGTTATTGTCCAAGTAACAAACCAATTTTCCGTACAAAGAGCAGAGGTAAAACTTTTTAATACTTTTCTAGTTGTATTTTTAGTTGAAACTAGAATTCTAGAACTTTCTAGTTCAGAGGTTCGCGGTTCTAGTGACCGTTGGATGGATCTAATGTTACATGTTGTGGTTTCGAACTGGGGATTACGTGAGGAAAAAAAAAGAAACTAGAACTTTAGAACTTGTTATAATGTTGTATTAACTTTGAAATTTGTGATTCTTTAACCTCCAGGTATTCCCAATTATCAGTAAGAATTGCAACCATGAAATGCAGAGGCAGCTCCTATACGAAAGCATACATGTCTTACCTCTTGGATTGCTAAAGTGTGCCATACCATGGTTCTCTGCTCATCTGTCAGAAAAGGAATCTCAATCCATTATCCATTTCTTGACTTTGGAAGCTTCTTCTCACAAAAAATCATTTCCACGCCTCTTGTTGCAGTGGCTACCCTTTGGCTACAGACACAAAACCTCTGTTGAAAGTTTTTGGAAACCACTGTTCACAATGTTATGCTTCTCTAAAAAGACGGTTACCGAGGAAGTAAACAAGTCTTCAACATTCTTCATGTTCCCGGCTTACTCTAGTCGGATTCTTTTCTCGGGAAACCTTAGACCTCGTCCTCTCCATATGGTTGATCCAGTTGCTATGGATAGAAAACCGATTGATCTCCTTTTCTTTTTTCGCAAGGCAATGAAGGCAGAACTCGACTACCTTGTTTGTGGATCTGCTAGATTAGCATCCGACTCTACCTTCCTCGGGGAGTTTCAACAACGGTTCCATCTGATAAAGTTAGTTTATCGGATACACTCTAATGCAATGGATGAGATTTCGTTTCCAGCACTGGAGGCAAAGGGAAAACTACAAAAGATCACTCACTCATTTAGTATTGATCACGAGTTAGATGTCAAACACTTCGATAAGGTGTCATTCATTTTGAATGAGATGCCAGAGCCGAACATGTTGGTTTCTACAGTCAAGTATGAGCGGTTATGTCTGAGTCTCCAAGAGATATGCAGATCCATGAACAAGATATTGTCGGAGCATTTCCAACAAGAAGAATCTGAGCTCTGGTGTATATTCAGAGACCACCTCGCTATTGAAGAACAAGAGAAGATCATAGGATGCATGCTTGGGAGAATAAGAGGGGAGACACTGAGAGATATGATTCCCTGGTTAAGGGATTCTCTGGCATCTGATGAACAACATGCTGCAATGTCCTTGTGGCTCCAAGTAACAAGAGGAACAATGTTTGTCGAGTGGCTAAATGAATGGTACAACGGTCGTATTACCAAAGAGGAAGCAAGAGAAGCAAACAACATAAAATATGAACACTTGTTAGCAATGAGTCAAGAACCATCCATCCTCTCAAGCAGTATAGAAAGAATTCATGGTAAGCATCCATCTTATAGAGATACTCGTAGTTTGGTCTTTGGCTGCAAGCACTACAAGAGGAACTGCAGGATTCTTGCTCCTTGTTGTGGCCAACTCTTCACGTGTATACAATGCCATGATGAAGAGGCTGATCACTCGGTGGATAGGTAGTGTAACATCTTCTTCTACTATCATACGAGAAACTTCGACAAAACTATGTTTGGCCCTTAACTGTCTTTTCGTTCTCTTGACTTCTTATGCAGGAAACATATTGAAAAGATGATGTGCATAAAATGCCTTATGATTCAGCCAATTGGTGCAAATTGCTCAAAGGCTTCGTGCAAGTTGTCAATGGGAAAGTACTTCTGTAAGATATGCAAATTATTTGATGATGAAAGGTAAATATTCCTCTGCTTCAGGGTATCTACTTTGATGCTTAAAATATGTCTCTTTTGACTTGATATTATTAAAACATGTACAGATAAAACTGTTGGGTTATAATTGACAGCTTTTGTAAAAGAACAAAATTAGATCTTTGACTTGATATTATTAAAACATGTACAATCCAATGTTGTTAACAGGTCAATTTATCATTGTCCCTACTGCAATATCTGCCGAATAGGGAAAGGACTAGGCATTGACTACTTCCATTGCATGAAATGCAATGCTTGTATGTCATGTTCCTTAAAAGAGCATGTTTGCCGAGAAAATTGGCTAGAAGTTGATTGTCCGATTTGCTGCGAGTACATCTTCACCTCGAGAACCGTGGTGAAGCCTCTTCCTTGCGGTCACTTGATGCACTCAACATGTTTTCAGGTACTTAAATTATGTTAATGTTTTGTGGTAATAATGAAAAACTGAAATACTTTTTTTTGGTCTTTTGATTCTGGTGGTAGGAGTACACTCGTTCGCATTACACATGCCCTGTCTGCAGCAAGTCGCTTGGAGATATGCATGTCAGTTACACCCTTTTCAATCAGAATATTTGTTTCTTGTAAAATAATTTATCAGTTGCATCAAAACCATACGTTCTCTGGCCACACACATAGTTTTGTGTTTCCTCTGAATTTGAAGTGTTTGTCTTTATTGAATAAATAAATACTGCTCAATCACTAAACAAAAGACTCTTTCACGCAGGTTTACTTTAATATGTTAGACAACTTGCTTGCAGCAGAAAAGATACCTGATGAATAGGCCAACAAGACTCAGGTTTACATCTCTCTCTCTCTATATATTGTTACATAGGACAAAGCCTTTGTTTCTCTTAGTCTAGATACCCAGTTATTGAGACGCAAGAAGAACATGATGCAATTTCTTTTATTTGGTACAGGCAACGGCGGACCCAGGATAAATTTTTAGTGGGTTCAAAAATCAGGAAAAATATCATAATGGGTATCGAACCCTGGTTTTTGTGGGTTCAACAAGCTAAAGTAACCAACTATGCTAGTGAATTTCACATGATTTAAGCTACAATTTATTTAATTTCAAGGTTTTTGTGGTGTCAACTGACACCATAACCTATAACGTAGGTCCGCCCCTGGGTACAGGTGATATTGTGTAACGACTGTGGAAGGAAAGGAGATGCTCCTTACCATTGGCTATACCACAAATGCACTTCTTGTGGCTCATACAATTCAAAGCTCCTCTAAATAACTAGAAATTCCTTTTCCTTTCGCATTATTGTAGAATCACAAGTCTATGTAGTAGTAGTACACGGCTTGTAAGAAAACAGATCTGTAAACTTTGTCGTTGTGCCAAAACAAAACATACAAACAAACCCACATGTCACTCATTCCCTATAGTTTGACTACCAAAACTGTTAATAATTCTACGAACCAAACACACTTAAAAAAAAAAAGAAAACAATAGTATAGCTATTCTGACCTCTCAGCTGCTTCAGTACGAGAAAAAAACACAAACCCTAGATTTATCTTCTTCTTCAGACCATGTCTTCTTATTCACTTCAATCACCAACCATGTCCGATTCCACCACCTCGCCGCTTCTCCGCTCCCCCCGTCAATCTCCCCGTCGCCGCCAGCCCGTAATCGCGGTTCTGCTAGGCCGAGCCACGGGTCAGCGAGGAGCTTCGATGGTCGTGAGAGAGACTGCCGCGCAGGAGCTCGAGGAGCGGAGAGCCGATTGGGGTTACTCGAAACCCGTCGTGGCTCTCGACATGCTCTGGAACACTGCCTTTGTGGTCGTCGCGGCTGTGATGCTTTTGGTTTACAAGGAGGAGAAGCCGAACGTTCCGGTTAGGGTTTGGATCTGCGGGTACGCGGTTCAGTGTCTTGTTCATGTTGTGCTTGTGTGGTTGGAGTTTAGGAAGAGGAACGCGACGAGCAGGGGAGGTGGTGGTGGGGATTTGGAATCTGGGGAAGGTTCTGTTCATGGTAGTGATGATGAAGATGGTGATGATAGGATCCTCAGGTTAGCTTCTTAAACAAACAAACAAAAAAAAAGCCTTTTCTTTTGTTGGGTTCTTGGTTTCTTGAAGTTGGTTCAGCTTTACTTTGTGGTTTGTTTTTGTACTTTGCAAAGGTTAGATTTTTATGACAATATCTAGAGACCCGACAATGCATCTTGTCTTTCTCCTGTGTCATGATTGTTATGAAGAAGTGTGCTTTTGGCTTTGTGTAAGAACTGAAAAGATTAGTACTTTATTTAGCAAAGTTGTTACTTTTATTGTGGACTCGTTTCATCAACTGATGGGATTTCAAAATGTGTTATCATCCCAATTGTCTTTAATTTCTTGTTTTGGGTTTGCTTTGTTCTTCAGGAAAAAAAAATTATTATTTACTAAATGATTCCACTATGAAAATTTTTCAGCACTAAGACTTGCGAATCGATGAACACCATTATATCATTTGTCTGGTGGATTGCTGGCTTCTACTGGCTTGTATCTGGTGGTGAAATCCTTCTACAAAATGCACCCCATTTGTACTGGTACTACTGCTTGAACTGTCAACAATGTTTCTGCATATATATTCATTATACCTTTTTTCTTTCGGAATGGATATGATGACATTGTAAAGTTTGTAATGCTGCTTGCAGGTTGACTTTTGTTTTCCTGTCATTTGATGTGTTCTTCGCGGTCTTCTGCGTTGTGGTTGCGTGTCTTATCGGAATCGCTCTCTGTTGCTGCCTCCCGTGTATCATTGCTCTTCTTTACGCCGTTGCTGGGCAGGTACTGGCCTTAAACAGCAAACCTCAACTACTACCAAAAATTGACTTTACCTTTTTGGAAGATATAAAAAATGAATTACTTATGTGTGTGTGTTCAGGAGGGTGCATCAGAAGCAGATCTAAGCATCCTTCCCAAGTACAAGTTTCAGATGATGAACAATGGTGAAAAGCAAACAGATGGTGGCGGGAAAATGATACCTATAGACGCAGGCACTGAGTATACGGGAAACGAACGTGTGCTTGAGCCTGAAGATGCTGTAAGTTGTTACAGAGAAGTTTAAAATATATAATTTCAGAGCTTTTTCCTTGTAATGACGAGGGGTTTTGTTGTAGGACTGTTGTATATGTCTGAGTTCATATGAAGATGGAACAGAGCTGGTGACGCTTCCTTGCAACCACCATTTTCACTCGACGTGCATCGAGAAATGGCTGAAAATGAATGCGACATGTCCTTTGTGCAAGTTCAATATCCTCAAAGGTAATGAACAAGAATGAAAGTAGTACGAAGATGAGGATTCATCCCTTTGGCACTTGTTTTTCTTTTATGTTGTATATATATATAGAGAGAGTAGAGTTATGCGAAGTGATTTTCATTTTGTAAGCCGTAAGATATAATATAAATTGCGACTTTGTTTCATTCCTGTTTATCATGTAATCAAATAAAGAGTTTATATACGAATGTTTTCAGAACTAGGCCCTGCGGATTTTATCCAGATTTTTTTTTTAGTTTTGTTCGGTTCTTCAGGTTGATCCGATCATGCAACATTTTTTAGTAACCGGTTTGGTTGGAACAAGCCACCTTAGCAGTATCATGAACCTTACTTATATTTTAATTTTTTTTCTAAATCAAATTATGTTGAATTATTATTAAAGCAGAACAATTCTATAAAATTAATCTTTAACTTGTGTGTTATTTACACAATATGTCATGTACTGTATCAATCCAACTAGACAATATATTTGGTAACAACGTTTGTCAAAATTGTTTTATAGTATTTAACTAAGTTTTGATTAGTAGAAAACTAGAAAAGCAAACGTACATTATTGAATATCCCTTGAAAAAATAGAAGTCCTTGAAAAGAAAAAAAAACAAAGAGGTCGACACAAGACAATAGACAATAGGCATCGAACACGTTCCCTCCTTTCAGGCGCAAAAAAACTGTACTTTTTTTTGAACAAAAAAGAAAAAAGAAAACTGTTAGACTAATCACAGCTTTTCTCACTAATCACATCACTGAAGACAATTAACTCCCCGCCAATGTTTATGTTTCAACCCAATTTACTACTAGTAATAAACGAAGAAAATAGATCAAATGATAATGTCTATATTTGTTACGTTATCTTACTAAATAATACAGTACATTAATTCTTACTCAAGTGCGTTGATCAAGTGAGATCAACTAATAATAATCCAGTCTCCATTCTTCCTCTAGTCTTGTCAAAGTGATTAATTCATTTAAATCTCTCTCTCTCTCTCTAGGTTTTAGCATCACACACTCTCTCTCCTCTCCGTGGGACTCTGATTTGAAACTAGAGTGAGAGAGCATTTGGATCCCAAAGAACTCTCTCTCTCTCTCTCTCTCTCTCTCTCTCTCTCTCTATACATTTGCATTTTGGATGTGTTTGTGAGTGAAAACAAATCGAGCGATCGCCAGATCGGAGATGTCGGACGTTCCAGCCGACGGAGGGAAAACCTCGTCTCGGAGAAGGCCAATCAGGCCTAGCTTCGACGCCGCCACTGACAACGAGTTCATCACTCAACTCCACGGCTCGGATCCAGTGAAGGTGGAGCTCAATCGCCTCGAGAACGAAGTTAGAGGTGCGCAAAAATAGCTTCCTCGGATCCAGTGTCGATTCAGATCTAATTGGTTTTCTCACACAGATAAGGATCGAGAGTTGGGAGAGGCACACGCCGAGATCAAAGCGTTGAGGCTATCCGAGAGGCAAAGAGAGAAAGCCGTTGAAGAGGTGGTTAATGCTGACGTAACCTTTTAAACTCTCATTCACTCTCTTATGATGATAATGCTGACGTAACCTTTTATATTATTAGCTTACGGATGAGCTTAATAAGTTGGAGGAGAAGCTCAAGTTAACCGAATCGCTTCTCCAAGGCAAAGTAAAATTAAACAATCAATCAACTCTTTGTTTTCCCCCCCAACTTCCTATGATTTTTTGCTGATTTATCTTGAAACGATGTTTTTGCAGAATCTTGAAATCAAGAAGATCAATGAGGAGAAGAAAGCCTCCATGGCTGCACAGTTTGCTGCTGAAGCCACTTTGAGAAGAGTCCATGCTGCTCAGAAAGATGATGACATGCCTCCTATTGAAGCTATTCTAGCTCCCTTAGAAGCTGAGCTCAAGCTTGCACGTTCTGAGGTATTTTTGTTTAAGTGTAAACTGTCTACTTGCATTATTGGGGATTGATTGTTTTGCTGCGTAGATTGGGAAACTTCAGGAAGATAACAGAGCGTTGGACCGTCTCACTAAATCGAAAGAAGCGGCTTTGCTTGATGCTGAGAGGACTGTTCAAAGTGCCATGGCAAAAGCTGCCTTGGTTGATGATCTTCAGAATAAGAACCAAGAGTTGATGAAACAAATTGAGATCTGTCAGGTGTGCTCTCTTTACTCTTTATTTATTCTCTTATTAAATAAGGTTTTTTGGATATGCTAACAAAGGATCACTTTTGATGGGGTTTAGGAAGAGAACAAGATTCTAGACAAAATGCACAGGCAAAAGGTTGCTGAGGTGGAGAAGCTTACTCAGACTGTTAGAGAGCTGGAAGAGGCTGTTCTTGCTGGCGGCGCTGCTGCTAATGCTGTCAGGGATTACCAAAGGAAGTTCCAAGAGATGAATGTATATTTTTTTAAATCTTTCTCTTTTTTTTTTGGTCAATAGAAATTTCCCACTGATGTAGGAATGTTTCTTGCTTTGTTCTTTAGGAAGAACGTAAGACTCTTGACCGTGAACTTGCGCGTGCAAAGGTTACAGCGAACAGAGTTGCAACGGTGGTTGCAAATGAATGGAAGGATGGTAATGATAAAGTGATGCCTGTTAAGCAGTGGCTTGAAGAAAGAAGGTTTCTTCAGGTTTACTTTTGATATAATTGCCCTTACTCCAATCTTTGTAGTGACAAAGGCACAATTTTAGAGTCTCAATACTCTCTATTTTTCTGCAGGGAGAAATGCAGCAACTCCGTGATAAGCTTGCCATATTAGATCGAGCTGCTAAATCTGAAGCACAACTAAAAGTATACATCTTATTTATATGTTACTCATCTTCTTACATTTGATCTTTGTTTTAACTTTATCTTTGTCCAATTTCCAGGAAAAGTTTCAACTACGGCTTAAAGTGCTTGAAGAGACATTGAGAGGCACCTCAAGCAGCAGTGTAAGGAACACACCTGAGGGAAGAAGCATGAGTAATGGACCCTCTCGCAGGCAGTCACTCTGTGGAGCAGATAATCTACAAAAGTTCGGATCGAATGGCTTCTTGCCAAAGAAATCTCCATCTTCTCTGATGAAAAATTCATCCACCTCAGTATTGAGGAACGCTAAAGGAACATCTAGGTCATTTGATGGAGGCACAAGATCACTAGACAGAGGCAAGGCACTCCTTAACGGACCTGGGAAGTATTCATTCAACAAGGCCTGCGACGAAGCCAAAGAATCAGAGTCACCTAATGCCTGGAAAGAAGAATCAGAGGAGAAGCCACCGAGTGAACTCCCTGCACCAACAACTGAAGACAATGTCCCAGGGGTGTTGTACGATTTGCTTCAGAAGGAAGTAGTAGCCTTGAGGAAATCTTCACACGAAAAGGATCAAAGCCTCAAAGACAAGGATGATGCCATAGAGGTAAATCTCTGAATTTGACATGTAAACATGTTGCTAAAAAAAGATGTGCTTGTAATGGAAGTTTTTGGGTTTTGTTTTCTGTAGATGTTAGCGAAAAAAGTTGAAACTTTGACGAAAGCAATGGAGGTTGAAGCAAAGAAGATGAGAAGGGAAGTAGCTGCGATGGAGAAAGAGGTTGCTGCTATGCGTGTGGATAAAGACCATGCTAGCAGAGCTAAAAGGTCTTCAAACACCAAGATCTCATCCAACACCGCCCAGATTCTTGCTGGAAGGTATCTAAAGCAGGGTTTGAATATTTCTACCATCTACTTGATCCACCAACATTGTATAAAAGAACATACTAAACTTGGTCCTCTGAATTAATGCAGAGCTGCTGGAAGAAGTGGGTTAACGAGGAGCACACAATGAATCTCTAGTTAACCTTATATCTGTTCTTATTTTCACTTGATTTCTTATTACCACCATAGAACTCATCAGAATGCTATGGTACCAACCACCAAAATGAGAGAGATATGAGTATGTTTTCTGACTTAGATCGGCTTAGACTACCTAGAGGGGAGATGTTTGGACATTTTGGTGTAACATTTTTATATCCTGCGGAAGTAGTTTTGTCTGGGCTGAATAGGCTTCTAGATTTGGAGTTTGTGTACTTTTACACTTCTTCAGTTTTCTTCATTCTACTTGAGGTGTTGTGTGATTATTCCTACTTTTGGTTTTGTTGATATATCTCTCTGTTTTTGTTCCCAGCCACACTATCTTTTTGTGATACGTGAGGAAATATATATTATGAGACTTGGAAACAACAAAAATCTTTAACATTATATGAACATCTAAAACGTTCAACGATCACTAAGTTTACTATGTACACACTTAAGCTTAATGTTATACAAAACCACAAAGAACATCTAAAACCGTGAATTTTTTTATTCCTTTTGAAGTACTGTTGAGCTCCACCTTTGTGGGTTTATTATATATGGGCCGATAGAGCCGAATAAAAATTAATGGATCTTAGGAGTTCAATCGTGCTCCACCTTTGTGGACTTATATATACATATAGGCCAATGGAGTCGAATAGAAACAAATTTGGACAATAAGTTCATGTGTTGATACTTGATACAGGTGAAATCAAGTATTGCAGACAGCTGAGGCCTGCGAGTTTGGTTCAGTCGGTTATTTCAGTTTAGGTACTACGGTTTCTTGGTTTTAGCATTAGAAAAAGTTACCGAATTGAATCGAAGAAAGTTTGGTTCGGCTCAGAATCGGTTATTTCAATGTGTAATCCAAATCAAAATCGGAAACCAGAAATAGAAACCTCTCTGAATGTTAGAGCAGGTGTAAAAAAAACCCTAGCTTCTGATGCAGGTAATGTCAAAGTTTATACAAAACATTTAACAATATATTTTAGAGAAAAAGATAGTTAATCAAACGTGAGGGATTACTATGTATTGTCAAAGTTTATACATTGTGATCGCGGTTCATTGGCTCAAGACTAGAAGGATACGGTTTGAATCATCTCGTACTGCAGTTTATATTATATATGTATATGGATGCTTTAAATGATAAAAACATCCATTGCTCCACAGACCTTAGAGATTAATCTAAGGTTCTGTTTGGAATCATCCGGTTATTGTAAACAGTAGAAATATTCTAATTACATCCTATTGTCACCAAAATATCATCCACTGGTCCAAGTCTTATATTGGTCGGTTCACTTCTTTCAATAGATTCGTGTTTGTCATGATCATACTGTGTAGTTAAAGTTACAAAAAATAATTGAAATAGTGACAATCTAGAGACAGATTAAAACCAGTGATCATCCAACTGATCATTTGAAGTGCAAGATAGCCAAGTTTGACTTTTGGTCACTGCAAGTATCATGGTGGATCACATTTTTATGAAAGTTAGGTTCTATGGATCTAAACTTTCTAGTAATCGAATTAATAAAAAAAATTCTTATGGAATGTATTTTAAATCGTACTAAGCAAAATAATATAATGACTGATGAACAGCATGTGCTAAAACGTGAACAGTATAAACTGAGAGTTAGGGTTTCCACAAGTTAATTGTATTTATAAATAAAACTATACGATGACTTTAACACGACAGAAGGTTCACATAACACAGCCCTAAGATCTAGCTCATTTCCTAATACGAAAATGTGAAAGGTCAAACAAATGTTGGATATATACTTATATATATATCCCTAATTTCGTTTTATATTTCCAAGTTTTGTGTCAAATTATCTTTTACTAATAAGAAAATAATGTGATACGTGGAATTATTATACAAAAACTTATATATATATATATATTGGTTTGAGCGAGATTAATTTTTATTTTAACCTTAGTTGCCTGACTTGATTTAGAGTTTGATTTATGGAGACACGACTCCTTAAAAGGGACAAATCATTATAGGAAGATAAGCTAGTGGGTGTGTATAAGCACCAAAAATATGCCAAATAAATAAATAAGTGAAACTCAAAGTTGACCCCAAAAATAAGTGTAACAGGATAGATGCCTAGAGGCTATAGCTAGGATCATAATGACCCTCACAGCTTCTTAGTCTAACCTGGCATTCACATGTTTCAGGACACACATGATTTGAATGAAAACCTATATGTAGAGCTGAATATTTTATCTATCAATTTTGATTTGTTACTCGTTACTATTCAAAAATCTAGATATCTATAATTTCCAAAACAAAACAAATATTAAAAATAAATGTCCGTTTAAAATGTAACAAATCACAAATACTAAAAATTTCAAAGTATAGTAAAATTATACTATTTCTTTTTCTAAAATATTGTGATACTTATATAAAAATATATGCAATATATAAATTATATAAGTATCACATTATTTTAGAAAAAATACTATATTTTTTAAGAACGCCCTTAAAACTTGTGTGATAATCTTACCTGATATTATATTATTGTTATATTTTATTAACAATTATATTGTCCTTAATTAAATTTCACCCATACATTTATCCCTTCAATTTCAGGTTATAAACACTTAAGACTATTTTCTTAAATTACTATGATGCATTTTTATTTGTATTTATAATAATTTTATGGGTCTATTAGACTATTTGTTATGATATATATTCGGGACCATCTGCTTTATTTTTGCGACAGGACCACCTTTTGGTTTTTCTGTTGGCGTTCACAACTCATACAAACATATTATTGAGTTTTAGTCCAAGCTATGGTACATGGATAACAATAGTACAACCGACTTGATAATAAGTTTCTATCTATCACCTAACTATTAAACATATTCTCTTGACTGGACTTTAAAAAACATATAGTTGTTTTTATCGCAAACAATATTGGTCATTTACAATGAATTTGGGTGTAAAAATGAATATAATATCATAGTTTAGTTTTCGAAACAGAATACTTTTTTTATAAATGAAAATACTTGAATTACACAAACAATACAAGACTCAGAAAACCACAATTACGTGATAAGGAATCACACAACTATACCTTTGATCCATCAACCGGATTAAACCAATCCAAAAACAATCAAACAAAAACACACATACGAAAAAAAACATGGCGAATAAGAAAATCATTTTCGCTTCAATGCAAAGAACAACATGACCTTCTCACGATAGCTAGATTCAACCTTCTCGGTGAGTCCAACGAGTCTGGCTGTGAGACGGTCGAAGATGTCATCAAGGAGATGGTCACCGAAATGATTGATGAAGAGAGATCCCATTGTGGCCTTTATGCAAACCATCCATTGCCTCACATCCTCCACGTCCATTGGCCTTTTGAGCCATGTCGTGGGGTCCATCAGCTCCATAGATTCAACAGCGAAGCAGCCATTTTTCTCTACCAAGGCTGCCACCTCCTGAGGCGATGCTGAGTAGATTGGTATGTTGAAGGTATCGACTTGCTCTTCACTGATCAAACCCTACATGCCCATCTCATTAAACTCAGAAAAGCCATTATTGGTAAGAAACAAGAGGGATATATATATATATACGTTAAAGTTTCACTGTTAGTTTTTTTTGTTCATGTAGCTAGGAGTATGTTAATCAAACTAAGGAAATTGCAACAAATATACAAGTCTATGGGATTCCTCAAGAAATTGCTACTTGAATGTCATGTGCAAAATCTATGTTTTAGATGTTGACATATTTGCTTTTAAGGTGTTCAAAAACGAAAGAAAGGTGTTCACATAATTTATTTATTTAAAGAACAAGGATCCTAACTTTTTATATAATATTAACAAAAAAATATAAAGAATTTTATATTTTTTCTCTAGTTATAGATGCAAAAGACGGTCTTGGTGTCATGGAGGAGGTTTGCTCAGAATTTTGTTTTTCAAATAATCAACCCATTTTTTTGTATGGTGTATATTGACTAATTCTAGTTATCTATCACTACTTTTACAACATGATTAAAATAAATCTGATTTATAGTCTTTTTACATGTGTGAGATGATCTATGAAGAATTATACCTGAGATTGCATTTGAATGAGAACATCAGCCATGGAAGTATACATTATACTGTCCGCAAGATTGGAGAAAGGCATTCCTTGCGGAATCCCACACATTCCAACAACCAAAAGACCTCCACTCACTATTTCTTGAGCCCTAGCTTCAAGAAACTTTTCCATGTCCCGACCAAACTGGTCTTCATAGGCCTTCAGCACTTCTTCCTCCGCATTTGAGTAGTGAACCTTTCCTTTATTCCATGCCTCGGAGCTTTTGTCCAAGAGCTCCTTTGGAACACTTGAAAGCCAGTGTGTGGCCGCCAACGTCACCACAATATGAACGGAGGATTGAGGAAGAACACGGCCATAGAACGAACCGGGGACACCGACCGCAAAGTAACTCCGGTCTTGAGGGAGAGAGGTGAACAGAGTGTTGAAGTCGTTATTTGTGAGGTCGTTAAAGAAGACGAGAAACTCTGGCTTTGTGGGGTTTGGTTCTAAGGTGGTTTCAATAGATTTGATGATGTCTTGGACGAGAAAGAATGTGTTTGGTCCAGTTGCACAACCAAGGTCAGCTATGCAGAATGTGTTGGAGTCAGAGATTAGGGTTTTTGCATCTAGTTTCTCCGTTATCAACTTGTCTATTGTCTCTTTCAACAAACTTGCTGATCTTCTCTGTCCACACCAGAAGCAGCCAAAAGATTATCCCAAATTGAAAACAATTAACAGACCGGACTAAATAACACTTTAGTGTCCAGTGAGATCCAGACCAATATAGTTTCTTCTATATTTAGCTAATTAAAGATTAGCTTTTCGTAAGACAATGAATCCGCCTAGTAATCTTCGGTGTTTTTTTTTTGTGTGGCTCGATGAGTTCTGAACATTTTAATATCGTCACTGAAGTTATTTTACATAAAAAAGTACATAACAAGGAACCAATAAGCAATAGTAAGAGATTATGAAAATGAAGTCAAGTTCTATTTTTCTTTTAAAGTAATGGGCTTCCAATT
The DNA here is from genome assembly GCA_026261945.1 of Hirschfeldia incana. Taxonomy (NCBI): domain Eukaryota; kingdom Viridiplantae; phylum Streptophyta; class Magnoliopsida; order Brassicales; family Brassicaceae; genus Hirschfeldia; species Hirschfeldia incana. The sequence goes on from JABCMI010000036.1 coordinate 2,432,197, forward strand.
GATCCGAATAGCCACAGCCTAGTGATATGTCTATTCAAAGATCGACTGATCATTTTCTTAGATTAATCTTGTTTTCGAAGTGTCTTACACTAGTAAATGAAATATTTCAAAAACAATTTCTTCATATTTTATGAAAATCTCAATATTGTGGAGTATACATTTTTTTAAAAAAAATAAGTACTAATATATATAAACATGTATTTACAATCATTATAATCGTAAATTCCAACTTGTTTCAAATGATTTAAGACAATAAAAATAAATTTGTGAAACAAAAATATAATGAGTTAAAAAATGTAACTCTCTTTTTTCAATTTTAGGGACTTTCCTGATTGCTAAAATCAGTATAAATGTAGAGATCACCACCTATTAATTTTGCTATATATAACAATTTCTAATATAAAGTATATCAAGGTTTTAAAACATTTTATATTTGTTATTCGGAAATTTTGTTTATAGCTCACTGTTTTATTCAACAGTATTATCTGATATACCAATCAAAGCCAATGTTGAATAAAACAGTGAGCTATAAACAAAATTTCCGAATAACAAATATAAAATGTTTTAAAACCAATGTTTCTATTCCAATTTCCTGAAGTTCCTAGTTTTATAAAATATGGCGAAGAGAACAAATAGGTGATAATATGAAAAGATGAGCTGACAAAGAAACCTGCAGTTGGGAATTCTTCGAATAGCTGTTGGGGCCATCTCCTCCACTCATAGGAAGTGAATTAAGAACAATCTCTACTTTTCCCATCATGAATTGGCTCTTTTCTTCTATACTTACGAATGTAAACTTGGATGCCTATCATTTATATAAGTCATTCTCTAAACGCGTAGTGCTTATTATATCCATTTTAATAATAATAATAATTGGAATACTAATTAAGATTTTTTGTTTAGTATTTAGCTTGGTGTCAAAATCACTCTTCCGTAAGAAGAACAGGTTTACCATGTCCTTTTATTTATTTATATAAACAGGTTTATGATGTCCTAGTTTCCAGCTTGAAAAGATTTTGGTTTACCATGTCCTAGTTTCCAGCTTGTAAAGATTTTGGTTTACCATGTCCTAGTTTCCAGCTTGAAAAGCTTATATATGGAAGACCCAAAACATTTTTGCAAAAGGAAATTTTACTCTGTATATATATATATCCATGCAAAAGCAACATAACATTAACACCAAATTTTTTGCTTCAAACTTTCAAATAGAAATTGATGAATATAAGAGATTAACTAAGAGATCAAAATTATACCTATATAAAATGAAACATAAACCCTCTAAAACTGACTAACATGTATGTATACGATTTTTTTCTCAACAACATATTTTATGTGGGTTGAATTGAGATAGTAATTAATATCGACGACAATAGCACAAACCAAAAATTATATGTTTTGTCAATATATATATATATATATATATATATATGTGTGTGTGTGTGTGTGTGTGTGTGTATGTATATGTATATGTAAAGAATAGTACATGAATGTGCTACAGCATGTGCTTATTTAGACCAAAGAAATCAAATTACCGAAACAAATTAGGTATGTTTTTAAAAAGATTAGTTAGGTTTAATAAAAAAGAGTAAGATTGTAACAAAAATTAAATTTGAAAAAACTGTTACAAAGTTTAGTTGTAAAGTAAGTAAATTTATTCTTTAAAGCAGTTAAAAATTGTTATTTTCTAATAAATAAGAATCTTAACATTATAAGAGATACACTAGGCAAAATCTTTGTTATAGTGTAAATTTATTTTTGGTAATCATAATTTGCAAACTTTAAATTCTCTACTAAATTTGATTTCACTCATTACACGAAAAAATTGATTTCACTCACTAATCAGCAGCTCGGCTAATATTCTCCCGTACCATACTCAATGGACTCCTATTAGTCATACGTTTTAAATATATAAGCCAATAATGGATTATTTAGTGATTATTATTACAGTGGTCCTAGTAGGCTAGCTACTAGTTACTACATATAATAGGAGTATATTTTTCCTTTTAAAAGGTCGATTATTTCTTTGAAATCGGGAGCCTACGAAATGGTAGGCCAATCAAATAAATTAATAGGTAATCAAGGTACTATGATATATGCCCATCGATCTCCAAAGGAGATGCTTTGCACTAATATCCAAAAATAAGTCAAAAGATGCCAAAATTTATTATAACAAACGTAAATCCGTTTGTTTATATTTTAATAAATGTGTCTCTGCTGATTCCAACTTAATAATTTTTTGTTTGCTTTTATCTCTGGCAATGCGTCTTTGTTGATTCCTCCACAATCTACCTAGTAAGCGATGAACTTGATAGATTTAAATTAATGAATATATCAGATAAACAGTATGATGGCAGAATTAACTGATCGCATTAAACATATTTTCTGCAAGATAGCTGTATAGTACTAAATGTACATTCGTAATTTTCACTTCTTCGTTGTATTTTTAAATTTGAACACATTAGAAACAAACAAGTATCGTTCATTATTGTGAATTTACTTTGTCGATGTTAACCGTATTGGTGCGTATATATATTTATGTGTGGAGTCATTGCATATCTTTACTTTTGAAAATTGTTCACATTCTTTTCTTTTTTTCTTTTAAGTTCACATTCTTTAACATGTGAAAACGATAATTTGATCGTTATGTTAGATAAATAGTGAAATAGTAGGATATAAAACTAAAAGTAATTTTTTTGTTCCGTAAAAATAGATTAAAGGTAATTTATTTTTCACAGTAAAATAGATTAATGGCTTTTAAAAAAAAACCCCTTCGTGTTTCATTTTTCTTGTTACGCTTTTAAAATCAGAACCAAACCGAAAGGAGTGTACATACAACACTTTAAACTCACTCTGTCGAGGGTCACCGGACTTTGCATGAATACATTACATTCTATGTGTGGAGTAATTGTATATCTTGATTTTTGAAAACTCTTTAATAGTTTTACGCCTGGGAGGAGTTCAAAACTGCGAAGTCACTTACCCAAGAAAGAAAACCATCGATTTCAAATTCACCAGTTAAAAAGTAAGTAGTGTTAACTGTTAAGCAATTTGTTAACTAACACAATTCGTAACACCTAAGTTTTCCATTTAAATGATCTATTGTATTCTTATACGAAATGTTGTTAGTTCAACCGCAAAAGAACCAAAGGCAAAGTCTAAAGATCACAAGATCGAATGAAGCTTGAGACAAAATTAAACATGTATAGATGTATATATATATATATATATATATTTGGAAAGATTTGATAATTATGAATTCTTAGATGATTTTGGATGAATTACATAAGTTAATATGGTTTTAACTCATATAAAACTCTAGAATCCTATCTGCAAATAAGAGGGTTTGATTCTCATACTTTTAAGTTTTAACTAAGAACCTCCGCCAAACCCATTAAATCACAACAAATTTCTTAAAATCTAATATGTAAAATATTTATTGAATTCATGTTAAAAACAGACGACATTTATCTGAAAACATAAAACACACTAAATTTTAAACATACCTTGAATAGTCATGGGGTTCGACCGTTCGGAACTTCATGTTAATAAAAGGAAAAAAAACTAATGGTCCTAATTTATCCCATGTCGCTGGTATGTTGTAATTTAAGAGCATTAGAAAGTTAGCATAGTGTTGTACTCTTAGAATTTGGGCCCATGTGATCGGTATATCGTTTGGGCCTAGTAATGGGCCTGGCCTTGGTGGGATCTCACTTCATCTTTCTCGTTACTATAGCAGTAACCGTCAAAAGCCTCCAGCTCTCTTTTTCTCCTCGCCAAAAGCTCCTAATCCTCTCTTCGTCCTCCTCCATGACGCCGTCTTCAGCAGAGCTTCCGACTGGTAAAGACCGATCGAAACCAACCAGCTCATCTAACCACTCCGTAACCGGGAATTCAGAACTCGATAACTGGATTTGGATCATCGAGTACATCGCGAAATTCAAAACCGAGCTCTGGATGCTTCACGGTAATCGAAAAAAGAAACTGCAATTTTTGAATTTCTTTCGAATTTCTGAGATTCGTTTGTTTTTTAAAAATTGTAGATCTGTTTGAAATGACACCGAAGGAGTTCCCTGAGAATCTAGGTGAAGACACCAATGAGATGGTAGCTTTCAGATGCTTAGCGTCTCTGTTTGATTATTCTAATTCCGATGATGCTGAGTCAAAGATCGAGTTTGATTCGTCCCACAGCTGTCAACACGTACTTCAATGTATACTGGATGAGGTCTGTAACAACCTGCATTTGTTTATCAAATGTTCTAAAAATCGGTTTAGGCGGCAAATCGGATTTGAACGAAATGATTTATTTCAAACCTATTTATTAAAAATCGGTCTAGGTCTAGGCGGCCCCGCCTAAACAATAATCCTCTATAAGGCGCTTAAGAGCATGAGCATTAGTGAACCCGAAGGAAGGGTTCATAGGAATAAACCCCTCCGCCTAGCGATTTTTAGAACATTGTTTGTTTCAATGTGACTTTCTTTGTCTACTTACTTATATATTAACCTTGTTGTTGTTGTAGATACCATTGTCAGAGCTGAAACCAGGTGCACCAGGACTGTCTAAGTGGAATATTGCGCCCTTTATCAAAAGCAAGCTTCTCTGCTTGCCAAAATGTGCTTTGGAACTGGTATGGTTGTTACGTATTAGATGAACACACCATTAAAAAAGGCTTTTAAAGTTTTAACATTCGTTTTGTTTCAGCAGATGATTGAATCCAGTGAGACTGATGCGGAAGAGGGTATGAGAATTGATGGCAATGAGACTGATCAAGTTACATCTCCAATAGCTGATCCAGAGCCATTTGGTCACAGCCCTGTAAATGAGACTAGTAGATCCCACCATGGCCCTGGAGATGAGGCTAATGAGACTAGTAGATCCCACCATGGCCCTGGAGATGGAGCTGATGAGATTTGTAGATCCAAGGCGTCTCTTGAGAACGGAGGTGATAGTTATGTGTCAAGTCCTCCCTCAGAGAATATATACAGGTGCGTTCAGTGCAAACAGAGTGGGAAGCTCTTGTTCTGCTCTAGGGATGGCTGTACAGTCATGGTCCATGAGAAATGTGTTGTGGATTCGCCGCCTGTTTACGATGATGCTGGGAACTTCTACTGCTCTCTCTGTGCTCTTGGCTGTGTTTCTGCTGAGTATCTCCAATCTCAAGAGGAAGTTGCAAAAGCCAAGAAGAAATTACTTTCGTTTCTTAGGCTAATGTCAAATGTTAACAAGAGAATAAAGCCCAATGAAGGTTAATAAAGCCTCACTCATTAAGATTGTTTGATAAAGGAAAAATTGCATTGATATACAAACCAAAGATCTCTAGTAGAGTCTATGATTGGGTTTTTAAACAGGAGTTGTCTGTTCTGAAGCAGAAGCTAAACCCTGCATTAAGCTGACAGTCTCTCACTCAACGTGATGTGAAGAGCAGGATGGGTAAAAAGAAGTGGTGGTGATGTAAAATCCAAGATAAATGTGATATGAATAGCAGGATGAGTAAAATTACTCAACAAACTTAAAAACCAAACAGCACTTAAAAAGAGTTCTTTATCATTCAACATTGTTCTTTTGCAATACATCACATTAAGAAAACAGCTTCAGACCATCAAATATTTTACTAATATGATTCTTCCAAGTCTCTCTTTCTTCATACTCTTAACTCACAGCTTCGACACAGGCAATCCTGAAAACACCCAAAGAATATACATTAGAGTTAACATAAAGTATTATTATTACATATGGTTTATTTGTTTGTTTGTGTTAATGAGTTCATTACCTAAGGCTTTTGAGTTGACAATGCTTGGGCTGGCATTAGGTGGTGAAGCATTTTCGTTCAAGAACGGGTCGACCCGGTTCGGGTCACTCCAAATAGGATATCCTTTGATCCTTCCCTGTTTTTATTTGAACAAAAAAAAAAGATTTTCAGAAGAAAATGATCAGTGTTCAGTCATTTTATTCTTTTTATATAGAGAAAGAAGGTTTTGGAATGGGGGAATGCATACGAGGACGTTGAGAGCTGCAAGCGTAGCCATTCCTTCACGAGTCCACTGTCATTTTATCAGTCAGAAGATGTAACCTTAAGTAAGTTTCTGTTAGGACAGACACAAAGGAAACGTTTTCGAGTTGAGGGAAACCTTAGAAGCAGAAGCAATGTGAGGAACAACAATAGCATTCTTCATATCAGCAAGCCCTGGCTTCATGAATGGCTCTTCCTCAAACACATCAAGACCAACTCTGAACATCGGGTTCTCTCTCAGATGATTAACCAGAGCTACCTCATCGATCACAGGACCTCTACTACAGTTCACAAGAATTGCTTCCTGAAAAAAACTTACTAACTCAAGTCACAACAAGAACAATAATAAGACGGATCAAGACAAATAAGTCAACCTTTTTCATCATGGCAAGCCTCTCCTTATTGACAAGATGGTAAGTGGTTTTGTCCAACACAGGGTGAAGACTTATCTGTGTTTTTTTTCAGCGACAAACCAGTTCAGTTTCTAGCTTAAAGAGAGATACAACTAACTAAACAATGTAAACCACTAATTACCAGATCAGCCTCACGCAGAACCTCCTCCATGGAAGAAGCTCGTTTCCATGTCACAGGTTGTTCCCCATTTGCTTTCAAGAATTGTCCATAAGCTGCCAATATAATGACCAGTGTTTCAAATATAATAAACTTCAAGAAAAAGAGTAGATTGTATATAAAAATAACTGTAAGAACCTGTCACGAATTTCTCAAGACGAGTGGATTGATAAAGATCAAAGTAGATCAAATTCATCTTGAACCCTTCAACCTGTTCTTGAAATCATGTATGTCAAAAATAAATAAAAAGCTTTTGTTTATATAAATATGGGATCAAATTTACAAAAATGTCATGCAACAGAGAGGCCCTTACCATCATTCTAGCATAAGCAGACCCAATACGTCCAGCTCCAATAACTCCCACGGCCTGTCCTTTAAGTAAGTTCCCCACAAACCTACCAAAACCCAAACTAGTTAAACTTCTAAAATTTTTATTTAAATTTTAAATATTATTTATTTGTTTTTCAACTGCACAATAGATAGTTGTTCCAAGAAGAAGACTAAGTTGATTTGGGTCTTACAGATGAGGAAGCCAACCCTCGTACAAGCCACCTCTCATGAAACCGTCAGCTTCAACGATCCTTCTCGCAGCAGCAAGGGAAAGAGAAGCAGCTAGTTCAGCGGTCGTCTCGGTCAACACTCCAGGAGTGTTACCAACGGCGATACCATACTTATTGGCGGCTTCAACATCGACGTTGTTGTAACCAACGGCCATGTTGCTGAAAGCTTTCCCTCCAGCTTTGCTCAGAGCTGAAAACAGTGTCTCTCCCCAATCTTCCGTCAACTATAAACATCAACAAGAAAAACTTAAAACTTGTTTTTGTTTTTTTGAACTTTCATACATGATGGTAACACATACACTTGTCTTTCATTTTCATTTTTATTACCTGACCGATGACTCCATCACACCTGTTTCCAATCAGATCAATGATGTCTTCTACAGACAAGATGGTCTTCTTCAAGTGGCATATCTATATATTCAACAAAAAAAAAGATGTAAATAAAACTGTAAGTAATGTTCTTGATGTGTTCGTTTTTTAACAACGAACGATTATATTTTTCTACATGCCAAAAGGTTTAAGAGGGTTACCTCGACGCGACAACCTTGGTCGATCAAGAGGTTGATCCAGCGAGTACCAGGCATAGGTTTCGTGCTGACGACTCTGTATTTCCCATTAGGATTATACACTTCGATTGCCACCGGTTTAGCCATGGCAGGGAACAAGTGTTTCTGTGGAGAGAAGTTTGGAAACAGGGGACCTTAGCTTTAAAAGAAGATCCAACGGTCGGTTTTGCATGATCTTTTTATCTACATTTTTGTTTTTGTCTTGGGTGTGGTCGATGAGTGACAACAAGTCCACTTCTGAGTTTGGGACCTTACGTTTCCAAATAACGAGATAATGCTGACGTGTCCATTATCATCATCTTCTTTTCATTTCATTTTCAAAAAAAAAACATAGGGTATGTTTCTACACAGAGTTCAGTTCAGGTTCAGAATTAAAAAAAAAGGAAGGAAGGAAGGAAGATCTAAGGCTTCTTGTGCTGCTTCTCTATATCACACAGAACATAGACATCTGCAGCAGTTTTCATGTGAAGATGTTGACGGTCTGTTTCATCGACCAACCAAACAACGGCAAAGCCAGTGGAAAAGAGAGTGGTGACATCTGAGTTAAAGTGGCAACTACGACCTGCAACCGAACGGAGAGGAGCCACATAACGCTAGTTTCGATATGTGCCATTTTGGATAGTCATGAATTTGTTTCTGTAATTGCAAATTAACCCTCTTAGGTCCAAAACAATGCTTGATTTTTTTTTACTACAAGTGATGATGATCTTGATAGGCATCCAAATTGGAATCATATTTGTAACTTTAATGTGTATCAAGAAACAATATGCTCTTCTGTTTCTTTAACATGTCAAAATTATATAATAGAATTAATATATTTTTATTTAATGTATGATTAATTAAATGAAAATTATTTTTAAATTATTTTTTTGGTTGTTCAAAAAGTTAAAAAAAAATAGATTTAATGTACAAAATTAAATTAGAATTTTAGAATTACACTTTTTTTTTAAAAAAAATAACTCTGGTCCAGGTTTTTTGCTTTCATCACACAAGGCATCTTCTCAAGTCTCCACTGAAGATGGTATCACATTCTGAAAACAAATCGTCACTCAATGATATATAGAAAAATTGGAAAAAAAAATCAAATAAACGATATGAAGTCCTTAAAACATCTTATTAAACACAACAATCAAACTTAGTAACACCAAAAAAGTGATTATTGAAGGATCTAACAGTATTATTCCAAACTCCCAAGCTCTTCGTTTTTAATTTGTTGATCATACAAGGCGTCTGCAGAGCGTGACACCATCTCCAATGGAAATCTGAGAGACCTCGACTCGGGTATCCAAAGCCAGTTTCTTATTGAACTCTATAAGAGCCTTTCTATATTCCCTCATATGCTCAGGAACTCCTTCTTCGTCCTCAGCCACAAAACCAAACCACAAGGTGTTGTCGAACGCAATGATTCCTCCAACCTTCACCAATTTCAGAAGCCTCTCATGGAAGTTGACGTAGTTGGACTTGTCAGCATCCGCAAATGCGAAATCAAACTCCTTTTTCTGCTTTTCTCAAATGTGAATGTGATCATTACCAATAGTATTTAAGCTTAGTAAATAATATGAATGAATCATTTTTTTATTCCACATACGTCTTTCACCAATTGGTCTAAGGCCTTAATACCATCGGAGTGGATGAAATTAATCTTGTGATCAACACCTGCCTTCTTGATAAACTCTAGTCCCACTTCGTAGGCTTCTTTGTCAATATCTATTGCAGTAATCTGCATCCAAAAATATTTTTTAATTTAACCTTTACCAGGAACGTTTGTCCAAACTATATGTCGACCCTATGCAAATCTTCTCCACCAAATGTGTAGTTGTTCTGTCAAAAGAATTACCTAAAAATTTATAGCTCCTCATTTATATTTATTCAGGATTTTCATTGAAAGTTTAGTAGGTCTTCAAAAAAAAGTTTTTATTGTTCTAATAGATGCATACTCATGCAAAAGTACGTATGATGCCAACAATGTGACTATAGCAAGAAGAAGAAATATTACGCGACCATCTTCAGGCAAAGCAAGTGCCGTGGAGAGAAGAGAGTAACCGGTGAAAACACCGAGCTCGAGTGTGTTCTTAGCGTTCGTGATCTTTAAAAGCATCGATAGAAGAAGTCCCTCATCAACCGGAACTTCCATCTCGCTTCTGAGTTTTCATTAACCAAGAAAAATTCTATAAAATAAGAATATTTCTTAATTTAATAAACTGGTTATGGAATCATATATAGTATTTGATTAAGAAGACTTACAAATTGCCATATTTCTGGACTGTAGCTTTACGAAGTTCCTTGAGCAGCTCATGCTCTCTTGGATACGCTGACGTCTCCAAGATGTACTTTTGACAATTGAACACAAACCAAATATATCAAAGATCCTTTTTTTATTAAGACAGAACCAAACAAACATTCTTGGCAAAAATAAAAGACAGAACCAAACATTGCAGATAGAGAAAACTTTATATTTTGGTTCATGAAAAAGATCTTGAAAGAAATTTATAAAAAGAAAACAAACATGTTTCAGAGCTTCCGTCTTGAGGATCCCTTTGGTAGGTATTTCATTCGCCATATCGCGGTCTCGTGCGTGATTATCAGGATCCCTTTAGATGGTGTCTGTGTTATAAGTGAGGGGAACTTTGGTCAGTATTGGCTTATTCAGAGTAAAAGAGTCTTGATAGAATTAAGGACCAATAATTATGGATCTCATCTACGACTTTTCAACAACGGCTAGGTCTAAATTCAGTTATTCTGATACGATATGTAGGCCTACTGAAGTAGTGATATCATGATATGTATTCAGTGAGATATATACTTTCATTTCTTTTCTTTAAATTAGAAAAGTTGTAAGAAGTCACATTAACCACAATATATTTTCTGTACCACAATGTTTTGTGCATATGTCATACATTTATGCATATATATATATCTACTGATTCAAGTGATAAAAATAATAAAATGTGTGTCAATTTGACATCTTTTACGCCTAAAATAATAATTAAAATGCATTTATATTTTTATTTATATATATATATATATAATTTAAATAGTTGATATAATTGTTAATTATACATATTTCAATCATTTTTAAGTGTGAATATTGTTTCCACGTTTGGTTTAGGTTAGGAACTAATCGTGAATATTATATTTCCACGTTTGATTTATGTGAACTGAATGATTTTATGATGTATACTGAAAGCATGATTCGTATATGAATAATCATGAAAATTCTTGTCACAAAGACCAATATCAAACAAAAATATTATACAGTATGATTTAAATGATATTTTTAGTTAACTGCCTCTCCGATCCCAAATCTTATATTCTTATCGTTGTTGATACTTGGGAGTAACGGGCAAGAATGTAATTAAGAGCCTATGATCAGCACCGTTAGTTACCAAATAAATTTAAAATTGCATCTTGATGGCCAAGAATAATATTAAAGCATTTGATGGGTTTGGACTTGCCTGCTTTTAGAAAAAAACCACGGCGTTTCAGAGGAGTTAACAGAATCTTCCTCGTTAATTTTTTTGCTAAATTTGTAATTAACAAAGAAACAAATGCCACGTGGACGAATGCCGTAAACGCCAAGTGGAAGAACTTATTAGTCAAAACCAAAGGCAAACACAAAAGAAACCGCCCCTAGTAAAAGCAGAAACCCAAAACGATCCCAAATGGTATGCTTATCTGTCAACACCTCCTCTTCACTATAAATACACAGCCTCTCAGCCCTCTCTCATCTCCTCACACACAATCAAACACTAACAAAGATCTAGTTCATCACTGTTGAATCATGTCTACGACCGGACAAATCATTCGATGCAAAGGTTTATTCTCATATCCTTATCTTCTTATTAACAAGATCTCACCATTTTGAGGGTTCTGATCACAAGTGTTCTTATAACTTATGATACGAGTTTTGAGTTTTATATGTTTGAAATAACGAAAACGGTGACGTTTTAAATGGTTATGGTTTGCAGCTGCCGTTTGCTGGGAAGCTGGAAAGCCACTAGTGATGGAGGAAGTAGAGGTTGCTCCACCGCAGAAGCACGAAGTCCGTATCAAGATTCTCTTCACTTCTCTCTGTCACACCGATGTTTACTTCTGGGAAGCAAAGGGACAAACTCCTCTGTTTCCACGTATCTTCGGACATGAAGCTGGAGGGTAAAGAAACACTAATCTTCTTTCAGTTTTGGTCTCTGCCTTTAAGGTTTAGAGATTTGAGTTTTTTCTTTTGTTGTTGTTGTTGTTGTAGGATTGTGGAGAGTGTTGGAGAAGGAGTGAGTGATCTCCAACCAGGAGACCACGTCCTCCCCATCTTCACCGGAGAATGCGGAGACTGCCCTCACTGCCACTCTGAGGAATCCAACATGTGTGACCTTCTCAGGATCAACACCGAGAGAGGAGGGATGATACACGATGGAGAATCAAGATTCTCCATCAACGGCAAACCGATCCACCATTTCCTTGGAACCTCCACGTTCAGCGAGTACACCGTGGTTCACTCTGGTCAGGTGGCTAAGATCAACCCTGAAGCTCCTCTTGACAAAGTCTGCATTGTCAGCTGCGGTTTATCAACCGGGTTGGGAGCTACTTTGAATGTTGCTAAACCTAAGAAAGGTCAGAGCGTGGCTATCTTTGGTCTTGGTGCTGTTGGTTTGGCAGCTGCGGAAGGTGCTAGGATCGCTGGTGCGGGGAGGATCATTGGTGTTGATCTTAACCCCAAGAGATTCGAGGAAGGTTTGTTTAAAATGTCTTCTCTTCTCTTAACTAAACTCTAATCTCTTCACTTACATGACCTTTGATAATGTTCAATTGCAGCTAAGAAGTTTGGTGTGACTGAGTTTGTGAACCCTAAGGAACATGACAAACCAGTTCAGCAAGTCATCGCTGAGATGACAGACGGTGGTGTGGACAGGAGTGTGGAGTGTACTGGAAGCATTCAAGCAATGATTCAAGCATTTGAATGTGTTCACGATGTAATGCTATGCTTTCTTCACATAACAATCACTAACTACATTGTGCATAGTTGACATGTGATGTTTGTTACAGGGATGGGGTGTTGCGGTGCTGGTTGGTGTGCCGAGCAAAGACGACGCCTTCAAGACTCATCCGATGAACCTGCTGAACGAGAGGACACTCAAGGGTACTTTCTTTGGCAACTACAAACCCAAAACCGACATTCCAGGGGTGGTCGAGAAGTACATGAACAAGGAGCTGGAGCTTGAGAAGTTCATCACTCACACAGTGCCCTTCTCTGAGATCAACAAGGCCTTTGATTACATGTTGAAGGGAGAAAGCATCCGTTGCATCATCACCATGGGTGCTTAAAACCCAATAAATGTCTACTTTGAGTGTTTTTATTGCTTTTGGTTTTCTCTAAAATCTATTACCATATCGTTTGTAATAGTTTTCATTCTAATAAAAAAAACATTATGTGTTTCAACATTCAGAATGCAAACGAACTAACCGTAGTGAATCAAAAGACGTCTCAAGACGCCATTCTCTTTGCTTCTTGCTCAAAGGTCTGCCTTTGCCTGCCTTCTCACGGTTTACTCTAATATCAGCTATCCCCCAAACGCAGCTTTTGGCTTCCACATCGAAAGAAACAAGCCTGAAGATACCATCACCTTCATTCTCAGCTTCCTGGTCAACGTACCTCACATACATTGACCTCTCCTTGTACCGGTCAAGATCCTGTGGAACTCTTACTACTCTTTCAACACCAGGAGATGAAACCTGTTGCACACAAAATGTTCAACCTTCTGTTGAGTCTTTGAACCAACAAAGGCTAGTCATGGTTCTAAAAGTCGGTTAAAATGATTTTTTTTTTAAATCCAATTTATACTACTTAAATCGGTTTTAAACCATTTTCAACTAATTTTCTTTGGTCAAAACCATTTTAAACAACTAAAACCAGTTTCAATCAATCTAATTTAACTTAAAATTAAGATAATATTTTGTACAAATTCACAATTTTTTTTTGTATCTAATTTTAATAACTTATCAGACCAAAAAACTAAAATATCTTTATTTAAATGTAAAATATATATAAAATAACTAAAACTAAACCTCTAAAGAGATGTTGTCTGGTATGGACTTGGCGAGTTCAGCTTCAGACAGTTTCCCTCTGTAGATTTTTGAATACGCTTCCACGTCATCCATCGTCGGAGAACCGGACTTGTTACTGAGCCGCTCGATTCTCACTTGTATGGTGGAGTTCGGTAGAGTCTTGAACGCGTAAATGCCGAGCTCGCCGTTGAAAGACTCGCAGGCTTTCTCAGCTAAGGACAATGCTTCTTTGTCCCATGTTGTTCCGGCAAGCTTGATGCCTCCTCCTCCACCTCCATCTCCCGCCTTTTCAGATTGATCAAAGTCTTAGAGATTGAGAGAAATTTAAAAAAAAAAACAAAAAAAAGTTTGTATCTTTGGGACTTACATAGAGTTCTTCCTCTTCTTCCTCTTCTTCTTCGAGGTAGAAGTCATCATCTTCTTCATCAGTTAGTAGCTCTGCAGAATCAAAATGGAATCTTTAGAGTATAAAAATTGAATCTTTTAGAGTATTAATACTACGCACCGACCGTCTATGACATCTTCGAGAAGGACTTGCTCTTCCTCATCATCTTCTTCTTCTTCGATGAGTGATTCGTCTTCGTCTTGGTTTGGTTTTGGTTCGAAGATAGTCGTTTTAGTGTTCTTCTTCGTCTTCTTCTTTGCGTGAGTCTGTATTGAAAATTTCGGATACTGAAGAAGAAACGGCGTCGTTGGGAATCTAATGCTGAGACTCGTTGTCGGAAGGAAACGATTGGCGGCGGGAAGTTTGCTGTTTAAGCTGGAAACAGACGAAACTGGAATTCTCCGACAAGAGTGATGCGGTGGTCGGAAACAACAGATGGAATCCATCTTTCTTTCTCCCTCGCTAGAGACTGTTGTTGTCTTCTTTGCCTGAGGTGGCAAAACCAGTTTTGCGGCTAAGATGTTTGGTTTTACGTCGCTACAAATCAATTTTTCATCGGTTCGATTTGGATACAATTATAGAGTTGGTTTATTTTATGTCGGCCCAATGACACAGCCGGCCCACATTTTTAGCAGACCGTCGTGTTTTTATTGTTTTATTAGTTTTTTTTTTTGCATTGGGTTGCTATATGAGCTGAGAATGCTGTAGCCACAAATCGTGGGCTTAGACTTTCAATTAAGGAAAGCCGGATCGGTTAAAGAGTTTCAGAAAACGAAATTTGATTTTGGCATTTTTGAATATTTATTAGTCTCTCCCCCATCCCATGCATAGATTTGTTTTCTTTTTTTTTGTAATGGATATATTAAAATCTGACTGATGTGAAAGTAAGTAAGGCCTGATATTGGAAGAAAGGAGAAAATAATCACACGAAGGAGACGACGAGAAGATAGATGTGATGAAAATGACTGTCTAAGAAACGGGTTTGATGATTACAATATTTCTATTTAGGTCCGGGTTTGAGCACACGTCTAAGAAACATTAGCATGGAGACTACAATTTATATAGTTTTCTGAACTTATATTTTATGTTGTTGTTGTTAACATTATAAAGGAAAAAACGAGTTATAGGCTATTTGGAACATAAAACATAAGAAAATGTTTGAATATTATTTTTCATCCTCTTATATAAAATGAAATAGGGAGATAATTCTTAGAACTAATATATACCTTTATAAGTTTATGGGATATTGTGATTCATAATCGTAAATTACTGTTTTAATAAAAAATTAATTTATCATTATGGCTTATTTTTTCAGTTTCATATTGGATCCAATATATATATATATATCAGGACCGACACTGCTTCTATCTGTAAAACATCGTGGGATTCTTATTTTGATCGCAGTGAAGGTAATAATAATGACAATATTAGCCAGAAATCGTCGAATCTTGGGTCTGTGTGTATTCAATGTGGTACAGTTTAATTAGATAGTTCTCGTAATAAATTATTGTTAATCACGAAGTTGTACCAAACAGTCTACGAATTTGTTCTCGTACAAAATTACAGCTAATTAACTCGAGGAAGATAGTTACAAAAAAAATTAACTTGAGGAAGTTTAAAAAATTGATTAAGCTATTTATGCAAAACTATACTAAAGGCATAAGAAATAAAGTTAAATCGGACTGTTACTTCTTTTCTCACACGTAAAAGAAAGTTCAACTTTTTCCTCTGAAAGACTATATTAATAACATTAAACGATTGGCTCAGTTTTGATCGAAAGCTAGGGAGACATCAATCTTCTGAAAAGTGAAAACAAAGCCAACGGACTATAGAACGATCCTTGAAAACTTAAGCCAACCAACAATAAATAAGTCGCAGAAATTAAACACCAACATTTAATAGCTAAGATTTGACAGAGCAAAATAAGATGCAAATTTCACAATACACTGAACAAGGTGAAAATTAAACAGGATTAAATACTTCGTAAAAAAGATTAAATGCTTTTGTTTAAATAGTTTTTGTTTTGTTGGATTTTTGAATATTTTACTCTTCCATGAATAAACACTTTTTAAAATGAATAGCATGCTGACGTCAAAAGCTAATATAATACCCGATTTTGGTAGAGATAAGAAGAGAGAAAAACATAAAATTAGAGCTAATCGAGTAAAGAAAAGACCTTTGTAGCTCGGCTGCGGCTGTACTGCTCGCTGGATTTCTCAACCTGTCAAATGTTGCAAGTGAAACTGACACAACTCTCTGTCTCATCTCTGGAAGCATTCTGATTTCTTGTCACACCTGACACATATTTTAGATTAAACCCCTTCCTCATCTATATATTTATATAATACTCCCTTTTTTTTTTATTTAAGTCGTTTTAGAACTTTTGTTTTGTATCAAAACAGTTGTCGTTTTCTAAATTCTTATGCAACATATGATAATTTTTAACTTTATTTATCTTCGATTAAAAGCAAATAAATTTAACTTGAACCAAGAGTAACGATGAAAGACAAAATAGTAATTATATTAACTGTCTTAAACTGTGTGCAATCCATTAAACGATTTATTAAAAAACGGAAGGAGTATTCCTTAATTTCTCAAAATGTATTTTACATCCAAATTCTTGTTATTACTAACTACTAAGAAAAAAATATTATTACGACACTATTGTGATTTATGGTTTGACTTCTACATCTAATTTCCGAGTACTTTCTAGTGATTTTCCCTATTACTTCAGATTATGGTATAACGTTCATGCATTGAATGTGTTGGGTTAAAATTTTGATTTTTTATTAAAGTCTACTAACACGATTCTATCTTCAAGAAATATTCGTCTGGTGGTAATATTCTATTAAAATGTCATATCAGTAATAAAAATAGTTACAAAATTGAGGAGCTCGAGACTATTTCTTCATCATACTTCTTTTTCTCTCTTGCTTGGCACATAAGGAGTCTCTGACTATCCGTTTCAGAACGAATTTTTTATTCATTTGTCACTAGATCTTCTCTGTTGCTGCCTATCTTTTCATCGTAATGTCTCCTCTCTTTAATTACTATTCAATTAAATGATGCATTTGATCTTTGAACTACACCACACAATGCATCATCTCTTTGTTAATTACTTATCTTCTTTTATTCAAAGGATCGTTAATTAGTTATTATCTTACTTATGGTTTTGGCAAACGTGAGTTTAGTGGAAGGTTCTTTCAAGATCTGAGGATTAACTCGAAAGACTAAAGCGTGAAGAAATAGATAAGACAAAATAAGATTACTTGCGAGTATAGAGTTGAGAGTGATGGATGGTTATTCATTAATTTTTTTTTATTTTTTTTATTGTAAACTGGCTATTAATTAATTAATTTTAAGTTTCAATCTTATATTTTTGATCTGGGTTTGATACACCTCATAAGTCATAATTCTTATAAGGATATGACTCAGATTTATATTGGAAAGCTACCAGTTAGCTATACACTTTTCAATAATTGGCCTAGTGCATATAGTATTCATGCAAGAAAATAAATTATCATCCCAACTTCCAGTGCATTTAGATCAATTATCGATTTAATTATCTGAACATTTCAGCCAAACATTTTTCAAAGCGAATAATTTTTTTTCTCTTTTAATTTTTAAGCCAAATATTTTGATGTGATCCAACTACCATGGTATATCATTTTCCTTATCTTTTCACATTATTTCATAAAAGCCATATTTTCGTTTCTTAACAAAAAAGAAGCCATATTTTCGTTTATAGACCTTTAGTGACGAAATGCAACTACATAGCAGAGTCTTAAACTAAGCCATGAAACAATGACCAATAATTCCGACTTATAGAAGAAGCTAGTGTTGATGGTGACCATTATTAATCAAATGATTTATCTGATTTTTTTTTACATTACTAAAAAAGATTCTCCACGCAACTTAAACTAATGAAGACGCGTTCATGACGATAATTTAGAAAACGAAAACATTGCAGTTTCTATAAAAGAAGATGAATCTCCCTATTATAATGGTGAAAAAAATCGTGTGTTTTTGCACGTCAGTTATGTTATATATTTAAAAATTAAATAACCAAAAACAAGAAACATAGCTTTTAGTATTCTAGTTTTATCTTAAGTTTTATATAGCTAAAAAAAGATAATAGCTTCTAGTATATTTTCTCAAAGCTGTTCTCTAAAGTACAAACTGTATCCAGCACAAAAGATATCGCATAGATCTATATATATCAACACAATAGAATCTTCTACCAGATAAACATAGATGTTAATCATTCAAATATCTTAAAGAGAATCAAGAAAAGGTAGTCCAGTCCTCTAACCAGAAGTGTCCAACATAATCAAATATCCTGAACCAGAAAAGCTACTTAAAAACTAAAATGGACATCTACATGAAGACAAAACATATTATATTTTATACATATAGGCTACTGATCTGATACAAGTAGAAAATGCAATACAGCATCAGAAAAAACCTGATTCCACAAGCCCCACTTCACTAGTAGTTTTGTTTAGCACCCCGAAAGAAAAGAACAATCAAACGAAGCAACAAACAAAAATACAACTAATGTTTTACCAAAAAGGGAATACAAGTAATGCTCAAAATCCGATATTCAACTCTTTTTTTCTTTTCGGAAAATCGATAATCTAAAAAAAACTCAGCTCAATCCTCTCAGAAAATAGGAAAACAGCACTTAGTTTTTAAACTAGGACCACCACGACTCGTTGTCCAAACATCATCACCTCCTTGGCCATCATCATCAAACAAAGACCAAGATCCTTTCTTAGAACCCGAGACTCTTTGACGATTCTCAGAGAGCCACTTGGCTTGCATGTATTTCTTAGTCCTCCAAGGAGGTCTAGACATTCCTTCTTCCTTCATTGACTTTTTCATCCCATTACAAACCAAGGAAACAACTCTTTTGAGTCTCACTTCTGACGCAACAAATATTGTCGGAAGCATCTCAGTCACGTCTTTGTAATTTTTTGTCTGTTTCACCAGCTCAAACTGAGATTTGAAATCAAGATCAATGATCACACGTCTCAGCTTGTTTCCATCATCACGGTCGCAATCACTAGCCACCATGACGTCAATGTACTCGTACTTCCTTGTGCACCGAAACACTGTAGATCCTGTTGTGACATTTCCACAAAACAACAAAAATTTAAAAAAACTTGACTTCCTCTAATTTTCGAAAATCTAAGGAAAAGTTCTTCAACTTAGCAAAGATTAATCACATGAATACTTTTCTAAATTTTCTTTAAATACAAAACAAAATGTCTGATATTTTGTTATTACCTTCAAGCCGATCAAAAGAAGAGTCCCACGAGGTTCTAGAGATAAAAGCATCGTAGCCGTCAGATCTAAGCTTAGAGACTATCTTTTTCATCACATCTTTCTTCTCATCGTCTCGTTTGTATGATAATTTTTTTCTTCTGAGAAACGACTTTATCTTCTCTTCAATCTCCTTCTCTTTTTCTCCTTTTGTCCCAAGAACATCCTATAGATATATTTACTAAGGATTGAAGTTTCTTTTATCACAAAAAAAAAGAAGAAGAAAAAGGCGTCGATGAAGCGTGAGAATCAATATAGACCTGAAGAGTGATAAGAATTCTTGAAGGTTTCTCCTCATCAGAGACGATGATAGGAGACTCAATATAATCGATCACAAGCTTCTCCAAATCCTCTTCTCCTAAACTTCCCATCTTAAATATACTCACCTTTCTCTTCTGTTTCTTCTTGTTTTTCTCTGAACAAAGAGAGAAAATGGATCTTTCTCTTCTGTTATATGTGAGGTGACCAAGAGAAGAAAATGTTCAAGAAAAAGAAAAGGAAGGGAAGGAGTGATTTATACAGGTTGAAGATACAGCTAGGAGTATATGTCTTGTGACACAGTCTTATCCATAGATGTTTTGCATTTTTTTATGAATTGTTTTTGGTTATTCGTATTCTTTTACTCCCTCCGTTTCATAATATATGATATTTTAGAAGGTTTTTGTTGTTTCAAAATAGATGATGTTTTGATTTTTTTATGTTATTTTTAACTTTACTGGAAATTGTGTAACCAATTAGATGTTGCAGTCATTTTTGTAATTGGTTAAATAAATTTTAAATTATATTTTTAAGATTACTTTTTAGAAAAAGACAAATTTTTTAATCTATGTGCAGAGAGTA
This sequence comes from Hirschfeldia incana, assembly GCA_026261945.1. Classification (NCBI taxonomy): domain Eukaryota; kingdom Viridiplantae; phylum Streptophyta; class Magnoliopsida; order Brassicales; family Brassicaceae; genus Hirschfeldia; species Hirschfeldia incana. The sequence goes on from JABCMI010000036.1 coordinate 2,452,511, forward strand.
AAAAAAGTTTGATGCTAATGCTTTTATTTAAGGGACTCTTTGTTTAATCTCTGAACGTGAACCGTGACCATCAGACTTTTTAATCCATATGGCTTTCCCTTCCTCGAACAAAAATTTATTTCTTGGAAGTACATAAATTTTGCGTTTTATGTCACACGTGACGGTGGCAAAAATCGTTACATGTCATACGTGATGGTTGAAAAAGTCGTTTCATGTCATTTTCCACTTGTCGTATATTCCATATACTGTAAGCTATGAGTGGATATCTTATAAAATTAAATCTGAAGATAACTTATTTAAGTCTTGATTTTCATTGAGAAACCAAAATGCTTAGGTTAATTCAACGAAAATATTGTTTGAAGAAAACAATTAAATACTTTATTAAAAATATTATTAATTGTCTGTAAGATTTATAAAAAGTATTATGATGTGTATAAAGTAGTTATGAAATAGACAAAAAAAAAATACTTTTGTTAACTGTTGACCAAAAGTAGAAGGTAACCATATTATTTGAGACAAAAAAAATCAACTTGATTCGGACCGATCTGCTGATTAAGTGGTCTGCCTCACGAGTCTTTTCAATTATCAAACTAGATATACACACATAATATCTTGATTAATTTGGGTTTAAAACTTGTTGTCACATATTTGGAAGCAAGATTATCTTATGTTTGCCCGTTCAAACCTATGATGGCTAATCCATTTTATAACGATTTATAGAGATTTGGCTTACACGACGACGACGCATGCATGTGTATACATGTATACATGCTGATCAAATGAAAAATGTTGTCACTAAGATTGAATTATCTAATAGTACCAAAAAGATTGAATATATAAAAATATATGTATGATTTTAGTCAAAACTGCATATATATATAAGATAACTATATATTTAATTCTAAAATCCGAGTGATGGTAGCTGGTATAAAGCCAACAGTTTTGATTTGGATGAAAATTTAATATTTTCATATAGGATGTAAAAGAAATATTTCGAATATAAATTGTACTTATTAGTAGCTGCATATAAGGTGGGCTAACAAACGCTTGCAGGCCTCAAAGCTGGAACCTAATTTTAAACCCACATTTCAGGTTCTGTTTTCAGCTAGAATCATCATGATGCAACCAAATAGTAAATGATATAAGCTAGCTACTAAAGATTAAAAACATAGCCATAGTTTGCAACAAATCAAAGATACAAATAACGAGTAATAAAACATGCATGCATGGTATTGATAAGCCACAAAGTTTGAGGATCCGTGCGGTCTGAGTTTATCCTTCATCTTCTTCTTCAGTCTCTCTGTTCTTGTTCATGTTTTTTTATAATTAACTTGCCTTGGTCATCGAGGTCTTCCCATCCCTTTGTTCAATTTTCCGTTTTCTTTCCTCACGTTCATTCTTGAGCTACTCGCTGTTTCTGTTCTTCATCTTCTGCCTCTCTTTGATCATCTGAAGGAGGGGAGAAACATATTTCATCGTCGGTTCATTAAAGAGTTTATGCAACCTTTCAAACTCCAGTTTTTTGCCTCGAGCAAGTTAATATAACGCTTTGATTGCTTGAGAGCCACAAGATTTTCCGCATCAATTCTAATCATCATCTCCACGGTATCAGTACTCGGTTTCAAGAATCGTTTTATGCTTTTCATCCTTAAGGTGCTCAATAAAATCTGTAAAGGTGGGGTAAAGAGAAACATGACATGATGCGCAAGAAAACATTTCACACCTTGTTGTGTCCACTCGTCTTTTTGTCTCCTCCACCCCTGAATCTTTCAGTAAGCTTTCCCTATTCCAGAGCCACTCTCCACCAACAGAGACCAGGGATGAAGGGTGCGGGTCTTCATGGTCATAATTTGATGGATACGCCAGAAGAAGATTGTATCCAACGAGGACACCCATGTAAATATCGCGAATGATTGAATCCAGCAGACAAGGATCAGTGGTTATGAGCATTATTGACAACGGAGCATGACTAGTACGCGATGCCAAATAGCTTGGCACAATAACAGACAAGCCGCTTGTAGTGTGATTAAGAACGACTCCGGTGGAAGAGAACGTTTCCAAGAACTCATGAAGGATCCCGTACAGATTTCCACCTACAACGATCGTGAGCGGCCCATTGTAAGCTAGATTCTTCAACTCTGTATCTATTCTCGGAGCTAGTCGGCTTGGATCATACCCATTCGGGAGCGGACATTTGTCCATGTCCCACCACACCACCGTCTCCGATGTCGCATACTCTTTTTAGAAAACGAAACTAGAAAAAGAAGCATCTGACTAAACTAGAGATGAATTATAAACTATGAACTTGTATATTGACCTTAACGAGATACATGTGTATACTATATATACAAAGGCATAATAGCCTAATCCTAGACAAAATAGGAAAATTAACATTTCTTAATAAAAGATAAGATTAAATGTAAAGTTAAAATCCTAATCTATAGAATTCCCTTTCCTTAAAACTAACTTTAAATGTTTCCTTTTTAACATGCGAGATATGAAAATTCTAATATAACCTAAACAGAAAACTTGCAAACTACAGTATCCCACTAAATAAGATAAGCATGTGATTATATTATTATTAGAGCGTCGTCGTGGAGCTATAAGCAGGAACCTTGACAAGCTTATTCTCCATCATCAACTTCCTAACCCTCTCAACATCTTTCCACATCCCTCTGAACGCATACACATTAGCCAAAACCACATAAACCCCATCGTTCCACGGCTCAAGCTCAACCATGTGTTCAGCCACCCACTCAGCCATCTCAACATCCCCAAACTTCTCACACCCACCCATCAAACAACCCCATACCACAACGCTAGGCCTCATAGGCATCCCTTCCACCACTCTCTTAGCCTCCTCGAGCCGCCCGTCCCGGCTCAGCAGATCAACCACGCAACCATAGTGAGACGAACCCGGCTCTAAACCGAACTCAGACTTCATCATTTCGAAATAGCCTCTCCCTTCTTCCACAAGCCCTCCATGTACGCAAGCACTTAGAACACCCAAGAACGTGACACTGTTCGGTCTCACACCAGTCTCTCTCATCCCACGAAACCCTTCCAACGCCTCTGACGTCCTCCCGTGAGCCGCGTAACTCATGATCATAGACGTCCACGAGACGACGTTTCTGTCAGGCATTTCATCGAACACCTGGCTCGCTAAATCCATACGCCCACACTTCCCATACATATCAACAAGCGAATTCATCATCATGATATCAGACTTCTCTTCACATCTAGCTTCAAGAACGCATCTATGCAGCTGACAAGCCAACCCCAAGTCACCTAACCCGCCGCAAGCCGACGTCACGCTCACCATAGTGAAATCATCAGGCACAAACCCGCTTCGTTTCATCTCTACAAACATCTCCACAGCCTCTTTGCCACGTGCCGCTTGGTTCAACCCCCCGATGATCGCGTTCCAAGAGCCTAATTTCCTCTCGGGATTTTCGTCGAACACCTTGCGTGCATCTCCGAACTTCCCGGCTTTACTGTATAGAGTGATGAACCCGCTCTCGCAGAACTGGTCTCGCGCGAACCCCAGCTTCACCGCGACGGAGTGAATCTGCTTCCCCAAGGGGAGGTCGTGGATCTGAAAGGCGGATTTGGTTACGATCGGGAGAGTGTACCGGTCCGGTAGAACGTCTGATCTCACCATTTCGAGGTACACTTGGATCGCGTCGAGAGGGGAGTCGTGGCGAAGGTAGGCTCGCATGATGTTGTTGCGTAGGAAAGGGATCGGGTCTTGATCGAGGATGCGAGATCGGAAGATGTCCCCATGGATGCGGCGGACACGTGTTAGGCTGTTGCAGTTTGATAATAGCTTAGCTAAGAAGTTGTTACGCTCTTGAGGTGAAAGAGTCAAGGAAGAGGAGATTTCTTCGATGGCCGGAGTAGTGGTATAATGATTCCGAATGTGAAAAACGGTTAAGTAATGAGTTGTTGCCTTCGTAGTGGGACCATTAACCCTACAGACAAGACTAGAGAAGAAAACCATGTGTGTGTGTCTCTGGTTTTTCTCCTGATCAGAAATGCAAACAAACAAATATATAATAACCAATCATAAATTTATTACTGTTATAAAATAAGCTCGAACTCTTATCAAAGATCCAAATTTAGAAAGATTTCAGAGACAGTATTTGGCAAGTTTTAGAGCCTTACTACAACATAAACACTGAATCAAAAGCAAACTGTTTCCACATATCCAAATAAGAACTCAAACAGCAACCATAGTATGGGAATCGAAAGATCCAGTTGATGAGACTTTTTTTAACGATCACCACGTTCGAAATTGATCTTGGTTCGACCAGAACCACCATAGTCATCACGTGAAGAGCTGCCGCCGCCTCCACTTGCTCTCATCGTTCCACCAGATCCGATCTTGTCCAAAGCCTTCTTCTTACTCCTATTCACATCAGACACGAAACGGTCCAGACCGAACGGATCTTGTTCATCTTCCTTCTCAAACTCAACAGGTCGTTCTCTCTTGCCAGACCTCTCGGAAGCGCCTGTGAAAGCTCTGTCTGGTTTGAACCTCTCGGTGTTCTTGAGCTTATCGAGCTGCTCGTCTGCGTTTCCGTACATTTCCTCATCCGTATCCTTCTTAGGCTTGTAGAGCGTCGAGAGAGTGGGTTGTGCGGTGAACAAGCCTTTGTCGTACACGTTGTACTGGTCGTCGGTTGCGAAACCTGAATCCATTCCTTTCTCTTGGTTGAAGAGCCGTTGATCATACATAACTTCCCCGCCTTTGCCTCCTCCTGTAGAGGCCATTCCAAGAGCGACTTTCTCGCTGATATCACGGTCTCTGTCTCTCGTGATCTTGCTCTTCTTCCCCATGGCAGCATCTTTAGCTTCCAGCCTTCTCTCCCTCTCTCTTTCCCTGCGACGCTCTACTCTTATCTCATCCCTCTTCTTCCGCTCATCCTCCTCCCCTCTACTCATCTTTGGCCCTTCCCTCTCTCTCTCACTTCCCCTGTCCCTCTCTCTCTCACTTCCCCTGTCCCTCTCACGGTCGCGGTCATAGTCGTTGTAATCGTAATCACCTCTTGGGTCAACACTTTCACTCCTAGCCCTGTCTACAGAGACAGGCACACTCGCAGGAGCGCCAGTTCTCTCAGAACGAGCTTTCTGAGCAAGAGCTCTCAACTCCTGCTCTTTCCTTTCCTTCTCCTTCATCATCATCTCCTTCTGCACCTTCGACCGCATCGAAACAGCCTCTCTAGCCTTCTGCTCGGCAACATAGAGAGCCTCAGATAGCTTGGCAAAGTTATCATTAATCTGAACGTCTTGCAGACCTCTCCCATCAGCAGCGAGACGCTTATCAAGAGGGATAGTGTAACCCTTCGGATTCTTCCAGTTCGAGATACAAGGAGGGATCTTCCAGTCCTGCTGATCCTTAACCGTAACAGGCCTAGGCGGAGAATGCATCACCGGAACAGGAGGAGAGCCAGAAGCCTTGGGGACTCTCTTGTGCTTAAACTTCGGCGGATCAAGTGGATCAACAGGCATCTCCACCATCCTAATAATCCTCTCTTTAGCACCCGAATTAAAAGCAGAAGACTGCTGAGACGGCTTGTACTTAATAAAATTAGAGTCACCAGACTGCCTAGGGACATTAGTAGGCTGCGCAGCACTCAGCCTCACATTCACAATCTTCTCCATAGCAGCTTTAGTCTCTTCAGTAGTCTCCTGTATCTGCTTCTGCAACTCCTCCTCTTCATCCACAACACCATCCCCTCCCCCTTCGTTCTTCAGCACCTTGGGGATGATATCCTTATGCTGAGAGTAAACAATCTTCTTAGAGTTCTCGTTCTGCCTCACAATAGCATCAAACACAACGTTCCCCTGAGCATCAACAGTGACGGGAAGAGTCTTGGCCCCAGGCTTGTTAGACTTGTTCTTACCCATCCCTAGGGGATACTGAGCAACGTGTATCTCAGGGAAAGCGCCACCGTCTCCGAAATCCTCGGGGTTACGGGGACGGAAGCCTTGCCGTTTCAGGTAGATAGGCACCGCTTTGAAAGCCACGACGGCGGCGGTTTGCTCGGATTCGGACTCGGTGAAGCGGTTTTTGAACCATGGATCGTTGGAGTGGTCGTAGAACGTGGCGGCGGTTGATTTCGGCGGAGGTAGACGGTCTTTAAGAGACGCCATAGTAACTAACCTGCAAAACAAAAGAGAAAGGAACGATAATAATCAGAACTTACCAGAATCAACGATGGTTATCAAACTACGCAGATCCAATCGAAATTAGGGTTTCTAACGATGACAAATATCAGATCTCTATAAATTAGATCCGATTAATCTGAGCTGGAATCTCTAATATAGAACGAATACGAGTAGGAGTCTTAACGGTTAATGAACCTTTTTTTAGATCGAGGGAAAGCTTAACGATGTGACATAGGAGGAGAGTAAAAGTGGAAGAAGCTAACCTCGGAGGGAATTAATCGACGGGATGAGAGATTAGAGGCGGCGGAGAGCGATGAAGAACGACGAAACGGAGGTGAAGCTTTCGTCTTCTGCGGGAAAATAATGTTCAGGCTTGTTGAAGCCTTTCTAGGGTTGGATTAAAAAAAACGAAAAACTTTGTTTTATAACGGAGTATTGTGATGTGTTGATAAGGTCGGTTATTTCGCGACACTTTTTCCGGTTTAAGTCGGTTTACGAAACTGCTAAATATCTTTCGGGCCGATCCCAGAGGCTTGGCGCATGTACGCCTTACTCATTGGGCCAAAACGACTTGTTGTGAATATTTTGATCAGAGTTTGATATAACTGCAGTTTTGAATATCTATAAGCCTCATGGACCTGTTTAATAAAAACTAATTGCAATTGATTTATTTCTCTTATATATTCCCTCTGTTTTTTTCTGAATAATTGTCACTCTGACATGTTTCACACAGATTAATAAAGTTGTTGAAATATATGTAATTATAATTAATTATATTTTTTGACTAATAATATTTGAGATAAATAAAATTATTTATATAATCAATGTAATTTGCAATTAATTTTCAGCTGAAAGTAAATATAACTTGCATTGAAATTATAAAGTGATATTTTCTGTGTAACAAGATAAAATAACTAGAATAACACTTATTATGAAACGAAAAAAGTATTATCTAAAAACCTTTCCAAAATTTTAATGATCACAAAATTCCTTAACAAAAGAGAAATATTATGAAAGCACTATAGCCTACTGGTTACGGTTTAAAGGCTTCTACACCAAGGTCTGGGGTTCAAACCTCAGATTATGCAGTTTCTTGCAGATTACATGAAATCCAGGTTTAAAGTCCCGGAGAAAGCGGTTTATTAATGAATACTACAAGAAGAAAGGCGTACAAGAGATCTTCAATATGGTGCAAGTAAATTTGGTCAGAAGATCTTCATAGGACGGCTCGGATGATGCAGTTAGGCGTAGATCCTCGTAAGGTATATAGTATTGTCGGTTGTCGAATCGTCTGTGTAAATTTTCTAATATGTAATATCATAATAAACCAGCGTTAAAAAAAAGAAGAAATATCATTAATAAAGGAAAAATATCGAAAGATCAAGAAAGAAAAGTTATAGAGGAAACTTGCTTCGGTATGATTTCATTGTATTCGGCAACTCATCGTTCATATGATTCGTCCCTCTTCTGTAGTCACCAAGCTAACATTTAATTAGCATGTAAATAGAACTCGACATCTTGATCTTTTGAATATTTAGTTGAAATCAATTGTCAACACCTTTTCGAAAAGTTTGTTGGTAAATTTCCAACTTTTTTTAGAATAGATATTAGTAATTCCCAATAAATATTGATAAACTAAATGTATTCTCTTGATAAATTAATGGCATAAATATGTTGATTAGAAAAATAAAGTAGCTGGAATCGCAAGTCGTTCTCATGCGACAACTTTAAAATACAGTTAACAAGTTCTGATTGAGTTCGAGTTCACAAAGTATCAAATTTCTTCGCTTTTCACAGAAATTGCTTGTTTATTTTTACTTGTGCTACTATTAGAACAAATCAAGAAAATCAATTAGATACTGGCATACTGCTTCCAGGATGAAGTAAGACTTATATCAGCATATAAAATGGGTCCCTCCTAGATTAGAATCATCTTATATTTGAGCAAGAAATTAAATAAACTTTGTGCTCGTGGGTGGAACCTCCGTTGACCGCGGATCCCGATGGCAATGGAAATGGCCTTTTCCTACGGAATAGTTAAATGCATTGTTAATTAACGTAACAGTTAATTTTGGTTAATGTACAAATATAATTAATGGGTTAACTTAATCGCATATCATGTGACGAGTGTTGATTGATGTTTTCGTCGAGGATCCTCACGCAATACTTAGTTGATTTAGCATAAACTGAAAACATAAGGCATCGTGGCTGGATTTGCGTATGAAAAATTGAATTGTTCAAACATAAAATAAAACAAACTTTTGTCTAAGAAAAACTGAAACGTAAAGACTGTTTAAAACTACCATGGTTGGATTTGCATTTGAGTTAGTGCATGCACGTGTTAATTTAAGGGTCAAGTCATTAATTATGTCTGACTAATGCCAAAAGGTCAAATACGACTAAATCCCAAGAATGCTTAATTTACCTGCAATTTGTGTTTTGGCAAAATGATAATTTCTTAATTCCTTTTTTAATTTTATTTCTTACTTCTCTTGTATAACAAATTTTGATATTTTAATTGAGAAAGCATAAGCTTTGCTTTGAAATTTTTAATACACAATAATTCATTTTAAGGAGTTTCTCGATCTAACAAGGGAGATTTTGTGAATTAGATTCAGAGGGTGATAATAAACCAATAATTAAGTACCAAGTTGAACAAGATTCCACATCTCACATCTGCCACTGCCAGCTAACGAACCATCTGAGAACACATGTTTAACTATTATACAAACTAAGCCTTCAAACTTAAAAAGTATATCAGCCTATACCTTGATATAAATAGCTCAGTCCTCGGAATATTCACCTAAATATGCATGATGTTGCTAAACTTACAATGGATAAATAGAAAAAAATTAACATCCAATCATACTGGCGTGTTAGGTATTGCATGATGTGTTTACCTTCCATTCTAGAAGATCCGATCACAATAGAGAAAAGATTATAAACATAGTACTACTATATGATAAAATCAGGTTTAATTGAGTATATTAAACTCTGTCGTGAAAACAATAATTAAATAAACCTCAGAGAAGTTGGTCTACAATAAGATTTCAAACGCAAGTGGGATTAAATTAAAAAACAAAACTAAGGAAAAAGAGGACAAAAATTGGAAGACTCGAAAGGTTCACCCATCGAAGTGCCACTTTCGTCGCTGTTGTAATAAAAGCTATAACAGTTATTAAAATACCAAGGCGAACTAGGTGGATACGCGGGGTCAAAGTACACGAACTCGTTCCACGGCTCATCGTAACTCGTTTCTAGACTCGGTAACTCCACTATCTCGCTTAGTTCTTCCGCTGTCGACGAAGCTGCTTCTTCGCTCGGCGGTGATGAAGACGAAGTAGACGTTGAGTAGCTACTCGAGGAAGATAACTGCATGTCTTGGACGACTGTGGTGGGATCGGAGATCACGACGGCTGAGGAGGAGGAGGAGAAGTCCATGGCTGCGGCTACGGCGGCTGCAGCTTGAACGTCGCGTGGAGAGGATGAAGCCGGACGAGGAAGGAAAGTGGCGAGCTCCGGGAAGTTGAGGACGGCGGAGGCTCCTTTGATGGTTAAAGCAGCTGCGTCGTGCGCACGCGCCGCCATCTCAGCCGTGGAGAAGGTGCCGAGCCAGATACGGCTCTTCTTGCGTGGCTCGCGGATCTCGGAGACCCATTTGCCCCACGTCCGCATCCGTACGCCTCTATAACCCGGGTCGGGTCTAACCCGTTTCTTGCTATTTGTTCTATGGACCTCTTCATCTTCTTGGTGGTGGTGAGTGTCCTCTTCCACCGGAGACGGTTGTTTGACGGAGGAGATCGATGACTCGGTCATTGGCACGTGGTTTTTGATTCAGTGAGTGTTGAGGAGAGTACGTACGTATAGGGTAGGGTTTATATAAAGGCTCGAGAGAAAGAAAGAGTTGAAAAGTGGTGAAGTGAAAATGTTGAAGTTAGAAAAGGACAGTGGATCGCATACTTGTGATGACAGGTATGTTCACATTACGTCAATATATATACTTGAAAATGACCCATTTAATTTTCTTTTATTTAATGTTTTAGTATTTTTACATTAGGGCAAGTAAATGTTTATTTATCTTTTCGTGATAACCTATGCATGGTCCCATGGATGAACTTGATTGTTTGAAACTTTGAATATGGGCTAAAATTCCATTATGCAATAGAAAATGGAGAACTGTTAGAATAAAAATAAGACCAGGATGTTGATAAAACACAGTGCAGTTGTAAACTATATGAAATATACTACTGTAGGGATATAACAATTTTACGTGCTGATGATATTAATACTACATTAGGTAGATTGTTTTCCGGTTGAAATAAATGCTTACATTTGAAACAGTGTATGCTAATACCAAAATGGAGAGATAGAACTAGATAATATAAATACTTATATTTGGTCTCAATGCGATCGGAAAAAATTGACACAGTCCTATAGTCTATAGTAGAAATGAATGTCTTTCGGTGGAAATCAAGTGCCCCCAACCAAACCCGAGCTGGTATTATATCGAGAACTAAAGCTTTAATAGTATATTATAGTACCGCATATAGCATAAGTGTTTGATGTCTTTTTTTTCATTCGTCATTGATGCTTTGTTGCTTGCACCTTTCCATCACCTATAGCAACTTTGTTGAAAAACAAATAGGTCTATAATCTATTGTATGAAATAGTTAATTATATGAATTTCCTCGTCTAGAAACTCGGGTTTTCAGGTTTAAACTTGATAAAAATGCAAATAAACAGATCATAGAGTATGATTTACTGTTAGGGTAGAAGCTAATCAGAAGGAAGAGAAGAGGAAAAGAGATAATTAAAGAGACCCACAAGGAGTGAAGGCTCTTTGCCCCATCTCAGCATGGCATTTCTGACAACTGTCAACACCCTTCCCACATGCCTTTATTTTAAGTCTCCCTAATTTCTACTATTTTATAATTTAGCATTCTTCCATACAATTCGCTATTAAATGCTCATTTACCACACATATTATCATTGTTCAACACATTTCACTGTTTTTTACTTCAACTTCTTTTTTAGGTAGTCGTTTTGATCGTGACGTTTGAGTACCTGATGAGAGTATCATTGTAGTGTATTTTGATATCAATGCTAGATCGTAGCCATTATAATTGTGATATTAATGTTACAAACGTGTCGTTTTCTTACGAAGGGTAAATACACACCATGTCATATTGTATTTTCTAGACAGCTATTTATGAGTCCATCTCTATGTATGTTTAGGTTATAATGGTTACGTTACTAAAAAGGCCGGTGTAAGTTAGTATATTTTAATCTTCAGAAGTAGTACTTCTAGGCAGTGTTCGCTTCTATATCGCAGTATGAACACTGATATTCAAAAACTAACTTACATGGATTCTGTTGAAAGTTTTATTTAATCCTTACGCTACAAATATTGAATTGATGATAAACAGATGGAAAAGGAAGGGTGACTGATTAACTTAAAACATTTCAATATACTACGTACCAATAAAATAAAATCGAATGAATATACCTTTTTATTATATTAACTTCTAAATTATGTTAACCAATACTGTACTTAGAACTTCCTCGGACAACTATATGAATTAGTATTTTTCAGCTGTTCTAACAAAGTTTAACTATAGCTAGTTAATCAAACTCGAAATATAACTAAAAGTATAACTATGCAAAAATGTTATGTTGAAAGATAAATATGCGTTTTCTTATGTGTATAAAATCGATATAAGTTCCTTGAAATTAGATATTAATAACATGGCGTGCCACGTGCATTACACTAGGTTTCCATGCTACCATCAATTACGTAATGAATTCATTATTGTTTTATCTCATTATGAAAATCTATCTGCATCCATTCCTCGCACTAAATTGTTGTGATATTTTTAGACGAAAAAATAGATAAACGTGTGTGTGTTCGCGGGTATCAGTATCATATAGTATGTTACTCCATGCTATTGATCGACTGCCCGTTTTCCTCTTGTTATATATCTTTTCATTCTCCATTATTTTGTTTCCATAAGTTGCATGGAATTATAGGTGAGATCATTAATGTCTCAAATCATAGTATTAACACATTATATGTTGTGCATATGTGACATGTCATTAGTCAAATTCGTTAGCACGCAGTTTCATATATATTATCGTCAGAAATATTGGTCAGGAGTAATTGAGTAGCAGTATACTTCATCATTTAATTATATCATCTTATCAATGACGTAAAATACTATCCATTTTATTAATCACAATTAATAGATTTTGGTTTACCGGAAAACATTGACCTAGATTGATCTAGCTAGATAATAGCAACATAACCTAATCCATAAAAGGCGTCGTGGTCGGGAGTGCCCGCAGATATTTACAATGGCTGAGCTCAGGCTTATAGCACCACACGTAAATAAATAAATAAATAAATAAATAAACAAACCAGTCGCAGCAATACATTATGAAATTAGTTTAAGTTTTGATTCAGGAAAAATTTGCTATAAAAGTTACATTGGTTACTCAAGTTGTAGCGATATCTATATCATAAATTTTTGATGATAACTTAACTTTAGCATTGATGATGGTAATTTTTAGTTATATGGTGTCATATAACGAGGGAATTAAAGAAAAAAAATTATTGTGACCCTAGGATAAAATTGTAGGTTCACCAACCAATAAAATTTAATTATTTCAAATTTGATATTTTTTAAAAAAGAAAACAGAACATCGTCAAATTATATTACATTTTTAAAATTAAAAAAAGAAGTATAAAGAAAAAAATAGTAGTTGCAAAAAAAATTCAAATTTTTTTAACGCCATAAACAAAACACTAAACTCTAAATCTAAACCCTAAATCCTTGGATAAATTTTAAATTCTTGTTTTAAAAAAAATATTTTTAACTCAATCAACGAAACACTAAACCTTAAATCTTAATCATAAATCTTTGGGTAAATCCGAAACTCTTGGATCAATCTTAAACCCTAAGATTTATGATTTATCCAAGAGTTTAGGATTTACCTAAAAGTTTAGGGTTTAAGGTTTAATATTTGTTGGCAGAGTTAAAAATATTTTTGAAAAACAAATTCTGTTTTTGCAATTAAAAAATCTTATTTTTGTGATTAATATAATTTTTGTTTAAAAAATATAATTTAATTCAATAATGTTTTGTTTTTATTTCTAAAATATTTTAAATCTAAAATGATACAATTTTATTGGTTGGTTCACTCGTATGTTCAAAAAGAATAAGTGTAAAGAAAATCATGTCTGTTCTGTTTTAACTTATTCAACTATTAGTTAGTAGATGGAACAATGAATGGGCAGGGCCCAGTTTTGGCCTACAAGAATAAGAGGTTAGTTAATTGTGGGCTTTAAATAAATGGGGCCCAATTAGACCCTTTGATTTTCCAACTTTCACAAATTTGACCACACAATCTCAACAATTCAGTACATACTCCCTGTCCTTCTTGCTTGTCACGGTTACAATTATAAACCGGCACCCACCTAACCAGTTAACCACTACCAGGCCAGACCTCTACACTATATATGGTGTACATTCGTGTAGCCACACTAATTTAAATATTTAATTCCTTCACCAACTGAATAACTGAGTAAATTATTTATCTGCAAGCTTCATTTATTTTTCTCGACCTCACAAATAAATGATTTAACAGAAAGTTCTTTTGTCAAATGTCTCACGAATGGGATTTTCTTGTTTTAGTTAAAGAGTTGTTAACTTTAGGTGTGGATGTATTATTTTTATAAACATAACATTATAAAAAATTGCATGTGAATAATTGATGCTGGACCCCAAACTGAAACCCACTGGTCAAATCACGAAGACTTTACAAGTGTATCAACATCAAAACATCAATGTTCGCTTCACATCTATTCATATTCTGTTGGCACATATCATTCTCACATAACTTCTTGGAATAGAATCTTTCCGTCATAAACTCATAACCATAACGCATGGTACTATTATTTTTGTTGGTACAAACGAAGGTACCAAGATATAAACAACTGTCTTTCTAAAACCATCGCACTAATGAATTTTTGATGCGGTAATTGTTTACACTAATTATAGTAGAACTGTATATTGTAAACTACATTTTCTTTGAATGAATGTTTAAATTAATTCAACTCAATTTTTTTTTTACAATAGATGCTTCAGGAATCCGAAATCTAGAAAGTAATCGAGATAGTTAGACTATAGAAACATCGTGGATCTTCTTTGTAGCTTTGGAACTAGACTGAAGCAAACCATAGCCTCGTGACGTCTTCATAACCATTCACGCCCATCATAAATATGTATAACCTAAACTAACAGATCATATAAGTTAAATAATCGTGAAGATTATATATATACTGATAAAAACGTATGCTTTATCATATACTAGCTATGACATGATAACTTGACAATTTTCACATTATCACGCAACCAAGAAAAACTGATCTTAGAAAATGTTCTTCTTTTCTTAAATATTTATAAAAAAAATACCATTTTCTTTTCGGTTTAAACACTAAACACTTTAGATAAGTTACTCAAAGAAAGAAAACACCCAGTGAAGTTTTGAACTCTTAAACCTTCCCCCACGCATGATGTTAGTTGTCTACCGATCGGTCCTTTCATCATCATGATCTTCCACATATTTCTTCCAAAGCCAATGCTGTCTCCACAGAAGATAAACCTCTTCAATAGGAACCTGCTTCGTCTCTGGCAACAGAAAGTAAACAAAACTTCCCATTCCGAACACAAGTCCGGCGAACAAAAGAAATATTCCGTACTTGAGGTGACATAGCGACACGAGGAAACACTGCGCGATAAGCGCCGTGAAGAAAAGGTTTACGCACACCACAACGCTCTGACCAGCCGATCGCGTCTCTAGTGGGAAGATCTCGCTCGGAACTAACCATCCCATTGGTCCCCATGACCGACCGTAAGCCAACACAAACAGACAAATTAGGATCACAAGTACCAAACCTAGCGACTTCGGTAGCTCTTTGCCTTCCCCAAATTTCAACGCTAGTGTTACTCCTACTACAACCTACAAAAATAGAATATTAGAGTTTTAGTGCTTTTTGGGAAGTTACTTGTATAACAAGTTAGAAGCCCTAGCTGATAGCAAAAAATAGCATTCTAGGGGGCTTAGGGTTTTTATGGAAGTTACTTGCATTACAAGATAGTAGCACTGACCATATAACAAAACATCTCGACGCTAGCTTCAAGAAGAAGGAACCTTCTTCCAAATTTATCAGCTGAATACATAGACATGATCGCGGCAATAACGAGCGCAGCATTTGTCATGGTCGATGAGATAAGCGACGCGGAACCACCAAACCCTAAACTCTGAAACATGACCGGAGCATAGAACAAAATCGAGTTCATTCCAGTTAGCTGCTGAAACGCAGGAAGGCCAATAGCTCCAATCACCAGCTGCGGTCTGTTCCTACGAGCAAGAAGGTTCCTAAACGGATTCTTGACGGCTCTCGCAGCTTCACTAGCTTCAACAAGATCCTGAAACTCAGCTTCGATATTGTTTGTGCCACGTACTTTGATAAGTACGGCTTTAGCCTCCTCTAGCTTCCCTTGTTCGACGAGACTGTTTGGTGTCTCAGGTAAGAAGAGTCCTCCGATGAACATGAGTGTTGCTGGTACCACTGCGAGGCCGAGAGAGAGTCTCCATCCCCATGGATGGATTTGGTCTGTTTTGTAGTTTATCAGATTAGCCACTAAGATGCCTATGCAAGTTGTTAGCTGGAAAAGCTGGTTCACGGTTCCTCTGATCTTTGCTGGAGCCATTTCGGAGAGGTATAATGGAACCGCCTATAACCGCAAACACAGAAATTAAACCGAGTGTTAAAAGCATAGTCTGATCTAGACACAACCGGGTGAAACATTGGATTTACACCTCTAAACTGTCTGAATTTTTTTTTATTAAAATTAATATAAAAATATTTATTGCATAATGAAAATAAGTCATTAAAAGATTAGAGACTCGCCTGGTTTCCGAATCCAATGCCTATTCCGAGGAATATCCGACCAATGATTAGCATGAGGATGTTTTTGGCTGCGGCGTTGACGACTCCTCCGAGGAAGAAGCTAACGGAGCCAACGAGGATGCTTCCTCTCCTGCCGTAGATTCTAGTGACATAAGAAGCTCCGAAGGTGGAGATCAAACCGGCGAAGTAGAGAGAAGAGGTGAAGAGTGTGAGGATTTGGCTGTCGTATTTGCAGTAATCTGTCTCGTGCATATGCTTTTGCTTTCTTTTATAGATTCCTGGGAAGAACTCTATCAAGAAATCGTCCATTGATGTAACACCACCTGCGTTTAACGAGGGATAAGAAACAAAACGACTGAACGAGCAATGAATCTTGCCTAACTTCCTTGAATGGCAATAAACTAAAAATGGGAGATTAAGCTATAGACAACTAACAAAACTGAGGGACTAGCTAGTATGGAACAAAATGAATGAGATAAAGAGAATGGGATAATGGTATTTTGAGGGATAAAATCAATGAAATTTGTTTTTTTTCTTCTATATTTGATTTATCCCATTCCATATATTCATTTAAATCCATACTTTTAATTTAGTTTATCTCATTCAATATATTCATTTAATTCCATACTTTTATTTAATATACCCCATTCCATATATTCATTTAATTCCATACTTTTAATTTGATTTATCCCATTTCATGTATTCATTTAGTTCCATACTTTTTATTTAATTTTTCTCATTCCATATTTTTTATAGCAGGAATGATTTTCAATGTCATTCACAAATTATTTTTTTCCATTTATCCCACAAGAATGGGTGGAGAAAAAAAGTATATTCCATTTAACTGATATAATATTTTTGGAATATGAAATGAATAAAAATAGCGTTTGTGACAAAAAAAATCATAAAAATAGCATTGAGTTGCTGAACTTTGTCCGAAAGAGGGCTGAGTTTTTTGGACAAAAGCAGATCAAGAAAGCCAAGGAGAAGTATGATGTTGAGACAAAAAAAAACCAAGGAGAAGAAATAGAGAAATTAACACAGAACACCGTTTGCTGAGGTTCTTTTGAGTTACAAGAAAATACATTTGGGGCTTAAGCAAAGTGATTTTTTTAACACAAGCTTAAGCAAGTGATATTTATCAAAAGTCAAAACTGAAGCTGGTATACTTTCGAAGAGACAAGACTTGAGACTTTCCAAATTCGACTTTTTGATTGATACAAGAAAAACCTAAATGGAGAAAACATATATAATTACCAGAGACTCCTAGATCATAGCCGAAGAGAGAGCCTCCTAAGGATCCGACGATGCAAGCGAATATGAAGTAAGCAGTGATACGATGCTCGTATAGATGAGCTCTCTTCAGGGCACCTTCGTCTGCAAGAACTCCACCAGCCATAGCTTATACGTTGTAATTCGACAGGAGCAAATGAGCAATCACTTTTGTAGCTTTGGTCGAACTACAAAAATAAGGGTTTTATAATAACAGATATTTTGACTAATTCACTCTCCTATCCCTTTTTATAAGGAATGGACTCTTGACTTCATCTTTGTTATTTAGTCCATGATGGTTGGTACTATTTAATATTTCCTTCGTAAATTACTTATTATAGATGTATGGTGTACTTCATATAGTATTCCCTATCAGAAAATATTAATATAGTCAAAAAATGTTCACTAAGTTTGTTTTCATTAGATGTCAATTTTTTTATAAACAATATAAATAAAAAGATCCTAAACGTAAGATTTACAAAAACATACGAAAGTTGCATGTGAGCAATTCATGCAAGTTTTTCCGCATTTTTGTTTGGTTAGATGTGCTTAATACATGAGTGGTTGAGAAGAAGTTAAAATGCTCTTTTCATCACTAAAATTTCTCAAAATAGATTTAAGAAAGTAGATTATTTTAACGGTTCAAACTTCAAACTCTATTTTGTGAAATAATAATATTGTTAATGTCTGAATATAATAAATTACATGAGACATAAATTACAACAAACCGTTTTGTAGAAAAAAAGCAACAACGCAATATTTTTTTAGTATGCTGAAACATGTTCACAAATAAAATAGGATTAAAATAGTTTAATGGGAATTATTTTTTGGTTTCTATACACTTTTTCACCACAAAATATAAAAATTATTATATAAATGATTTTACTTGTTTTATTAGAATTCATGTTTAGCTGTACCATCTAAACTGTTTTATAAATATCTATGTCTAAGAGTTTTACGTGCATCATGTTAAAGATTTTATGTAAATATTTTTTCTTTGATATGTGATCTGCATAGTTATTAATAATCTTATGTTTAACTTGAATGTTAAACATTAGTAACATTAAATAATCTTATGTTCTCTGACTTTCTAAAAAGGAAGGTTTAGGCTTTCTCTTTATCTTCCATGCGGAAATTCATAATTAAAAAAAACGAATTTCGAAAACCAAAATCTCGATTTTTGTTAAAAGTTCACTTTTTTTTCTTCATTGATACGAGCAGCTTCGAAGGGGACTCTGCTCTCAAAAAAAAAAAAAAAACGAATTGATCCGAGAGGCATTCAAACTCTCGTGAGTGCAGTTTCTCCTTCTATCGATTCGGTGATTTTAGGGTTTTGTGAAAATCGTGAGACATTCTGGGTTTCCGAAGATTTGATTTTGATATTAAATTTTCATAAAAAGATTTGATTTTGATTATAACCCAGTCTTGTTTACTCGTAATGCAGGTTTTTTGTTCATAAAAGGATCAGTCTTGTGTTGGTTTTGGTATCTATATTGGAACACTTGTCTAGGGGAAAGTGGCTTCTTCTTCTTGCTTGATGTGGAGATATTGATTCTTAACTTTACACTGTTTTTATGAGAAATGGAGTGGAGAGGAATCATCTGCTCTCTCTTCTTCATTCTTTCCATGGCAGAGTCCTCTAGTAGATTCAGGACCATGTGGCTTCCTAACCTCGCTGTTGATGCTGGAACATACTTCACTTGGCCAATCTTAAGTGCCAGTGTTTTCGTTCTCGTTGCCTTCCTCCTCTCCATGTATCTCATCTTTGAACACCTAGCTTCTTATAATCAGCCTGAGGTTTGTTTGTTCTATCACTTCTTAAACACCTTGGCCTTTATATGTGAGAGAGCATAACAGCTCCCTTTGTTTATGTTACAGGAACAGAAGTTTCTTATTGGACTTATACTGATGGTCCCTGTCTATGCCCTGGAATCGGTAGGATAGATTAGCTTACTATGTATATATGTTACATCCCATATCTGTAGTGCAGATTCCTTTAAGATTGTATCACATTTGGAATCTTTATGATTTTGCTTCCTGCAGTTTTTGTCTTTGGTGAATTCAGAAGCAGCTTTTAACTGCGAGGTGGTTCGGGATTGTTATGAAGCCTTTGCTCTCTACTGCTTTGAGAGATATATGATAGCTTGCCTAGGTAATGATGCTTCATATAATCAACATTCTTGATTCACTTTAAGGTACATATCTATGGGATCTGCTGATTTGTAATTCTTTTTTTTTTTCATCTCTGTGTCCGAAGATGGAGAAGAACGTACGATTGAGTTCATGGAACAGCAGACAGTTATCACCCAGACCACTCCTCTTCTTGAAGGCACATGTTCTTATAAAGTTGTGGAGCATCCTTTTCCAATGAACTGCTTCCTAAAAGACTGGAATCTTGGTCCTCAGTTCTATCATGCAGTGAAAATTGGCATCGTTCAATATGTATGTTTCTACTGTCATAAAACCTTGTGGACTATATATGCTCTATGATCTATCACTGACTTAAAAAAATTCTGCTTCAGATGATACTGAAAATGATCTGTGCTCTATTAGCAATGCTCCTTGAAGCCTTTGGAGTTTATGGAGAAGGGAAGTTCCAATGGAACTACGGGTAAATCTTCTTTATTTCCCCTTCCCTTATTGTCCTTGATTCTAACAATGTGGTATGATGTTGTCTCATTGCAGGTATCCATATCTGGCGGTAGTGCTGAACTTCAGTCAAACATGGGCGTTGTATTGCCTTGTACAGTTCTATAATGTCATCAAAGATAAGCTAGCACCCATCAAACCATTGGCCAAATTTTTAACATTCAAGTCTATTGTATTCCTCACCTGGTGGCAAGGGATTATTGTTGCGTTCCTCTTCTCCATGGGGATTTTCAAAGGGTCGTTGGCTAAGGAGCTGAAAACGAGAATACAAGACTACATCATCTGTATTGAGGTAATAGTTTTCATTAAAACCACTAGTATCCATTGTGAGACTGTGAGTTAAAATGCTAAACCTTTTTGCAGATGGGTGTTGCTGCTGTGGTTCATCTCTATGTCTTCCCAGCAGCTCCTTACAAGCGTGGAGAGAGATGTGTGCGTAACGTAGCGGTGATGTCGGATTACGCCTCTATAGACACACCTCCTGACCCAGAAGAGGTTAAAGACAGCGAAAGAACGACCAGAGTGCGGTACGGGAGGCATGATGAGAGTGAGAAACGGCTGAACTTCCCACAGAGCGTGCGTGATGTGGTGATGGGGAGCGGTGAGATCATTGCGGATGACATGAGGTTCACGGTTTCTCACGTGGTGGAGCCGGTTGAGAGAGGGATAGCGAAGATAAACAGGACGTTCCATCAGATATCTGAAAACGTGAAAAGATTTGAGGAGAAGAAGAAGGAGAAGACAAAGGATGATTCGTATGTGATTCCACTGAATCCATGGACGAAAGAGTTCTCAGAGGTTCATGAGAATCTCCATGAAGGAGGGAGTGTGAGTGACAGCGGTTTAGGAAGCACAAAGCGGCACAATCACCAGTCTAGAATCTCGGGACTGTGGACTAGAATGCGAAGGTAAAAAGAAAAGAGTTCTGAAGATGAATGCTTTGCTTTTTGAAAGTCTCATCTTCGTGACTACTTAACAAAGAAGCTTGTAGATGTTATGAGATGATGCTAATGTGATGGGTTACTTATACAGAGGTAACAAGCAGATTTGCTACTAACTAGCAACTAGTTTTCTCTACCTTTTATACAACTTGAGACGTTACCATCTGTATCTCGTTACTGACAGGTCCTTTAAACAAAAAAAAATTATGGTGATTAAAGAATCTTATCCTAGTCTTTGTTATGAACCAACTTCCATGTGTTTGTTCTCATTTCTTGAAACTACCAATCAAGAAGGAGAGAGTTATATAAGCAATGTTGAAGAAATCGATGGTTTAACAAATGTTTATTTATATTATACTATACGCCATCTATATAGTATAAATATATTTTATCATAAGTGTAATTATAAATTATTTTGATGAATTATAAAATTATTATCTGACTTTTTAACAAAAAAAAACTATTATCCGACTTTAACCGTTTAAATCAGATTTTTTTTTTTAATTTTTGTCTCAGTTATGATCGATTTACTGCTTATGTGAGCAATTTACACTGATTTTAAAAACATTGCAAAAGGGCAGCTTCAGACATCAAGACAGGAACATAGTCAAACTAATGAACCAGAGACTACTAATTTAGGTATGAAGTAGATCTTGGTAGCATACAGTGTAATAACAACAACAAATCAAAGATTGTTCTTCATCAAGGCATAGCCTTAGCCATTTGTCTAAGAACAAACTTCTGAATCTTTCCAGTAGAAGTCTTAGGAAGCTCCTCTTGAAAAACCACATTCCTCGGAACCATATACTTTGGCAGCTTCGTCTTACAAAACTCCCTTATCTCTCTCTCAGACACACCTCCATCATGATGAGACTTCAAGCTCACAAACGCACACGGTGTCTCTCCCCACATCTTGTCCGGTTTAGCCACCACAGCTGCTTCCTTAACCACAGGGTTTGTGTACAGAACCGTCTCAACTTCCTTGCTGCTTATGTTCTCCCCTCCACATATGATCACGTCCTTTGATCTATCCTTGACTTCCAAGTAACCGTCCGGGTGCATTACACCCATGTCTCCAGTGTAGAACCACCCGTCTTCTCTCATACTCGCCGCGGTACCTTCAGGATCTTTGAAGTAACCCAACATGACCGAACCACCTCTGAAAACAATCTCTCCCACGGTCACTCCATCATGCTTCACGCTCTTACCAGTTAGCGTGTCTCTCACGTCAACTTCCGCAAACACAGCTGTTCTAATCCCTTGCCTTGATTTCAGATTTGATCTCTCATTTGCTTCCAAACCATCCCACTCCGGCTTCCACGCGCATGAGACATTCAGACAACCAGTTTCCGTCAGGCCGTAACCGTGGCCCACATCAAACCCTAGACTCTCTGCGCTGGAGATAACCGTCTCCGGCGGAGGAGCTCCAGCTGTCATAACCCTAACCGGTTGTTTAAGCTGCCTCCGAGCTGGATAATTGGTTAACATGTTGAGAACCATCGGCGCAGCGCACATGTGCGTTACGTGATGCTTCTCTATCGACTCGTAGATAGTCTTTGCGTCTACTCTTCTAAGGCATATGTTTGTGGCCCCAACGGCTGCTGTGGCCCATGTGTAGCTCCAACCGTTGGCGTGGAACATCGGTAGTGTCCAGAGGTAAACCGGCCGGTTAGGCATAGACCAGTCGAGCAAAGAGTTAACGGTACTCATGAAAACTGCACGGTGGCTGAGTACTACACCTTTAGGAGACGACGTCGTTCCGGAGGTGTAGTTAAGCACCATCGGGTTCCACTCGCTGCTAGGACGCACCCACTTGAACCTCACGTCTCCTCTCTCCATAACACCTTCGTACGTGTCTAGAAACTCCACGTCAGAAGATAAGGACGTGGTGTTGACGTCATCTTGGAGGAGGACGAGACGTGGCTTCTCGTTCTTGGGCAAGAACGAGACAGCTTCGAGAACCAAAGAACCTGAGTGGTGGTCGACGAAAACAAGCTTGGATTCGCTGTGACGCAGAAGGACTGAGAGTGCGTTAGCGTCTAAGCGAGGGTTGATGTTGTTGAGGATGGCACCGGACATTGGAACCGCGAACTGAAGCTCGTAGACCGAAGGGACGTTGGGACCGATAACGGATACGACTTGGCCACGGTTGATTCCGAGGGAAGAGGAGGATAGCGTGGAAGCGATGCGGAGACAACGAGAGTTAGTTTCGGACCAGGTGCGGACGGTGGTTGCGTGGAGGAGGGAAGGTGAGTCGCCGTAGACTGAGGCGGCCCGTTCTAAGAAGCCGAGGACTGTGAGAGGTGATGAGTTTGAAGGGTGTGGGAGTAAAAGTTCCATAGTTGGTAATGTCTTAAGATAGTTTTAACTATAATGTGTTTTAAGTTCTCACTTTTGATACGGCAATTTAAGTGGAATGAAATATATATAAATATTTTGTTCGTATGTGGTTAGGTGAAATAGTAATCATTATCTTGCAATGTTATATTTCTAGGTTAAGCTAATACTAGAATAACAAGTAATCATGTAGCTTCAAGTGGTGAGCCGCCGTGTTGTTGTTTGGGAAATATAATCATATCAACTTGTGAAGAATCACAAAGTATGGCTTGTATTCAAGTAGATAGATGATCAGAAAATCAAACAAAGAATATAACGTTTTTTGGAACTAACGTGTGTACGTAATAGGGTAATAAGAAGCAAAAACGAATTTAAACAAGATAGAGTGTACTAATTAATCTGGTATTAACTATAATTAGAGATATATGGTTTGCATAAAAAGAAAGATATTTTAACAAGACGTAACTGCATATATCTACCGACAAACATAGTGAATTGCCTCAACGACCCAGTTAATGCGCTCAAAGGTTGTTGGAGAGTGGAAGTTTGGAAAACGCAACCAATTTATTTGAAATTGAATTTATCCGAGATGCAGCGAATTGCGAACATGCTTTATTGATGTTTCTATATTTCGAAGATCGTAGTAATAACTAATAAGGGAACGTGAATATTTACATGCATAATGCCTGCGTGGAACTGGGAAAGCATATTTATCACATAGTTAGCCATTCTCTTGTGTCATTTTCCATATCCCATATAAGTGCATCTAATTATGTATGCAATGGTGACAAGCGTCTCCTTCGATTGTTCAAGCTTAAAAGTTATTTCTTTCCTGATTCATCTCTCCAAACACATCTTCATGATCGATCCACTAAACATATCCAAAAGAATTGTTCTATTTATTCATGCCACACCTAATATATTAATTAGTATACATATATAAACATTTTTTGTCATTATAATTCAGTGTACTATATCAAGTTGAAGACTAGAGCACGTTACAATTTTAGTTGTACTTGATCTTATGTTATTAATGCGATGTAGTTTGGATTAAATTTTAGAAAACTAAAGAAGCAACATATCCTCGGTCAAGTACTAGTTTATTATAAAGCAGTGCAGACTGCAAAAATCACCATCCCAATAGACATTTGATTAAAGAATTAAATCCTAAAAATGTGGTCTTTAGAAACCCCTCTCCTGCTTTGAAATGTTAGGAAGATGAACAAAAGAAAAACGTTTTTAGAGACAAGAATGTATAGTCTGCCTGTGTTTTTTTTGTTTCTTAACCAATTCTTCGTCTAATTGATCATGAAGTCATCTGTTCTTGATCTTTCAATGTGTCAGCTGCGTTAAGAAGCATATCCATTCCTCCTACGGTATTATCCAACCCTCCATTGCCTTTACTTCCCGTTTTCCTCTCCGTCCTCTTCCCTTTTTGCTTCTGCAATGCCCCAACCTTCTTATCAACCACATTTCGAATTTTGCGCACTTTCTGGATAGCAGCTTTACAAGTTTTGCAGAACCATTCTCCTTCTGGAACCGATGCACACGGAGGTTTCATGCAATAGATGTGGTAAGCATCATCACACCCGTCACACAAGACAATCTTATCATCATCCTTGTCCGTTTGACAGGTTCTGCATAAGCAGGAGGAGCAGTACCAACGCACATTGTTTAGCTTTATCTGCTTTGAAGTCAGACACCAGATGTGGTAGTACTTGTGAGGGCAGAAAGGGTGATCACACGTGATGAACCTGCCGTCGCCTTCCACCACTTTTGTTCCACAGGTCCTGCAGAGTTCAGGCTCTATCTTCATCTCCGAGGCGTCACCTCCGTGATTCACGTTGCAGCTTGAATTCTCTTCTGATCCGTTTGAGTCTTCTTTACATTCTGTACTCGTATCAACGCATCCGTTATCTGTCTTGATCACCAGCTTTTTGGTTTTCTTTTTCTCGCACACTACGCAATTCTCGTGAGGCGATCCGAATCCATCAGCTGTGCAGTTTAGGCAGTACCAACTGTCTGAAGACATCTCTTTCTCACCAGGATGTGCACATGAGACATGGTACATATCTTCACAGTGATCGCATGCTAAACAGTCGCTTACCACTGCCTTCTCTCCACATAGCTTGCAAACGTCATCAACACTGCCGTTTCTGGTGATATCCACATCCGGATGAGGCTTCGATTCCACAGTGTTGAACTGCTTCAACTTCCAGATTTTGAGAAAGAGAATAAAGACATTAGGGAATTTACAGCATAAAGTAACTAGCATCTTGAAGATCATTTAATCATGAGCCTCACCTGTTCGGTACAGGAGGTCTTAGAAAGCTCTAAGAGACTACCAGCAAGAATAGCCATATCATTACCAACATCCTGTAACTTTTTCCAGACCTGAAAATCAGTAGCTAGGTTAAGTACTAAGTTGATAGGTTGAGTTCATTACACTCTGGGACATTACATAGTTATTTTCAGACTAAGCAAGTTACCTCTTGGAGATCCGTTGAGAAGAGCACAGGTGAACCTTCATAAGCACCCTCTTGCATCCTGGTGTCTATCAAAGTTCTGGACGCAAGATCTTCAATCTTGACCCCTTGAAGATTTTCGGAAAGCAACTGACTGAGGGAAGCAAACTCCTTTGAAGCTAAAACTTGAGACAGAACGTTCCGGCAACCGGCTGTCACAGTCTCGTACTTGGGGGGTTCAACCGCTGGTTCATCTGGATTTGAAAGCTCAGGAAGTCCACCATTAACATGAGTGAAACTTTGATCATTCATTTCACAAGCGACAGACTCCTGCGCAAAAGAAAAAACTTAAATGAATACAATAAATCCAAAACAAGAACAAGCTTAGCATGTCTGCCACAGTAGAGGAGTTTCATCACACAAATATTATAATGAGACAAGTTTCAGGATTAAATTGCAAAATGCAGCAAACACTTGTCAAGGTTCTCAACAAGAACAACATCAATGGCAATTTCTATCATTTCTATAGCATTTCCTGAATCTAGCTATCACACACAAGACACAGTTACATAACCGAAAAATGGTTTACTTAAATGAACAGCCTACAGAAAGATTAAAAAAGGAATGACCTTTAAAGTTTAGCTCCATAAACGACATGAAGCATAATCGAAGCTAACATTAAGTACTGAAGCATATCTACTAATCATCATCCCTAGATCGAAATATAAAAACCTAAAATGCAATACAATCAAAATTTACATAACACAAACCGTTGGAGAACTACATATACTCCAAGCAGTAATCAATCACAATCAGAGGAAGTAGCATCATCATCATAATAGAAAAATTCACAGGAAATAAAAGTACCCGGCTTCCTGAGAGACCATCCGTAGAAACCAGCTCATCCATCCCAGAAACAGAGCTCTCAAGCTTTCTCCGCTTGTTATCTCTACTACAACTTGCATTAGCCATAGAACTATTCAGTGTACCGTTTGCTTGATTACTCTCTGTACCATCACCATTGCTCGTCACCTCGTCCCCAATCATCTTTAAAAAACGCAATGTTCTACTAAATCTAGGGTTTCATCCTACAATAGAGAAAAAAAACAATCCTTTAAAACGCAATCAAAGAATTAAAGTATACATTTTTATCATCTGGGTCATCAATTTCATCAGATTCCTTCAATTTCCCCCAAACACTACGTGACCTAACGAAGATAAATGCCAAAATTCGAAATCCTAGCGAAAAAGCGAGACAAGAGAACAAAGGAGTAAAAAGCGTACCGAAGTGATTGAAGAAATCGACGAGCAGGGGAAAACCCTAGGGAGTTGAGAAAGGTTCGATTTTTTTTTTTGCGCTTCGCCGGAGAATCGCTGGTGGTGGCTCTGCAAAAAAAAAATCACAATCTTCTCCCCTCACAGCTTCTCTCTTATCTTTGAACCATTTTTTTAAACTTGCGCGTCTCCTCTCTTTCTAAACCGGTCTACTTGGATCTCATCATACCGGTTGGAACCGGTATTTGTAGAAGTGAAAACTGACACGTGGAAGTAGATCGAAACGTGGTTAACGGCGTCCAACTGTTGCACCCAATCGAGATGTGCTTTTGTTTAAAAAAAGAGTGTACTGATATAAAGAGATCTAGAAACTTTTTTTTAACCGGAAACATTATCTGAAATTTTAAAATAATCAGGGATACTTCTATAGGAATTAAAGTTAATTAGTTAAGAGTTTAGTTTTTTTAACTGATAATTTTTATTATATCAAAATTCAGTTCAGAGACAATTGACTATGCAAATTCGTCATTGTCAAGATTCAATAATTCTTTTTTTGTTAAATTTTATCAATCCAATGGTTGAATACATTCCTTGTCTCTTTTATTATATTTTTGGTAAGATATGGAATATTCAATTTTATATTTAAATTCAGATAGATTCTTATCAGATTCGAATATTTGGATATAGAAGCTTGAAACTTACGTATTTACAGATAAAACTTTCATATCTCGTTATACTTGATTACGAGTTAATTTGATTCTAAGTGCTATATACTATAAATATTTTTAAAATGACATCATTCAATTCATTTTATTTGAAGTTCGTCAAATTTATCTGAAACTATGTAATAACCCAAAAATAAACTAAAATATTTGAAATTAATATTTTTGAACACCAAAATTAACATCTAGAGTTCATACTACTAGAAAACTATAAATAAAAATTCACTACAACTAAATCAAATATAAAAACATAGAAAGAGAGAATACAAAAAAATCATATTTCTGGATTGGACTTATATATGAAAAAATTGGATTGATTTAGTTATGATTTGGTTTTTAGGTTTAGGTTCATATAACTAGATATGGGAAGTAAATGCATTGGAAAAGTCAATTTTACTAAGATACACTCTTTTGACATGTATTTAGAAGTTTCAACATAAAGTAGATTTTTTATATCATCTTTCAGAAGTACCAAACCATTACTTTTTTTCAAATTATTTGTCCTAATCTTGTATAATTCTCTTGACCATTAAGGTAAGTTGATAGATTTTGATTCTTAACTAATTATTTTATTTAAATCAAAATTCAGTTAGAGACATGTGATTATGTAAATTCACCATTATCAAGATTCAACTAATAGGAGATAAGTGTGAATGTATATCATTCAAAATCATTATCAACAATTAAAATCCAAACCTCGCGTGGAAGAACAATAGCAGAACTTCTGTTTTGATCTTCATGCTGCTAAAGCTCATAGAAGTTGAGATCAAAGTTGTGTGGGTTGTCAACACGCCACAAACTTTCTGTTTTCACCGGGATATGCTAAGAATTAAATGAGTGCCCAAAGAAATCAATTGTTTCTTATACTATAATTATGTTAAATCATGAAAATTTTATTTTCAATTTAAATTCAGATCGATCTTTATAAGATCCGAGTATTCCAGATAGAGAAATTTGAAACTTATAAATTTACGCATAAAATCTCCATTTCTAATAGGTTTTCTACTATTACATATTTGATTTGGTTTCAAATATAAAAAATAGAAACACTTTTAAAATGGTATCACTCAGTTCATTTTATTTGGTGTTCGTCAAGTCAATATGAAATTATGCGCAGCAACCAAAAAATTAACTAAATATTTAAAATTAATATCTTTAAAAACCAAAATTACATTTAAGATTCATCCTACTTGAAAAGATTTTAAAAAAAAATTCAATACAACTAAATCATATATAAAACATAGAAAGAAAAAATACGTGGGTCCCGATCATATATGTCCATGACTACTTATAGCTACTAACAAGTATACATTAGTCTCTGTTTCTTGATCTGAGAAAATAAATCTTTGGTTTCTCAACTTTCTTTTAGTGTTAACATGCGCTCAAGTGTGTTTTCACTCTATTCATTATACAGGAAGAGAAAAATAAAACAAGGTAGCAATCATCAGTCAGTACTCTACTACTACTGTCGCTACTTTGAGCAGACTTATCATCCCATTAAGGATATTTGTATCCTTTCCTCAAATCCCTTTATCGCAAATCAGAATCCTAACGCTTGCGTGGGGTCCTTCCCCTGTATCATGTACCCCAGCTCTCCAACCAATGGCCGTAGCTATTTGTTGAAGCTGGTCCATCAAAGACAGTGAGTCCCTTATGTAAACCCGTCCTCCTGGTCTTAGCATCCTGTCCATCTCCACCATAATGTTCGTTATGTTGCACCTGTGTTCCACACCAATTACACAGTTCATTACTTCCAAACCAAGCTTCTGACCCATTCAGCACACACGTCAGAGAGAGAAACAAAGTTCTTACCTCTTCTTCTCATTGGACAAGAGAAATGCAGCATGTATTAAGTCATATGTTCTTGGGTATGTGTCAAATGGCTCACACCTAAAGAAACCAAATTGTAAAGAGGTTAGATGTGATCTTGTGACAAGTAAAAGAGCGTATATATCGACTATACCAGTCATGCATAGTCCCTACAAGCCCACGGTCATAGATAACTGGCAAGGTGTTGAACCCACTTATGGGAACAACGTTCATAACCCAACAGTCAAGCCCTAGATCGTTCAATGCTGCTGCAAACCTACAAGAAGTACCAAGTAATCTTATGTCAGAACAATGTTCAAGAAATCGCTAGGCAGTAATTGGGTATTTTCTTTAGTGAATTATTGATTAGGCAGGCGCCTAAACTGATTAGTGAAAGCAGAAACATGTGTGGTTGATGATTTACCCTCCAAAGCCAGCTTTCATGTCAAGAACATTCCTTAACTTAAACTCATTCCAACGAAAAACCCGCACATAACTCTCCACTGTTTCAAACCAAAACCTAGACTCTGCCTTCATAATCTCCTTCCGTGATATATAAGCATCCATTTGAATGCTCTGCAGCCTCTCTGGAGGATCATGAAGACGTGCAGGCCAGGTGGAGACATTAGCCCCGTAGCCATTCTCAGGTAATCTAGTGATGCATGGTTTCATATCCACATACCTAAAGAAAACAAGAAACCACAAAGCTCAAATTTTAAGAGAGGTTAGTAGAAATGAGACTTTGAGATACGTTTTAGTACCAAACATCATCAGGATCATCATCAGGTCTGCACAAAGGAGGCTTGGTTCCAGCTTCACGGCTGTTATAGCAGCTATTGTTTAGAGGCTTCCTCCACACAGCTATATAACCTTCTTTCTTAATAAGCTCCCAACAGATTCGTTTCGTAAGATCTACCATTTCTGAAACAATACACTCAATTCATTAGTCAAGTCTCTCCATAGCAGATTATTTCCAACTAATAATACGAACCTTTCCACTGCTCTTGCAAGTTATCCTCATGTTTGTAAACAGGCTGTGCAGCCCAAACAAAGTACCCTCCTGCTCTAAGCATTCTATTAGCTTCAAGCAGAAGTATCCCATCTGTGTAATTCAAAGCAAACAAAAACCTTTAGTCACATAATAAAAAAAATTATAGGAGAAGATGAGACACATACCATCTCTGGTCCAATTGATCCTGCATCTAGAACAATGGATCATCTCAAAAGCCTGGCTTGGATACAACAACCTCCGAGTAGCAAAGACAGCCACCATTGCAGGGACACCACGCTCCAAAGCAAACTGTATCTGATTCTCATGGACATCTTTAGGTGCTACAGACAAAGTCGTCGTGTTGCGCTGCATCAGAAATGCACCAAAGCTCGCCACGCCGCAGCCAATGTCCAATGCAACACGAGTACGTACTCCAAATGTAATCTCAGGAATCATCTACAAACACAAAAAAATCAATCTAACATCTCAACACTTAAGCAGAAGAAGTAATAATAACAACAATGCAGAGAGAGAGGGGTTGAATGAAACCTGAGAGATCTGGTCTAAGTACTGATCAGCTCCATGGATGAACTGTGTCCCACCTCCAGGGAAAACAAACTTATCTTTCTCTTGTCTTATCCAGTTCTGACCTCCTTTGTCTTCCACTAAGCGTGTATGAGGCACATTGTTGAACCATATCTAACAGTAAAAAAACACACATCAGTCAATAAAGTTAGAAACTTTACACTGAATCTCAAATGGGTCAGACAAGCTATGTCCGAATCCTAAACAATCATCCTCTATAAAGGAAGGTGCTTTATGAAACTACTTCACCTTGTCTCTGCTTTGTGGCCATGGGATCGGTTTCTTGTACCCATCTGGTGGAGGAATCAAGCAGCTAAGTCTCTCCTTAGGACAATGCCTCTCGTAGTTCTCTCCTCTGTCGGTACTATTCAGCCTCTTGATCTCTTCTTCGTTGTCTAAACAGGGGATGTGATCCGTCTTCCTCTTGTCACACACACTCAACTTCTCAATCCGAAACAAAACTTTCGAATTATCATCGCCGGTGTCTCCGGTAGCTTCCGACGAGGAGGAGGAGTTTCCGGTCTTGAGATCATCGACGGCGTCAGGGTCGAACACTCCGATCTCGAACGAATCAGACATTGCGCCGTTCTCGTCGATGATTCCCGTTCGTACCACCGTCGGTGGGAGAGGTGGAGGGGAGATCTTGAGACGAGGACGCGGAGGAGGAGAAGGAGACACGGCGGAGACGGTGCTTGTGTTGGTCTGAACAGCTTCGGAGACGTTGTTGGAGGAGGAGATGAGAGATGGGTAAGAGAAGGAATCGGAGAAGTGGTTGAAGAGGAAGATGGTTGTGATGGAGATGAACGCAAAGGCGATGACTTTAACCAATCTCGGCGTCTTCACGACGTCTAATCCAACGTCGGAGAGTTTCATCTTCACGGTGACGAAAACAGAGCACTTTTTAGCGACGGATCGAGCAGAAAGAAAAAAACAGAGTTTTTTTTAACGGAGTTAATGATCACGGCGACGGTGGAGAGACGGAGGAGGGAGGTGGAGGTTGGGACACGTGGGTGATGTGGGAGTGAGTGAAGGTACGGAACTCGAGGACTACTCCTCGCATGAAGACAATTGAAACAGAACAGAACTGAAGAGAGAATGAGTTTAAAGCGTTATATAATGATGACCTAACTACAACCTGGAAGAAACCTTATTGCTTCTTTTTTTAACTAATTTTTTTATATAGTGGATCCACGCTTATCTTTTACTATTAGATTAAGATCAAATCTTATTTAGTTAGGACTTGAATCTAGTTGGATTATATGGTTAAATAATCACATTTCTTTGTTTAGTTGTATAGTTTTGAGAGGAGTATATGGTCTTCTTTTGACTTGCTGACTTTTGGAGATTTGGTATATAAGCACATGCTCACTCTCACGTGCCTTTCAATGGTGCATTAGTCCCAACAAAAAGTGTGTACGCGTATACAGAAATAAAAATCCTAGAGTAGAAATAGGTGATTTATGTTTATTATGAATCAAATAAAAATGGTAAGTAACAAAGAAATTATGATTTTTGTTTTCATAGTGGTGTGTTTGAGATACTACAACTAAAGGGTATATCTAAATGATGTTGATAGACTTTTGTTTGTTTTCTTAATTAAAATTTGTTTTCTAAATTTCCAAGTTTCTTTTTTTGATTTTTTTTGGCTCATCTAAACTATTCTAAGAATAATTTTTAAAATCTTTTTTTTTATCAACAAAAAATATTGTGTATGTCTAGTTTAGATGATGAAATGGATCTGGCAAATTTTGTGAAACAAATATATGATTCAATCGATGGATAAATGTTTTAGAAAAATAAATTGTTTCACAAAGATGTATTTTTTTATGTTTCTTATATAAAAATTTCAAATTTCAATAAAATTAATTGAATTTATTGAAAGACTATTGGTTAAAATGCATTTGAATTTGATAATTTGTAAGAATGATGTATGATTAATGTGTTTTCTTAATATGTGTGAAAACACCATATATCTTTAAGGAGCAAAGAGATATAACATTATTTATATGTATATTTTCTTTTAACATGTATATGTATCCCTCCATGTATTTCTTTCTTTTTCACATGTATATGTTTATTATTTACATGTATATGTATATCTCCATATGCATATTACCATGGTTTTGACTTTTAAGTAGTTGCACAAAATAACAATCAATACCTTATTTGATTAATGTATATCAATGTGCATACATATGTTTCTCTAAACTATATCAATGTGCATTAATATGGTCGATGGTAGGTAGTACTCATCGTTCAGGGTGAGCATTGTTCACGATAAAAAGAACCAAACGAAGTCACCAACACCGACCATCTATATATACAAACACACAATAGTTTCAGTCAAGGAAAGAGTTTCTGCCTCTGAGATAATCCTCAACAGAGACGCCTTGGCCAAAGCTTCCCATGGAGAGAGAGTCATCTTCAACATCAAGAAGAGCCACTCTAAGGTGTGACTGCCAGTTAGATCTTTCACATTGCTCATCCTTGAGCATCTCTGATTCATCGGTGGAACTACTCACTTGTTGCATTGCCCATTTGAGCGTGTCTTCATCGCCTTTGAGTAGCTTTAAGACCTGCATCAATCCACATTCGTTAAGACAATTGCATAGAGCTAATGACAAGAACAACAAAAAAACATGACTTACAATGCTCATTTTCGGTCTAGCTTGAGGACTACGTCTGACACAAAGAGTAGCAGCTAACGCCATCCTCTGCATTTGGTCTGCATTGTTGTTATCCTTCAAACTCGGGTCTAATAACTGAGAATACTTTCCATCGTCTAGAATTGGTTTAGCCTGTGCATAACCCATTAAATACATTCAGAGACAAAGTTTGGTTTTAAATGAGTCTAAAAGAATATGCAACAAACACGTACCCACATGACAAGACTCTCTTGTCCCTTAGGACATCCACTGCTAATAGGTCTTCTTCCAGAGAGCAGCTCAAGTAGAACAACACCAAATGCATACACATCTATCTTATCATTCACTTTACCATGCATGAAATACTCTGGAGCCAAGTAGCTGCATACAAGAAAAAAAACAAGATTAGCACCCAAAAAAAAACATTTTCAAGAACTTTCATAAAACAAACATACCCAAAGGTTCCAGCCACATCTGAGCAGACTATGTGTGTTGTAGATATAGACGCCCACTTCGCCAACCCAAAATCAGAAAGCTGGCAACAAGAATCACAAATCTTTTTTTAATATTTGTTAATAATATATGGAAATGAAAAACAATAAGAGTTTGTAGTTTTACCTGTGGCTCAAAGTCATTAGATAATAGTATGTTTGATGACTTGACATCTCTGTGAACGACAGGTTGTGAAGCAGTGTTATGGAGATAGTCTAATGCCTCTGCTACTCCCACAGCTACTTTAAACCTCTCTTTCCAACCAAACGCAAGAGGATCTTTCTTGTCACCTGTTCGTGAAACAAAACATTTGTTTAGATTCCATAACCATAATAACATAGAATCTCTGAGTTGCTCCTAAGGGCTTACCGTGTAAGATCTCTTGTAGGCTTCCTCTTGAGAGATAATTGTACACAAGTAGCAAGTTGTTGTCTTCAAAGCAAAAGCCTTCAAGGGAGATAATGTTCTTATGGTGTAAGGATGTGATGATCTCGATCTCAGCCACGAAATCATTCAAGATATCATCGGTTTGCTTGAGGATCTTCACAGCAACTTCTCTTCCGTTGGATAAACTGCCTCTGAATACTCTGCTGCTGCCTCCTATGCCTATGAAATTATCTGAAAACAACAATGCTTTTCTTGGTTATTACATAGCAAAGTTTCAAGAACTATGAACATTTGTCGTTAGGTTAAAAGGAGAGAAGCACAAACCAGTGGAGAAGTCTGATGTCACTGAAACGAGTTCGTTGTATTTGAAAACCTGGCAAGCTGAAGAGAATCTCTCGCAGAGTCCCTCTAGTTCCTCATGTGTCTTTCTTGGACTGTTGTCAGGAGAAGAAGACTTCTTGGTGGTGATAGAGTCATAACCAATCTTCTTACTGCTCCTCTGAGGAAGCTTCAAAGGCCTATGAGATGTTGTAACTGGTTGTCCTGCTGATGAAGTAAAAGCTCGACGAAGCAAAGGCCAGCCTCGTATAGGTTCAGACACCGTTGTAGTAGAACCGCCTGATTCAACTAGACCTTTCTCAGACAAAACCTCAGTTGATTTTGGAGACAAAGAATCCGAACCACAAACCGAACAACTCTTGGAACGAGTCTGCTTCAAACTCTGGCCACAAGATTCGTCTTCCTTGGAGACCTCCTCTTCTGAATGGCTAACAACTTTGGAAGTAGTACTTACTATAACGGATCTCTGAAGCACATTCAACAGATTGTTCTTCCTTACATCTTCTTTTCCTGTAATAACTTAAACCATTAAACTCAAGAATACCAAACAAGAAAAACTTTTTCAAGAAAAACAAAAGCAAACCTTGAGAAGGATTAACGGTGGATGATGGAGAAGACCATGCTCTCTGGAACACGATTTTACCGTTGTTGACAGCATGAACCCAACAGTCCTTTGGTAGCTTCTTGGCCAAGTACTTAGCCACAGACGCTGATGAACGAATCGCGTGGTGAGTTTTAGAGACTCCAACTACAACCTTCGATGCAGAGAAGTATCTCGCTTCTCTAGCTATCATCTTTCGAACAGAGTTGCCACGACATAGCTTCAGCTTCAGATCCACCTATTAAAGAATAAAGACAGAACGTTCTTAACATCTTGAGATTGAAAGGTTTGAGACTTTTTGATTAACGAAGTTAGTTAGTTACCTGTTTTAGATTGCAGAAGCCTTCGTAAACGTTGAGAACAGAGTCGAATGTTTTCACCAATGAGAGAAGCGACGAAGAAGAGTTCCCTGCTCGATCAACTATCTCTACACACACACACAAAAGAAAAAGAAGATCGAAGTTTTGTTATTACAGAACATAAAAAGGATCAAATCTTTATTGTAAGAGAATTGTAATAAAACCATAAAGATCAAAGCGTTATTGCAAAACAGAACACAAAGAATGTACCGTTGCTAAGGATGTGAAGAGCGATGACAGTATCACCAGGCTCGGCGACTTTCACAAGAGCCCAAGTGAGTAACTCTCTGCTCGGTGCGTCTAGCTTCACGCCCACCAGAATCGTACGGCCTAATAGTCGTCCTTCTTCTCCCTCGACGACGGAGCTTCCGTTATCTATCATATTCTCTCTCTCTGATTCGTTTTTTTCAAATGTTGCCTTTTTTGGATGACGTGTGCTTCGTACAGACAAAAGAATAATCGTTAATGATTGGTATTATATATAATCCCGAAAAGACAAGATCCTCTCTCTTTCTCTTTTGTCTAGTTGCAGAGGGTTAAGTTTTAACCGCAGGTTTGGTTTTGCTTTTGATTGATGCTCGTCAGAAAGAAAGAGAAAAAGAGAAGAGAGCAGCCTTCTTTTTTTATTTATATTTTTTAGAAATTGTTTTTTTTAACCCTACTAGTAACTACTTTATTTTATAGCAGCCAAATAACCAAATAAAAAAAAGGAAATTAGATTTTTAGAGAGAGATAAGAGAGAGATAGGAAGGAAAAATAGGAGATAGAAGAGGATTTTGGTTATAGATAAGATTACGTTTTTTTATGTTATACATCCCAATTTCTCTTTATTTTACCACCTTTTAATTGTTTTTTTTTTAAATGAATGAACTTTTACAATCATATATATATATACTGTCTACTTTTATCTGAAAAGTCCAGCAAAAAACTTTTCTCATCTGAAAAAAATTATTGAATGGTATATCTATACGAAAAATCTCTAATTAAACTATATAAAAATAATGCAAGTACTGTATGGTTTAAAAAAATAATAATAATAATAATAATGCAAGTACTGTATGGTTTAAAGAAACATCGACAGAAAAAACAAAACGAATCCAATCTATAAACGACGGTGGAAAAAGATTTGGTGTTAATAGAAAGAAAATATATGTTTTGACTTATTCACTTATCGTTTTAGTCATGTGGAAACGAAAAATAGGTAACTTCACAGACGATATGTCGATATCTAAACTTCGATTAATTATAAACTACAAAATATGGATAATAATAGTGTGTTTTTGTATCTTCTTATCCGGACTTTGGGATCGTGTTTTCACATTACAACCATATATGATATATGATTCTTTTTACCAACTGTATATGATCAATTTTGGATATATTGAGATGAAATATTCGTTTTCAGTTGTCATTTTTTTAATAATTAATACGTATCATCGGGTCATAAAATAATTATACATATATATGTATATATATATATATATATATATATATATATATATATATATATATATATATATATATATATATTGTCTTTTGCCATTAATCTTTATTGTTTCAAAAGTCATAAATAAGAGAACACAATTTATAAGTAACATATTCTGACGCATTAACATAACTAGAAATCTTAAAATACCAATAATAAAAATAAAAATCATATTTAAAGTATTAAGAAGAACAACAACTATCATTGCACCATGGTTACAAACTATTGCATTTAATGCAAAATATTTCTACAGCATGGGTCGGTGGAAATAAACCAGTGTTGTGGCTCAAACATGTCTGGTACGAAGAACAAAAACCACACCCATGTCATGTGACCTTTCCAACAACCGTATATACTTACGAGCAGTGGCGGAGGGAGGAATTTGTTTTATGGGGGTCAAACTGATGATACATGTATTTCATAAGGGTCATTAAGCTAAGTTCATCGTACGTTTCCATAAGATGTACTTGCAATTTTTTTTTTCAAAATTTCACATGGGTCATATGACCCACATGAGTACATACTGCCTCCGCCACTGCTTACGAGTGTCAACTCTCGACTACTGATACTCAACAATCACGTCAACATATCTTAAGACGTTTCCATACCATGTTTACTTGCACCAGGTACCGTACACAACATTAATTACGTAATTAGATATATAGTAACGTGAAACGTCACTTAAACGCCGTTCCTCATGCCCGAATACGTCTGTCAATCATTGCCCGAAGAAGAAGGTTAGTTAATTATTATGGTGGTGGAGAAAAAGATTGGAGGGAGAAGTAGTAACAGAAGACCTGCCGTTTTAGAAGCAAGAAAACAACACGCCAACTAAATCCGAAAGGCATGCACTCAGCGTCTACATCATGACGAACCATTGACCCTATACCTTTCTTTCTTCTATCTCCATCTCGCTCTTTTCTTACATTCTCAAGACAACTCTAATAATATTATTGCTAGGGGTATATTGAGTTGTTATGATTCAAACTAAAGAAATGTATTAATCATTTTAATAACCAAACGAAGGTATTGTTTTGGTTATTAATTAATCCATAATGTTGAATGATTCAATAGTAATTTCATAAGCATTAAAAGTGGCAACAAACTGATGAGAGGTCGAAAACATTAACCGGGAGATAAGGAAACGTGGACTACTCAGTTGGTGGCTTTTTTTTTCCGCCACGACAACGCCACTTGATCTTACTTACACATCTCATTTCTTTAACTTTATTTGGTTAGTTTTAATTTTTGAAACACAATCATTCTCTTTATTTTATTTTCGTATTAACTAATCACGACCCGTGTCGTACAATAGTAATGAATATAACGAATCCAAATAATTCGCATGATTTTTGGGAGATGCATACTATAATGTTCACCTCTATTATAAAATGTTGTAGTTGATTACTGGCTAGTGCAATTGTTCTAGGCTAAACGATTCTTACAATTCATAGTAACTTTCAATTCTGAGGACAATCTTCGAACATGTTTACTGGAAAATATTTTGACAGATGACTCGATTCTTAAAAAAGTAACTTCTAGATTAATGAAATAGGTGAAGCATCGATCCGGCGTTCCTACGCGGGATGAATATTTTTTTAAGTATAATTTGTGTAATATATATTAATTTTAGTTTTACTTGTTTGTGTACTTTTATGTTATTTTAATTACAGTCTTGTTTATAAGTTGTATAGTTGCGATATTATATTATTATGCAAAAGATTCAACTTAGTCATGATATTTATTTAAAATTTTCTAAAAATCACGAGTGTATGAACTGGTATTAAACGTGTGAATTATTTTTCGATTCATCTTCTACCAAGTTATTCTTGAACTTCTTAAACAAGTCATCACTTTGAATTATTGCACGAATACAGTATTCCTATAATAATGAGAATATAAGTTAGGTGTTATATAAATTGAAGAACAAAATTTGGATTTTTATAATTGTAGGTTAGCAGAGGTTGAAAAATATGAATTTTTAAAATTATCTTATCATCAATCAAAACCATCTTAATAGAAACAGTTTCTTTGAGATATTTTTTCCAAAACTTCACGAAGTTCACATTAATTTACCAAAGATGAATGATGGAATCATGAGAATTGTTTTTTCCCACAATAAGCGACATATTTTTATAAATAAGATATTTTCTATGAATAGTAGATGAAGTCTGATAGTTTAGATTTGTTTTTGATAGTTTGATAGTTTAAATTTAGGAAATCAGTTTTTTAATAGATTTTGGGGACATTCAAACAATATTAGGATTAGGAATTTATAATGTAAGAAATTGCATAAAGCATATTTTTGCAGAAATAGAAAATTTTATAATTATCAGAATATAATCAGATAGTTTCCTTTTTTTTAATAAAACTAGATATTTGATTTTAATATCCTAAGAAAATTAATTTAACTAAAGTGGAATTTAAAATATAAAACAAAATTTTATAAAATTGGAACTTATATAAAAGGAAAAATCGTTTTTAACAAATCACATAAAAGAGATACTTGGTTTTCAAATCCTGAAAATTTGATTTAACTAAAGTGGTTTTTAAACATAAAATTCAATAGTTTATAAAATTGGAATTTGTATAAAAATAAAATTCGTTTTTGATAAATCACATGTTTCATATATACAAAATTTTGTTCTATTCTTTTTTGATGAGAGTTCGGCTAAAAATAATTTATCAATAAAAAGAAAGAAAAAATAAAATATTAATAATGGTAATTATACTCATAAATTCAATTTATCAAAGGTATTAATGTAATAAATCATCACGTCCTAATATAAATTACGCGACACGTAAGAAAAATGATTTTTTAAACAATATTATAAAGATTTTTTAAAACTTTCTAAAAATTTTGAAAATCCCCAAAACCAAAACTGAGTTTGCAAAGAAGCGTGAATCATGACCATATATTATACAGACACAAAATATGATGACCATATAAGCATGTCATTTAAGACGACGGAGAGTTACATGTACAGTACGTCAGAATTAGGCCAATTTGGTAGAATTAATTAATGTGAGCAAGATAATGAATTTTTCTCCCCCTTCATTGATAAACCACGTGTATTATTAATTGATCATTAGTCAAAAATTAGGAAGATGTGACATATATGTACTTTGGTTGGTTATTACTGTAGCTTATTCTCGTTTATTTTTCCAGCGACAACAAATCTAATATGTGTAAGGGGAGGAGGATGCCGTGTCTTCGGTTTCGAACAACAATTGGTATGAAAAGCTTCTTTAAATCGGAATTTCTAATTTCTAAACGTTGACTTCGGGTCATGAGAAATTATGGACTTTAAACCCAGAAATTCTATAATTAAGAAAAACAAGTCTAGTATTAACCCAATATTTGGAACCGTAAAATGTTTTGATAATATATTACACCGAACAAAAGAATTGGTAACACAAATGACTGCGATATATGAACAAATCGACAATATGCATGATGTTGATGTTTCTCTAACTTATGGGTGAAAGTCTTGGAAAAACTGGAGTCATTTTATTCTATTATCTGCGATTATTTTTGGACCTACTATGATCAAGATGCTTCTTCCTGCATTAAATTCATTTAACGAGCCCAAGAAATGAAGAGAAGACAAAATCGTAGCTGCAACATAAAAGTTCTTAAATTCACTCGATTTGTGATGAATGAGACCTTCGAAATATTGTTGGCTAGTTAACGTGTCAACATTTAGGTGCTTATATTTATTGTCCCTTCTGTATTAGAGGTTGGTGTTTTTCTTGGTCCATGCACGTGAATAGTATACTAACATTCGTTATATATTCGTGTGTAGTCGATTGGTTATTTTTATATACGTTCAATTGCACATCTGCGCTCAGACATTTTAGCAGACATCTAAAACATAGCACATCAAATAATCGTCAAAAACTGATATTACATGGTTGCTATAATATTTATAACAATAGTTTCTGCTTGACACTTTATAATTCGGAGGCTTATAAATTATGACTAAAATTGGGCTATTATCAGTATCTAACGAAAATTATACGTCGACAATCTTTAGGCCCAAGAGAAAGAGTCATTCGTTCACCATTAATTTATTTTTTTGCAAAAAGGGTATCATTCCAAAGTTGCGACCAACGAAGGAGCTACCAGATAAAAGAGTTTCTTCAGTCAGAAAATACTTCTAAAACTGTCTATTTTCCATTCCCCTTTTAAATAATGAGAAAAAGTAGTAACATAGTTGCAATAATAGAACCAATAATTCAGGTTGCTGTAAAGAAAAATGATGAAGAAGTTGGCAGAATATAAGAAAAAGACAGATATACCCTTAAGGACTTCACCTGATTAACCATATTAAAAGCGCTGTTGACTCTCTCAAGAGAGTTGACTAAAAGATACATGCATACAGCACGTGGCAACATCGGAGAGCGAGTACACATTAACGCGTAATTAGATACTCGCACTTTCTGTAATGAATTCAGAGGAAATCTTAGCTGTAATAGTACTTCTGTCTCTCCCTTTACAAGAGAAAAAGGACAGAACTTTAAAAGGAATCCTCCCTCAATTCGAGAAACCACGAAAGGGTTTGTTGTTAGTTTGATTCAGTTCTTGTTCGAAAGTCTTCTCCTTCGTTATGTAAGTACCTGTCTTTGTCTTTATTTCCTTCAAAATGAAAGCTATTATGATGCTCTGTTCTGTATTAACCCTCGTGTGTTTTGATTCAATTTACCTTCAGTTTCTTGGCTCTATTATAGATTAGGAGTCTCAGGTCTGTTAGATCAACAACAGTTTTCTTCTCCTGTAATGTTAATTTGGTGCTTTAATGTGTGCAATTGTTTGTCAGTTGATGAGTTCTTGTTCGGTGTTTTAAGTACTTTATTTAGTTTCTTGAAATGTAATTAAAACCTGTCTATTTTGTATAATATGTAGTTTTGGGTTTGTATTTGAATGTGTTTTATTGTCTTTGACGTTGCAGCTTTTGGAGAATACTTTGGTCTTGGTCTGAAGCAATGCAGTTATATCATCATCCGTACTCGTTGGACAGCCAGAGAGTGAGACTAGCTTTGGAAGAGAAAGGCATTGACTACACATCATACCATGTGAATCCCATCACAGGCAAGCACATGGACTCTTCCTTTTTCAGGATGAATCCTAACGCCAAACTTCCCGTTTTCAGGAACGGTTCTCACATCATTTTGGACACTATTGAGATCATAGAGTATGTCCACCATTGTTACTAATAGTTATATTCTCTCTTTTTTTTTGTGTAATAATAATCAAAAGCTTTTGTGAGATTTTGTAGGTACTTAGAGAGAATAGCTGAGGTTTCATCTGGTGTAGGGGACGCTACTTTCGGTAGAGAAGTACTTGAATGGATGCGGAAGATCAGAGAATGGGACTCCAAGCTTTTCACTCTTGCTCACATTCCTGATAACCGTCGCCTCTATGTTTCCAAGTTCTTGAGGATGGTCATGATTGCACGGATGGCCGAGTCTCCGGACTTGGCTAGTGCTTACCATAGGAAGCTAAGAGAAGCTTACGACACAGAAGACAAACTAAAAGACCCTGAAGCCCTGAGGAGAAGCAAAGACCATTTGGTCAGGCTTCTTGATGAGGTTGAGACCAAGCTAGAAGGGACGAATTATGTGGCAGGGAATGAGTTTAGCATGGCTGATGTGATGCTAGTGCCTGTACTAGCTAGGTTATCTCTGTTGGATTTAGAAGAGGAGTATATAAGTAGCAGGAAGAATCTTGCTGAGTATTGGGTGGTTGTGAGGAGTAGACCAAGCTACAAGAAGGTTATTGGAAGGTACTTTAATGGCTGGAGAAAATATGCAACACTTTTGAAGACTTGGATGTTTGTTAGAGTCAGAAGCTTGCTCAGAAAATATTGAAGATTTTATTTCTTTGTCATGTTTTTCTTATGTTTTCCCACTTTGAATGTTCATTTTACATAACATTGTAAAGTTGAGAAAAGTTTGTACCAAGCAGATATTTATTTAAGAAGTTTATAATGTGAATAAAGAATGTGATTTGCTCTTACATTTGAAATGCGAATTATAATTATAGATGAAGTTTTTTTTTGGCTTTTGGTCATAAAACAAAAGAATTTTAGAATAAACTAAAAGGGGAAGAGAAGCCACATGATTCCCCTCAAAGGGGATTTTCTTTCCTATGAGCCAAAGTAACCAATCAATTATTGTAAATACTCCTCAAGAGCTGAACTTTCATGGAATGTGTACGTTCTCTAAACTCAATATTTTCTTGATTGTTGTTGATCTTCTTCTTCTCTAAAGTTAGATGCCTCAGGTATAGAGCTGTTTGCTGTTTTCTCCCACCCGTTGTATCGTATCCATGGAGGAACATTCTGTTTCTGTTGCCGAAAGTAGCTTGTTCCTATATCAGATGAGAACTCTCTCTTCCGGTTTGGAGAGGCTGAGACAGTCCCTGTAACACCGGAGGGGTTCCAACCAGAGTGCTTGATCTCATTGGAGCAACCCGAGTTTCCCATGGAGGAGGGACAGACTGTTCCGTTTCTCTTAGCGAAAAAATCACCGTGAGAAACAGGTGGTAGAGGTGGAAACGGAGAGAAGGGAATCCCAGGAGCAACAGACCAGCTATTGGGGTCGTCTTTGCAGGGTGAACCACATTGATGAACGATGCTAAGCGGGATTCCATAGGAGACTGTTAGCCGAGAAATGAACTTTGCTTGTGGCTGTGCGGCAATTGCGTTAGGCGCATCCGTGCAACGTGATGAGAACCCGGGTGGAAGGTCGTCTTGGAAATCTGTCATGGTTCTTTGCTCTTTTGAAGTTGACGGCTGGTCCCATCTGCTTTTACGCTTGCGTCCATTTGTCTCGGGAAGGCTGGAGGAAGTAGGTTGTACACACCCGTCAGATACAGAAGGTGTTTCAGGAGTTGCAGCCCTTGATGATATGACAGAGGT
Organism: Hirschfeldia incana; assembly: GCA_026261945.1. Lineage (NCBI taxonomy): Eukaryota > Viridiplantae > Streptophyta > Magnoliopsida > Brassicales > Brassicaceae > Hirschfeldia > Hirschfeldia incana. The sequence goes on from JABCMI010000036.1 coordinate 2,496,933, forward strand.
GAATGGTTCAGCACGTCTGGGCGAATGATGATCATATCTAGGTTCTTGTGATGCTCTGAATCTGCTGTTTATAGGTGATCTTCTAGACTCCGATCTCTCTTCTCTATCCATGCGCCAAGGTTTTCTAAAATGCTTAGGGATAAACCTGTCTCGGAAGTTTCTCGCAATTTGATGAACCTACAGACATACACATGAAACCAATTGGAAACTAGAAGCAATAACCCAGATAATCATGTGACCAAGTTTAAAAAATACGGATTACTAAAGGAAATAGATAAAGATGAAATGTCATATATGGTGCTCAAGAGTTCAAGATTCAATACAATTCATAAGGGTATATAGGACGCCAGGTACCTGTTTGTCATCATGCTCGGTGAGTGTTAGAATAGACTCCTTGAAGCTGCACAGAGATAAACACGAAATGTCATATAATTATTGAAGTAAAAGAAAAAAAAGATACAGGCGACATAGCCTTGATAAAAAATTTACGAACCTTTCCATCCCTGCATAAGGAGGTGGTCTGACTATATGCTCCAGTGCAAGAATATCCCTTGTAGCAAGATACTCTAATACCTGAAGCAAAGCAAGTGATATTGTAAGTAACCTACAATATAAGAACAGTAGAACACATTTGCTAGAAATCTCAAAACTCTTTGGTAATTGGTATTCACTTTGCACAGTCATTTCATATCATATTTAATGAACATTTCACGTTGACTAAGATGAACGAAGAACTGCTTTGGGTTGGTATCATTACTTAACTAAAAAGTGCCTGTGTGTTCTGACCAAGAATGTACCTTCAAAAGTTTTCGAAGTATTGGGGTCTTTTTAAAATCCCTCCGGTATTGTTTCATGATATTGTGTAACATTTGCAGACCTGGATGTGTTTGGAGGTTAATCCATCTTTATAAGGTAAAAAAGATTCATACAATAAAGGAAAAGAACAGGACTAGGTACCAAACTAAAGCAAGTCAGACGTACCATTCTTGTTGATTACGTCCACTAAAACAGTTCGTGACTTTGTCTTCAAAAGGGCATCAAGAATCATTGAAAGATCTCGATTGCTGCAATGGTTTCACAAAACAAAAACAGGAATTCAGGCAACAGATGCAGAGTGTAATAAATCTACAATGGGAACTAAGATAAGCAGGTTAAATGCTTGGAGACCTCTGAATTCCTTCATTGGCACTGCCCCGGGAAGCAGCAGTGAGAAGCAGAAGTTTCAAGTAGCCTTTGGCTGAATCCTGTTTGTTTAAGAAAGGGAAAAGGAACTTAGATACGCAATTGCTATGCAACTTAGTATTAAAACCACGCCAAGGATGAGAACCACAAACCAATAAGTAACTAAGTAACCCTTAGAAAGGAGCAAAAGATGATAATTTAACCTTACAACATAACTAGTAAAAGTGGGGAAGTAATGCTATGCAACTTACCCTCCGCTTGCTAATCCCTCCCCCAACATCTAGTAGCTCGTTCAGTTTCCCTTCAACTGCAAATTTACCGGTGTTATTAGTATGACTGAATGATTTTCGTATTTTTAACAATGCACGTCTAATACTAGGACCATACATGTTTCAATACGGCCGCTGGGAGAGACTTCCTCGGATCCTTTAGATTTGATGGGCTGCTGTTGCAACTTTTTGACTGGTGTAGTCTGTGCTTTGTTAGCACCAGGAAGAGTACCTTTGTCTTGCTTACCAGACCCAGAAGAACGAGAAGTTTTCATACGCGGACGGGATCGTGAAAGTACCTTCTTATTTTCACCCGATCCTTGCTTTACTATCTTTTCAGCATTTGCACCATCTGAGGACACACTGTTGGGAGAAATGGACGTCAGAGATGTGCTATTAGTCTTCTTTTCAAGAAGAACCTCCTGCTGGACATCAATGACAGGCATGTCCGTTGAAAGTTCCTTCGATGCTTCGGTTGGTTGAGAAGATGGAACAATCTCGCTCTCTGGGCGTTTTACAGATAATGAGCTAGGCGATTGGGAAGCAAGGTCCTTGGAATCATTAGCCATTTGAGAACTATGTGATGGCATTTGAATGTCAGCACTATCAATGAAGATCTTAGGAGTTGCATCTAAGATTCCTTCTCCACTTTCATCATCATCAAGGATCACAAGTTCAGGATACTCTTCATCTGAATCACTTTGAACAACTACTTCACCGTTCAAAGGATCTCCCCCAATATAACCTCGGCAATGTGATGACCCACAGTAGCACTTTTTGGCTGCGGCACCAAAAACCCTCACATAATTGTAGTCAAATGTCAACTCCTGACCCTGGCAAAGCAACAGACAGAATAAAAATTATCACTATTATTATTATTATTAGCAGACCTTGATTCTTTTTGTATTAATGTTAACATGTAAACTACTGTGTTCTCTTTAAGATCACAACATCATAGTGTTTTCATCAAACACCCTTCCAATTTTTTTTGGCTTTTGACTTACATTTTCTACTGAAATTCAGTATCACAGAACAGTAGCAAGTATGAGAGAGCCTACCTTCTTAAGGTCTTGCATGGAGAATATTCCAACGCAAATTTCACCGTTCACCATCCACTGCAACAAAATTTAATGACGTAAAAATTAATACATAGAAGTAAAAAAGAAGCAAACAAGCTCCACAAGAAATTTCTAATTCAGATTTTTCTTAGTGAGTTTATAACCAGACTATGAGTCATTCGTGATTACAGTTACCTTTTCCGTACGGCAGTTTGGCTCACAACTATGGTTAATGAAACGCCCTAAATTTCCCTTTGCACCAGCATCTATTACCTGCATTAACAAAAAAGAAAACATACAGAGTTATTGCAAGATGCAATTATTACAAGCACAACCAACAGAACCTCTCTGTGCATAGGCCAGTTGAATAAATGTTCAAAACCATTAGAAGCTTTCATCTGCTACCTTTAGAATTTACATAAGATGGTGATACTGATAAAGATACATACGAGTGTCGAAGGAAAGATAGCACAAAGAGAATAGGATACTCTTGCCGTCTTACGTTTGCAAACGTCAAAAAAAATTGGGCACAAATGCATAAATAAGAGAAAAAAAACTAACCACAGCTGCAAGCAAATTGCTTAACTAGAAAAAGGTTTAAAAAGATGTAACTTTATTTCTCGATATATCTATCTAAAATCAGCAACGAGACACATTCGCAGAACAAGATGTCGTATAGTCATATTTACTATCAATCGCACAGTTTTATTCAACAACTTCACAAGCTTTAACAGCAAAATCATATCCATTTCAATCAAACATGACGAAAGAAGCAGCTCATCTATTACCTCATTCCCATTCAGTGTCATGAAATAGAAATGTTTCTGACCCATGGAAGCATAATCCTTCTGACGAGACTCATAAGATTGCATATCAAGCACCTGTTACACAAGGATATGATACATATGGTAGTTCCATCAGTTGGCTAAGTCACGGTATACATGTTTAGGAAAAAGCACATATCCGCAAAAAAATTTAGGCTGACAAAATCCCATCTACAACTTATAACATCCTCCCAAAGTTGAACCATCATCAGAAGCATACCTCTCCAACGTATTCAATAAGGAATTGCCCCTCACGTACATCCTCAAGCAATCTCAGGCCATAACCCTTCTTCCCAGATTGGAATCTCTCAAATTTAACATACTTCCGTTTTTGAAACTGCAGAAATATGGGTCAAATAACTTGAGAAAGATATAACTTGACTGTGAATGTAATGCTTTTGCTTACAAACAGGACATCACACCTGCTGATTTGAACATAGATCGCCAGTAGGGCAGGTACCATGGAGACATTCAATGTTAAGCATTCTATTAAGACATTCTTCTCCACAACCCAGTCTACCATCAGGTGGTGGTTTGCAATGACAAACCATTATCTGTTCAAAAGAGAAGGAAACATGATAACTAAGTAGTAACTCTTGAAAAGGACGATACTGACAGCGGAAACACATTTCTACTTTATCATTACTAACTTAACTTACAAATACAAGAAAACGTACCTCGTCAATTGTTTGATTTTTACGGTTACGATGAAGAAACTGGTTTGTTTTTATGGCCCTGAAGCATGCCTTTTTGTTACCTGCATAATTGCGGGTATGAAAAACACAATAAAAAATTGAATACACATAAATCATATGATAGTTTCCTATTGTACACTTATATTGAACTCTAAGCACCTGACAAACGTTTGCTCTTCTGTTCCTTGTCTTTCCCCCTTTTAGCCGCCTCATAGTCATACGCATCTGCTTCATCCTGTCCTATGCCCAACTCTTCATTAATTTCTTCATTGGACATCTCTTGAGAGATTGAACAATGAGCAAAATCATTATCTGAGTTGTTCAGACAGATCCTTTAAACAATAGAAAATTCATATTAGACATAGAGAGAGACAACAACAGATTACAATAGATGAGCGAAGTAGCAATTGTGGAAGACATAACAAGCTACGGACAAGAAGTCCAAATGTGACGAACAGCCATAAGAGGAAAAACCATTTAGACACTAAATCTAATTATAAACATTTGACACTCAGTTTCAAGTATAGCAGATTCATTTGTAAAAATATCAAGAAAAACCTATCAAGCGCAATGGATATTTTGATAAAAGGTTATATTTGATGCAAACGCGACAAGCACAGAAGTTTACACAAAGTTGTAAAACGCAACAAGATAAACTATCATATGCAGCACATTTTTTATCGAAACAAGTTCACACACATACCATCTCGAGCTGTCGTCAATTGACTCTACTACAGAAGCCGGTATTCGTCGCCATTTAAAACAATCATCGCATCGAACCCAGGCACTCTCTGTCGAAGAGCTATCCTCAATAGTAAGGTCCATGACCGTTTCCCCATGAATCACATCTTGTGATATGGCGCCATTAATGTCACTCGTTTTTCTAATATCTGCGTCTAAAAGAGCACCTATTACATGAGTTCACATAATATGCAACTTAATCATTTGTGTCTTTAAAAGAGTGGAAGCTTCATAAAGAAATGGAAAACATTGGGATGCTCATAAGGTGAACATAAAATACTGCAAGAGGGGTATAGACAACGGACTTAGAGCTAATCAAAAGGGCGTACCTGTTGTTTTGTGAGATTCCACTCTTCCTACTTCATGATCATTACTATCATCACTTCCAGCACTCCTATTTATAAAGTTGTGTTGCTCTAACCCCCCTTGAGATTCATTTTTTCTCCCGCCTTTGGCAGACTTGGACTTGGATTTCCCTTTCCTTGTTCCATTACCTTTTGACTTAGGATGTTTACCTTTTTTGGCGTTGGGAATCAGATGGTTCACATTTTCCAAAGGAGATATTGACGCAAGCAATTCATCTTGTTTTTCTAATCCTCTGTTCGTGTTGACCATGTCTTCTGCAGTGCTGGAAAAACTATGAGGCAAATCCTCTTTAAGTCCAATACTGACAGTGGAATCAGGCACAGAGCTGATAACTTCTGAATCTGGTGACGTTTCAGCGTCCAGGGACCGGGCTCCACTGGCCCTCTCGCACTCTTCAACCACTATACTGGAGGAAAGGTGTGTACCCTCATCTAATACATCACCACCTAGCTTCCTACATAACCCCTCAGCGTCTTGGTTCTTTTTCTCAACCGTAATAGAATCAGATGACAGCCGACATGAAAGTTCCTCCACGGGATTGCTTTTCTCTTTTAACTGATCTTTAGTTTCCACAGTTTGGAGTTTATCCTCGACAACATCTGCTGGCCCTGGAAACTCTAAACATGTTCCGGCCTCAACAATACCACCAGCAGGCAAAGAGTTGCCACTGACCTTAGAGACTGTAATGTTCAAAGGATTTTGGCCACCTGACTTACCAAACTTAACTTTCAAACGAAGGCCAGAGCCACTTGATGCTTGGATGCTTCTGTTAGGTCCTTCTACACATTCGTTATTGGAACTATTACGCTCTCCACACTTAGGATTGTTCTGAGGTTGCTTTGCTTCGTGATGTGGCGGTCTACCATAAGGAATAATATTGCTCTGTAAGAAGATTTCAGCGGTTCTACATGGTAATCCCCACTGAGCTGAACGGTCTGGTTTTGAAACGGAGCTCCTCTTCTGCTTCGAACAATTAAAAATTGGTTCCAGATTTCTTTCTGATTGTTTCTTTCTAGAGGATTTTCTCGGATGAGGAGCACTCTGTGTGGTCTGCGAAATATTACCCTGTTTCCCAGCTCGGGACCTCCTTCGCGGTGAAGACTCGCTAGTCCCAGATGCAGATGCAACTTCACCACCTATTCTGCCATTGCCATCTACTATCCTGATCGACTCCACTGCGTTTTCAGGGTTACGAGCTCCAGTGCCTCCATTACCAAACTTCAATGGAAAACTCTTCACCATAGAAGGGTCGGTAATAAGAGCATTGGCTTCTACACCAAAGGTATTTTCCTCTATGGGTGATATGCTACTGAAGTTCTGAGCTCTGGGATCAGCAGCCACATCATTATTCATACTCAGAGCAACCACATCACTTTCACTTGATGAATTCCCCACATGGTTCTTTAGCAGTGTTTCATTCTTCTCAGAGAATTCAGTATGAAGCTCATCATCATGTACCAACCTCGGATTGACCGTCTCTGTGTCTACGATGTCATCGAGATCATGTGAACGTAGGCCACCATCATTATTACTCAACACTTCTGGAACAGCTAATGAAGGAGAGACCACCAGAGCCATATTGCCATCAGTATCACTAGAAGACTTCATATGATTCTCTGTCTCGCTGCAGCCAAACCCCCCAGAATCCAATACTGACTCTGGAAAGGGAGAACTCCGAATGACAGATACATCGTCAGAGAAACCAGCATCTTGACCACCCGAGGGTTCCTTACTTCCTTCCTTACCTTCAACATCAACGGTGCAGTTTAAACCACCATTTCCAGCTTCATCACTGTCTAAATCTCTAGCAGTTTCCAAAGACTCAACCTTTTCAGGTGCATCATTCATCTGAGTGTCATTAGCAACGCAACAAACAGCATCAGAATCTTCCTCAAGTTCTTTACTGACACTGCTTCCCGATCCTTGAGCTTGCACTCCCGGTTTCTGAGTTTCCTTATCAACGCAACAAACAGCCTCAGATCTTTCCTCACCTTCTTTACTGACACTGTTTCCGTCTCCCATTTGCTCAACCTCCTCCACCATCGTAGGGTTTATAACTGATGCAGACAGGGGAGTCTCCAAACTAGTGACTATCTCTTCGCCAGAGGTAACATTCTCATCGTTCTCCTTGCAATCCATCGTAATGTCACCTCACCTGTTTCAGAGAGCCGCAAACAAAACAAAAGAAAACACAACGCTTTATTAATCAAGAAATTAAAAAAAAAAAAGGATATTATTACTTGAAATCAATCAAAGACGAACTAGATAGGATTAGGACGCAACGTGATCCAGATATCTAAGGTCAACGAAAAGCCTAACTCCAATACAATTGACGAATCGAGCATCAACAACATTGATGACAAACACAAACCAAACCAAACCCTCTGATTCTATCCTGATTGAAAATAGAATAGAAAAATTGAAACCCTAACCTCATGAATCAGGAGCTTAGAGATTAGGTGAATGACAACGACCGTAAGCTGGTGTGGGGGAACGAGGAGCGGAAGAAAACCCTAGAGAGAGAGAGATAGAGATAGAGGCGGAGACGATTTGCGATGGAATCGGGAGTAGGAAAGAGACAAACGCGAAGCCGTCAGTTTTTTTTTTATCAGAGCTTTTCGATTTTCATATTTATTTTCCTTTTTCTCTATTATTTCTTATGTTATCTCTCTCCTTTTTTTTGTTAATCTGCTACTTGGACTCTCGGATCTTTTTCTTAATTTGGTGGTTTTGTGTTAATTAACAATGATAAATTGATAACTATCTCATTTAATTAAAAAAACAATGATAAAAATCTCTTATAATTTTTTCTCCATTAATCTACAAATTAATAATAAAATTATATTCCTTACGATTTAAATTCTACAAAAAGTTTACCAAAAAAAAAAATTCTACAAAAAGTACCTATTGGACTCGAATGATTTATGTTATTCTTGTTTCGATGATTCCTATGAAAATGATTGTTGACAAATACGTAATTCTGTTATAGGACTCAGATAATTTCTGTTTTATTCTTATTTATTTAGGTAGCCATACATGTGTTTCTTTCATAAAGTTAAAAAGGTTTTGAGAAAAGTAATTCTCACTAGGTTATTTCAGTTTGTTTTAAAGATATTCAGAAATATATATTATTCAGATTTATGGGCGTGTCGTCCGTGTTGAATATTGTCCGAAACAGCAAGATATTTTCATTTGCCTTTTCTCATCTAATTGCCGGTTTCGATTTGATTTGTTCTGTACTTCTGTTTAGTTGCTCCTCTAATGTTTTATTTTGATGTGCGTCTTTTCCATTATGCTATAAAAGTGCAAATGGCGATCATATCGTAGTGACGCAAATCATTTGAGTCTACCAAACCTACGTACTTAATTAAATACCATTATTATACATACCCACTCGCAATCATATCACAAATCGGAATCTTTAAAGTTATTAAAACCTCGAGAATGCAAAGAGTAGACTTTTACCTCGACCAATAAAGAGGGAACATGTTTTCAATCTCAGACTCTCGTTCCTGACAACTCATACAAAAAACGGCGATTGATTCTCGTTGTTGAAGATGCAGCTACACGGTCGGCAAGACGTATAAACATTTGTTCTCAAGATGTATATATTAAATGTGATGGAGATATAACTATCACATCAAACTTCTCTTGCTGGTAATACACCATGCATACGCCTCGTATACCAGCACTCTATATATAAACACCATAAGTATATAATAAAATAGTGGTAATCTTGTGATAAAAAAACACTTATAGCAGGACGTAAACCCATTTGTCGTAGGTTTGATTTTTAATAGAAATAAAGTTGATGTTATTTGGTTAGTTTGAATTTGGGTTTTGATTCATATAGTTTAGTTTGTATGATATTTCAATAGCAGACGATGTGGATATATTATGGCGTCAATCAAAAAAAAAAAATTTCAAATTCAAATCATGGAGTGTACGTAATATCAATTCATCCTTTAGTACTAAGTGTCTTTTTCTCAAAATCGACTGAATCAAATGATGGAGCGTATAAAAATATCATAGTTACATCCTGTATGCTTCTAATAGCGTATGTATTTTCTATAAAAGTTTTACATACTAAAATTAAATAAATAATTTATAGCTGTCGATCTTTAATGTAAACTACACAAAAAATTCCTTCAATATTCTCAAAATAACACTTTTTGTTGTTGCCACGAAAAGTAACTTCTTAGATTTTCAAACATATAAGAAAATATTAGTAACCGAAATTATTTATTTTATTTACTTTATATTTTTTTGATTTAATGTAATTTTGTTGATATTTATTGACGAAAACAACACAAAATATACAATATTCTTAATTAACATTTTTCTGTTGTAAGGCCCAAGGCCCATATTACCCAATCCCATCCGGAGAAAGAACGGCCCATCCTCGAGGAGCTATCAAGTCACGAGGTAGTGAACCACAATATCCTCGGCAACAAACAACAACATAAGTTGTTCAAATAAAAATAAATAAATAAATAATAACAGTGGAAAAAAAAAAGAAAAAGAAAAGCAAAGCGTCATAGCTTGCTGGGTATCCCGCGCAACGTTCTAACAAAACTCCTCCTCTCAGTTTCTAATCTCCACATCGGAAAAAAAAAAAAACAAAACTTTCCCCCAAATCTCCTCTCCTCCTGATTCTTCTCCGAGCTCCCCTCATCTCCGATCAGGGTCTCCACAGAGTCCATCTCCGACCCGACCCGATCGCCCATGGGGGAAACAAAGGCCGCGACCGATGTCAATTCAACTTCCGGCGAATCTTCGAAGCCCTCGGCGAAGCTACTGACCGCCGGCGATCGGAAATTACTTAAAGTGGAGCTTCGGCAAGGGGAGACGACGTACGTCTCGTGGAAGAAGCTTGTGAAGGAGGCTAGCAAGGGAGATTTCTCGTCTGCTTCGGGGCCTGACCCGCCGCCTCCTAATGCTAACCCTAATCTCGAGTCTCGGATTGCTCCGGTTAGTGTGTAGATGTTTTGTAATTGGTTCGGGAAGGTTTCTGTAAGGTTTTGGTGAAGTGGAATTGAGGGATTGTGGTGTCGATTTCGTTGCTCATTTGGCATTGGGATTGATTCTAGGGTTTCAATAAGCTAGACTATGATAAATGAATAGTGATAGTGAATTACGGTTTGGTATGTGATTTGGGTGCATTGCTGATTACGAGTAGAAAGGAAGAATTTTGTTCAGATATAGGGTTAGATCAGTTTCTTAATGCTTTATTGATATTATCCAATGCAGGGGGCACCTGCAGAAGGTGGAACGGTCGACCAACCTCACTCTAACCGTTTTAACGCCGTTATAGAAAAGATCGAGAGGCTCTACATGGTATCTCACTGTTTTTGTCTGTTGCTTAGACATAAATGTTTTACTTTCTTAGTGAGAAACAGTTTCAGAGCTTGCATTAGCAGTGATTATTCCACAAATTTCTGAAATATTGTAGACTTACTTCAGTGAATAAATTTCAGGGGAGAGATAGCAGTGATGGGGAAGAGTTAGATGGGGCTCCTGACGATGACGAGTATGACACTGAAGATTCATTTATCGATGACGTTGAACTGGTTAGTATTAGACTATAGACATCCATCATATGGTTTCTTTTTGTTTCTCTTCTCATGAGATTGAAGTGTAACTAAGGTTTCATATTGTTTTTGGTTGCATTGTAGGATGAGTATTTTGAATTTGATGATGCGGAAATTAAACATGATGGATTTTTTGTTAATAAAGGAGAGTTAGAACGGATGTAAGTTTCTTGTTCTCTTTCTGTCGTTTTCCTTTGGTGATATGTTAGGTTGTGGAGAATAGGCAATGTACTGCATAACAGATTTGATATCACCTGTTTTTCCTCCTCAAATTGAGGTTTATGCAGCGTTTCATATTTGATACAACCTTGGTACTTTTTTCTGCTAACGTCCGTAGGTTGTCGATAGGATTCAGGTTTCCCAGTTACTCTATAAATATGCTATCTTCCATTTATTATCTAAATCGTGTTTCCTTTCTACAACAGTGAACCGTCAACAACAACAACATCGAGCAAACAACCAAAGAAAAGGAAAAGGAAAGAGTCAGCAAAACCTTGCGGAGATGTTGTTGATGTATCCAGTAAACAAGCCAAGATGGCTAAGACGGTTGGGGGAAAGGTAGTACCATTACTTACAAGTTACTTTTGAATCCTTTCTAGTCTAGACGATTGATTGAATAATGTGAAAGTCCAGGATCAATCAGTTGCTTCTGGGCTCTCTCCAAAGAAAAAGTCCAGTGATCCAATGACAGTGGAGGATTCGGTTTCTCCTTTGAAAGTGCGAAGTGGCAATGACTCCTTGTCTTTGGAAAATGTGAAGCATAGTGATAAAGCGAATCATCAGCCAAGGAACGCCACAAGTCCGAAGTCAAAGGCAGCTGGATCGTCTGGCGCCCTTCATTTGAAGTGCAGCAAAAGTGCTAATCAGCTATCTAATTCTGTGCCGGGAAAATCTCGACCAATTGTCTTGGAAAAATCAACAGTAGAACGTCAGAAAGAAAACAATGGTGTGCATGTCCAGGACAATGCAACAGCAAGCAGACAGTCTAATCAAATAACTGTAAGTATTTTCCAGCTATCTTAAGCATGAATTTGGGGTCTTTCATCTTTAACATCCCCAAGAATGACGAGTCTCTGAGCTCTGAGGTTGTAGAATGATCTGTAATTGCGAAGACATTAACAGTTAATCAGGAGCGTTTAAATATTAGATGGTATATATGTTGTGTCATGCTCTGAAGCTGACACCCATTCATCGTTTTTTGTCTAGCTGCTGCTCTAGTTTCAGTATCGAATCTGGGTTTATCTTCCTGGCTAATACTCGCGTACATGCCTTTTTTCTTGCATTTAACTTCTGTTTTTAAATCCTGTAATAACCCCTCTCTGTGTATTCAGAAGAAAAGCGGTTCTAACGCCAGGCCTAAAACGTCGACACTTGATAAAGCCTTCAGGGAATTGGAGAAGGTGGTCGCTGAATGTGAGTTTCAACTGTTCGAGCACTTTTTTTCTACATTCATGGGAATTTATATACCGTTTAGCAAACTATTGTGTCCAATTTATTGCAGCAAGGCCTTCTGCTGCTACGGATAATCAAGATGCTGACACCTCTTCCCAAGTAGTGAAGAGGAGATTGCCAAGAGACGTAAAAATGAAACTTGCTAAAGTTGCTAGGATTGCAGTAATCAAACTCTTCTTCATGTCCTTTAAAAAAAAAAAAAAAAAATTAAAATCTTCCAGATGTGTTAAAAAGACTAGAAATTTTATTTTCTTGAAGCAAGCGAGCCAAGGGAATTTATCAGGAGAGTTAATCGATCGTCTCATGAGCGTTGTCGGTCATCTAATACAGGTTAGATCGTTGAAGGTAAATCACCTCTATCCCATGTATACCAAGACTTATTATTGGAATGGGCGTTGTGATTCTCGCTGAGGCATAATAGTAGTTAGAGATTTTTAAGTTATAGGCGAAAGCTTTTTTTTTTTTTCAAAAAGTGCTAACAATATATGCTGTATTAGAGAAGGAGCTACAGCTCTGAGGGTTTACTAATGCCCTTATTATTACAGAGGAACTTGAAAATCATGATTGATTCCGAAGACTCTGCAAATCGAGAAAAAGATGCAAGATTTGAACGTATCAAGAATGAAGTTATTGAGACGTTAAAAACACAAGTTCCGTTGATGGAACTTCAGGTTCTCTCTCCTCTCTTCTACTCTACTAGTTTCAGTGATCTGCTTTTCAAATGGATATCTTATCCAGTGTTTTACATATATACTTTAGTTCTTGTCTGAGGCACATCTGATATTTTGAAATATTCTTTGCACTGACATAAACTGTATCACAGAAACCCAATCAAGAAGCTGGAACATCAGACGATTTTGAAAATCCTCCTCCGTCAACGAAGAAGAAGTTTGTCATGGATGAGGCGCTGGAGGACAAATTGTGTGATCTATACGACATCTTTGTTGATGTAATTAAGATTCTCCAATTTGGCATAACATTGTTTTCAACTTACTAGATCCATAATTAAAGTGTGAACATAGTCTGTACTCTGTTTTTGGTGATACTAGGGGTTGGATGAAGATTCAGGTCCACAGATTAGAAAGCTATATGCAAATGTAAGTTTCTTATCTTTGGGCTTTCGTAGTCTTTTTGCTTTTCCAAGTTCATTCAAAATCACTAGACTAGTCCTTCCGTGTTGTCAAATCTTCCTAAATTCTAAGTGATATTCTTTTGTTATTTGTTCATGCTACAGTTAGCTGAACTCTGGCCAAATAGGTTAATGGACAATCATGGGATCAAGCGTGCTATTTGCCGGGCAAAAGAAAGACGGAGAGCGTTGCACGTAAATCCTGGGAAGGAGACGGTATTTAAAAAAGAATTCTCAACTTTTTTCCCATGATCTATCGCAGTGCGTGATCATTCATCAGTCATTTTTCGTATTGAAGGATCAAGTGAAGACAACGAAGAGGAAACAGACACAATCAGAGGGAACATCTTGTCCCGACAAGGCTTCAGGTGTTGGAGATAAAACAACAGTCGCTGTCCCAAGCGCAACCACCACGTCCTTAGTCCACACCCAACATACAGTGCACACGTCCCGTGACAAGTCAAAGCGGAAACATGAGAAACCAAAAGGAAGCTCAAGCTCTAGCAACCCTTCAGGAGAAGGAAAGGCAACCAAAAGAAAGAAAGAAAAGAGTGTAGAAGAATCTAACCTGCCCACAGTGAAGCAGCAGCAGACACGTCCACAGTCAGCAGCAGACACGTCCACAGTCTCCCCTGGACCTGAACCTGCCAAATTAAGTAGTACGGCCTAGTGTCTGTTAAGCTTCTTTTTTTGTAGTGCTCTAGCCTTTTGCCTTTTGTACCTTTTTCAAAAGACAAAATTGTAATCTGCCCATAATCTATCTTCTTAATCTATCGTAAGACCAATTGGGTTTAATGATGGGCCTTACAAAACAATAAAAAGCCCAAAGACAAATTAAAATCTGAAATGAAGCTCACTGACCAGTGAGCAACTGAACATTCCCGCGTCTCTCTCGCGCTCTCTATCTCTCTCGATCGAATCCGGGGATTAGACTATTCGGCGCCTCGAGAATCCACCTTCCTCCGCCGATTCTAGGGTTTTAATTCTCCATTGCGATTACAGAATCGGAGAGGGAGGGAGATAATCGCGCCGTTTAGGTTTCCGGCGACGATGAAGACGGCGACGCAACTGTTCAAAGGGGCAAACGTATTCATGTCTCGTAACCTCGTGCCCCCTGAAGTCTTCGACACACTCCTCGACACCTTCAAGCTTAACGGCGCCGAAATCTTCCTCTGCTGCGATCCCTCCCGGAACAGTCCCTCCGATTTCCACGTCATCGCTTCTCCCCAGCACGTGCGCATTTTTTTAATTTCTCTCGCTGCAATTTTTGCCTATACATTCCTAGAGAAAAAAAAAGAATCTGCTCTTAAATTCGTTTATGTAATTTGCAGGAGAAGTTCGAGGATCTTAAAGCTAAGGGTTGTAACTTGATAGGTGAGATGAGATTTTATTTTACTTCTCTTCTCGCTTGAGACTCTTGTGTTCGTCAATTTCGTTTAATAGGCGGCTATGTTTACAGGTCCCCAATGTGTGCTCTCTTGTGCCAAAGAGGGTAGAGCTCTGCCACAAGGGGGATTCACTTGTTGTTTAGCCATGGATGGTCTTAAGGTTCTTGCTTCTGGTTTTCAGATAGATGAAAAGGTACTTCGTCTTCTCTTTCTTTTAGTATGATATATATATATATATATATAGTTTGTAGTTTATTAGGATCCATTATCCCCCTTTTGTATAGTGTCCATAGGAATGGTTGTGAGTTTTTGACTCTCTATTGCCTCAGCGATCTTAGGTAACCTTTTGTCTATGGAACTAGCATGGAGATTATTATTACTAATGTTCTTATCTTTTTAGAGAAATATTTTCTAGTTACTGGCAACGACTCATCCCACTCTAACTAGTTGATTGCAATTATTTATAAGGTCAAGATCGAGAAGCTAGTTACTTCCATGGGGGGAGTTTTGGTTTCCAGAACATCTTCAGATGTCAACTTCGTTATTGTGAAGAATGTCTTGGCTGCTAAGTACAAGGTATTTTGCTCAAAGATTGCCATTAATATTCTTTTTAGCTTCTAAAGGTTCACTTCACACATCTGTAGATTATCATCATAGGCTACCGGTTTAGTTTTTTGCTTTGTGAACATTTCAACGATGCTTTCTTCATGCATCTCAAAAGATTAATCAGTTATGTTAGGTGAACTATAACTATATCTCTGTACATAATAAATTCACACCAATTTGCACTAGGACGTGTATTAAATTTTCCAGCAGTACATAGTAATATCGTTAGAAGAGAGGCTTTCGAGTGGGAGGAAAGATTTATTATGCAGTATGCACCTCTAATGAAGGCCTCTAGTGAAACAACTCGCCTTTTTCTAGAAATTGTTTTGGATCAGCCTTTTGCCTCTGATAACTAATCGTATCTAATATGTCCTGAAGCAGAGTGAACCGATGAGGTTCTGAAGGAAGCTATTGAAAACCAGCTATTCTTGTTTCATCATGATAGCTAAAGATACCTTGTTCTTTTTTAACTCGCAGTGGGCCCTGTATGTTCAGAAGAAGCCAGTTGTTGCACTGAGTTGGTTAAATCAGTGTTGGAATGAGCACCGTGTGGTTCCCCAGGAACCATATAAGATTCCTCCTTTTTCTGGATTGAGGATCTGTGTCACAAAAATTCCAGCAGGTTAGAAAACTCGTTCGTTCAACATGTGCGAGTCTGGTTCTTTTTTGATAGTTAATTACTAATTTATTTTCAGATCAGCGTAAGGGAATGGAGAAGCTAATTTCAGAAAATGGAGGGAGGTACTCTGCGGAGCTAACAAAGGCGTGTACACATCTGATCGCTGATATATCCTTTGAATTGTGATTTGCTAATCATAGGTCATATTTTCTGGGTGCATTTAGTTCTGCTCATAAATTTGCTAATCATTGGTCTGATACTCGGGTACTCTGAAGTTTGAAGATATGTGTCTACAACATTTGCATGGTTGAAGTGTAGATGCATTGCTTAAATACTTGTGCAATTTTTTATATAGATTTTGTAGTTTAAACTAAGTGAAAATTGAGTCCTTGACATTGCATACGCTGCTGAAGGTGACAAATACAAAGTTGCTCGGAAATGGGGTCACATTCAAATTGTTACGCGGAAATGGTTTGAGCAGTCCATTGCTAGAAAAGGTGACATTTGATGCTTCTGCACGCTTTACATTCTGATCAGTATATCGGTACTCAATAAGTTAACAGATTCATTCGATACTGGTATATGTCACCCTGTTATGTGCAGTTTGTCTCAATGAAGAGTTGTATCCTGTTCTGGGTTCCATATCCTTGGGTAGAGGGGTGAGAGATTTACGGAACCATGATAATCAAGAAAAAATTCCTGAATGTCCAGTGGCACTTTCGCATTCGAATGCAGTTGCGGAAGACTCATATGCTTCTTACGCTCAGTCTAGAGAGTCAGATATAGAACCATGTGCCTCACAAAACCGTCTTTCCACATCTATGAATCCCAGTTGCCATGTTAAAGAACCAAGTAAAGACCCAACTTCGGAGCCGCAAGAGCAAAATATTGATGGTTGTACCGCCAGGGATCTAGAAATGGAAGACAATGACCTGTACTTATCAGATTGTAAAATTTTCTTGCTTGGTTTTGAAGCTTCTGAAATGCGTAGACTTGTTAAGTTGGTCCGAAGAGGTGGTGGATCACGGTATATGATGCTTAGCGAAAGAATGACACATATTGTTGTTGGAACTCCTTCAGAGAGGTAAGCTCAATCTTTGCATTGCCAAAGTCAAATTTTGTTGCTCTGTTTCCTTTTATGTTCTCTTGTAGCTTTGATTGAATTCGGATAGGTTGGTCTCTCTAAATAATTTACAGTGAGAAAAAGGAGGCCAGAAGTGTTGCAGCTTCTGGTGTCATTCAAGTAGTTACACCCAGTTGGCTTGAAGATTGTGATCGTGAGAAAAAAGAAATTCCCGTTCATAAAATATATACTGCTCACAGCTTGATTCTTCCAAGAGGTCTGTTGTTAACTCATTTCATCATTATTTTTAATTATCTCGGACACATTACATCCATCCTTAGATGCATCAACGCATATCAATGCATTGTTTACACTTCTCTAACTAACCAGTTTTGTCCCAGATTCTGCATTCTTGACCAAGGGATCTCGTGAAGGAATGCCAGGTATGGAAAAGGGTAAAATAACTTTTCCTCAGACCATGGCATCTGATTCCCCTTCGAGGAGTATCAATGCTTCAGATGAGGCAGAAACTTTGCGGGGAAAGAATAAAGAAACAGTGCTGGACTTTGGCAGGAAAGATGAGATTCACGTGGAAAGAAAACCAGTACTACCCAAGCAAAACGAAACATTTAATTCCCTTGTAACTAATAAAAGCAAAGAACAACAGAAAGTTCAATGTGAATCCAGTGGCCAGAGCAAGCAAGAAAGAAAGTCATCAGTATTTAAGGGGAAGATATTTTGTTTCTCACGTTCATTTCCTGAAGATAGGGTAAGTGGTTGTTAGATGATTAGGGTTTCCTTCTCTTGAACTTGTTTATTGTCTGGGAATGCGTCTCTGAGGCCGATTAATTGATGTATTTCGTCATTGTGCAGCGACCCCAAATCGTGGAATGGGTGAACCAAGGAGGGGGAGAGGTGGTAAATGATCCTTTTATAAAGAACACACATTTTACTTTTGAATGCCATGGTATGT
This sequence comes from Hirschfeldia incana, assembly GCA_026261945.1. Taxonomy (NCBI): domain Eukaryota; kingdom Viridiplantae; phylum Streptophyta; class Magnoliopsida; order Brassicales; family Brassicaceae; genus Hirschfeldia; species Hirschfeldia incana. Next base: position 2,514,889 of record JABCMI010000036.1, read on the forward strand.
TCCGGAGTGCTGGGGATACCCAAAGCATTTATGTCTCGAGTCACTGGGCTCGATCTTGTTTAGAGGTATTCTTCTTTTTAGTGTTCATGTTTTATCTACTGGACATTCTATTTATTCTAGAGTACTGTATCCAACTGTTATACCATCATTTGCTCAAACCTTTTCTATCTGCATTAGCTTTTCATTGTAACTGATTGGTATTTATCATCTTGTAATTTTTACTTGCGTTTTCATCCTTATCAAGTTTATTTTCTGGCCTATTATCTAAGTTGCTATCTGTGTGATGCAGGATGGTTGTTTACTTGACGTTAGTAGTCATATCCTCTATTCGCCTCTTCCCTGCCAGATTCCTTTGCCTGGATTTGAAGGCCTTCGCTTTTGTGTTTCCCATTATGAAGGGAGGGATAGAATACTCCTGAGAAATTTGTGTGTTGTTCTTGGAGCAAAATTTGGGGAAAGACAAACCAAGAAAGTGACTCACTTGCTATGCAAATTTGCTCACGGACCTAAGTATGATGCAGCTTCCAAGTGGGGAATAGTTCCTGTGACATCTGACTGGGTCTATGAATGTGTTAGACAGGTGGGCCTATGTTTTTGAAATTGTTTCATTCATATGGGATCGTTAGAAACTAACGGATAGTCATGTCTCTTTTACCGTGTGTAGAATCAAGTTGTTTGTCCAGATAACTATCATCCAAAGGAAATGACCACTCAAGACCGAGAAGCAGGGATTGGCTTGGCAACTCAATTTCATACACAGTCTGTGCCAGTGGCCTCAAGGGACACTGATTCTCTGCTTGTAAGCCACTCTGAAGATAGGGAAAAATCTCAAAGTTTTGCTAGTGAAAACGGTAAAAGAGAGGTAAACAGCAGACTTGGAGAAACTGGAAGGGAACAAAGTTCTCCGTGTAAGAAGGCAAAACTTTCGAGAGATGGTCAAGAAAATGATGCGTTTCCTATGGATGAAAATCCAAGTAACTTTGCTCGCCCTTTAAAATCTGGAGATGTCATTGGTTTTGGAAATGACGTAGTAGCAAGTGGTCGTGAAGTTCCAGATGTGGCTGATACTATTGAGGATCTGTTGGAGCAGACAAGTAAAGTGAGTACTATCTATCTTTTCTCTCCAATTATCTAATCCAAGTTATTTTTTTCTCAGTATTCACCTCTGGTGTTTGTCTTTAGATTCAAGACCAGAACTCTCCGGCGAGTGGGAGGATTTCAGAGAAAACTGTATCCTTATTTGTGTGCCTATTCAATTTTTTTAAAAATGTTTGGAAAAGTTTGACTCCTTGATGTTAAAACAGCCTTTTACAAGTAGTGAACAATACAACAGCGGGAACCATTCCGTGACTGGCCTGTCTAGACACTGGATAAACAGGTAATTCATCAACTGCATATCCGCATTTTGCATTCTGGAATGAACCTCAAAATGCCATGGATCATAAAGAATTAGGAACACAAGTATGCTTGGTGTTTGCTTATATAGAATTCGCGTTCACCTATTAAACTCTGATGTGTGTTTTTCAGGGTCCAGGAGAATGACGATGCATGCAAGCCTCCAAGAGATGTAACTACAGGCACTTACGGAAACTTTAGTGAGACGCAGACTGAATCGCAGGTTATAACTCTTTTGCAAAATACCTTGCAATCAAGTCTGGGTAATAATAGTCAGGTTTCTAAATTCAGGTTCTGAATCTCTCTGTGATTGTTGCAGGTTGTTGGTTACGAGGAGGATCTTTCAGGAAGGCAGATGCTTATCGATAGAGTTAGAACGCGAAGCAGGCTTTTAAGATAGAAAAGAGATGAGAGTGAGGTTGTGTGTGAAATAGAGAGAAGACGACAACATCCATGTAAAAACAACATCCATTACAGAAACAGCTACTTCGCTGCATTAAAAAGTGATGAATCATATGTAGACTGACACAGTTATAAAGCTTATGAAATGATGCAGATGTTACCTGTGACTGACTCTGTTGCTTCATTCGGATTATGAAAAAACTAAAAGAGAAGCGCGCGCACACACTTGTATTCAAACACAAATAAATAACACACGTCACAACAAAGATTACAAACAAATCGTGTCATTTTAGGAACGAGGCAATTTATATATCAAGATTCCGATCTTGAATACGAAATATCTTTGTGGCTATTAATGGTGAGTTCAATTTTTGTATGAGTGTCTTGCATATATAAATATTCAAAACTATTTTATCACCACATTCAAGCAATCACAACACTTATGGCATTGTTAAACTCAGTTGCCGATTTGAAGCCCAACAAGACCGTGTGAAAAGTGTGGAAAGTGAAGGTGAGTATTGTTCGATTGTGGAAGCAATATTTTGCTGCCGGTGGACTAACCATTGAAATGGTTTTTATTGATTCTAATGTAAGTTTGCACATGCTTTTTGTTATTATTTAGTTATCTGTACTAAAATCAATTCATTAATTTCTATAGTATTACCATATGCATAGGAGGATAAGATTAATGCAACTGTGAAGAAGGAATTGGTTAACTTGGATATACATTGTCCCAAAATAGATCATGTCAGTCCGGTTAAGATGAACCATAATTTACACAGCTAAATTTTAAATGGTCCATGTGTATAGTGAAACGCAAACAATTTTTTTGTTGAATGTTTTTTATGAAATGATCTGTCTTATCTTTTATATGGTCTTTCTTTTTTTTTTGATCAAATTTTTTATATGGTCTTTCATAATATTAAAAATATATATTAATTCATGTCATCTGGAAAATGCTAAACCTAGACTTAGTTGATTGAACAAAGATATTATATATGAAAAGCAAACAAACATATTATATATGATTCTGATGAACCAATAGAAACACAATGTTGATTGAGATGACCCATTCCAAAACCAACTTTGTTTTCATATAATACCAATGATTTCTTTCGATTTAAACACAATGTTGTTGCCTTTGTCGTACAACATCTGTTTGAAAACCTCTGTCTAGTTCTTGGGGTTCTAATTTGAATAAGAAGAAGAAGAGGTGGATGAAGGGAAACTGGAAGCTGAGTGCAGATTTATATACACAGAAAATTGGTAAAAAGTTTGTATAAAAAGAGAAGAAAAGATTGGTAAAAGCTGGTAGGACCTTACTCATGTGTTCTTTTGACTCCATGATTCATATGAATGATTCTAAAACGAAATAAGATATTAAGAACACACACAGAAGAAAGAAAATATGGGATTGAAAACGAAAGTCCAAGATGCTGCTATCGTTTTCATTTGGACTTAGTGTCATTCTTCAACTTTGAATGACATTTATTATACGTACGTGTGTGGAAACTTCAAGTTGTTTTTACTTGCAGTTATTTTTTTTTATCAATATTAAATGTCAATATTTGTATGTTAATAATTTCATCCATCACAAAAAGAATGAAAGATTGGGTAAAATAATTTGAAGATTGTCATTTTCAGTTGCAAACTAAATTTTAGAAAATAACATATTCGTAGCTCAAATGAAATGCTTTTATTCATGTGATGGGTTAAGGAAACACAAAACAATTTTTTTATTTAGATTATAAAATAGCTAACCATATTTCGAAAATATATCGTCTGTAAAGTTAAAACGCATCAAAATGTAAAAAGAAAATGACCTAGTTCCAACCTTATATGATGAGTATACACAGTGCAGGTTCTGAGCATGTGCTCAGAATGTATTTGCATCAGGTCTCCTTTTTACCTTTCACTTTTACATAGGAAATTAGGTTCCTATTTTATAAAGAGCACATAGTTTTGGGTCTTCTTTTTAAAGTATTTATAATAGTAATAACCAAAATATTGAAAAAAAAATTATTCAACACTAGGCCCAAATATACTCTAAGCCCGACCTGAGTATACACACAATTTTTGTGGAGATTTAAGATGCTAAAGTAAAAATATGATCGACTTGATAGTGACATACATTTGATACATATCTCTTACCTATAATTCGAAAGAATGTAACATCAGTCCATCATAGAAGTTTCTGCAGGTAGGCGAGTAAGCTATTTTTTATTTCTTATATAAAGAATGATATATTTTGATTATTTTGGCAACTAAAATCATTAAAAATGTATTAGATTTTGCTCGAGAAGAAACTGTTTCATGGTTTTTGAAAATGAGATGTTAACCATCTCTTTTCACTACTACCATAAGTTTGATTCGTGGGAAAGCAAATCTCTCATCAGGAATTTATATCAATATTGTCGTCAGACAAGGTTGATAGTTAGACTAACACTCATTGGAAAAGTAGTCCAAAGTGAATTATATTCATACAAATAGAATAATAATCTTTTAAACACCGAGTTTGCGTTAAACCGCGAGCATGCATAAAAACTGTACTAATCAATCTTAATGGCCGATCACTAGATCTTTACTTTCCATGGTCGTATATAGGGATAGGCAAAATATCCGTAAATTTTGATTCGATTCGTTATTCGCTTTGATCCGATCCGAAAAATTCGGATATCTGTAACTTTACAAATCGAAGCAAATACTAAAATTCAATATCCGTCAAAAACGAAGCAAATCACAAATATTAAAATTTTGGGAAGCGGATATCCGATCCGATCCAGCAATATATAAGTATATGTATATCTTGATTATATTTAAGGTTATATATGTATGATATTATATAATTATTATTCTGACATATGATTTGACATGTTTTATTTACATTATTACTTATATAAAAGTAATACATAGTAAGAAAAAAATATTTATGATAACTATATTTTTTTCTTAAGTTTTATGTTATTATAATTGTTAACTAAATTTATTTTTTTTACAAATATGTAAATTTACTATTTTTTTAATTTTTATCTTATATATCACATAGAATATATATTATACAAAACAAATCTGCATCGAAATTTGAAAATTATTTGTATTAATCAAAACATATGAGATATCCGTAAGTATTCGCAAATATCCGCAAATATCTAATTATTTTCCGGATATTCGTTTTCTCAAATATATGTATTTCTCCGAAGCAAAGCAAATACAAAAATTAGATATCCGTAACATACGAAGCAAATCACAAATACCTTAAAAAGTTTGGATATCCGATCCGTGCCCTGACCTAGTCGTATATTGCAAAAATAAATTAAAAACAATAATAACGACCAAGGATCTATGAACAAGAATAGGGTTCTTTGGTTCAGATCATCCACTTTGATTTAAGCAAGCATGTTCATCCATCCTCGTTTAAAGAATGAACCAGAAACGTCTTTCATCATCGACTCACTTTCTCCAGCTTGTTATCTTAGTGTATCGTCCCCATTAACTACTCGATTATATAGAGAAAATGACATAAATAACACTATACCAAATTTCTGTCACAAACATAGATTTTAAAAATCAAAATGATCAAAACATTTTATGAAAAAGGTAAATATACACTTATACCTTTGAATTAATTATTCATAACTTTATGGAAAATGTTAAACCTAGACTTAGATTTAGCATATTATATATGCCTAGTATTGTGTCCATGCTATGCATGAGAATCATTTTGTTCACAAATAAAAGCAAATTTAATCAGGACTAATTTACCAAATAACCAAAAAAATTTAAATTTTAGCTAAAAATTATATGTATTATTTAACTCTGATTTATATGCATGTATAAATATTTTTATTGACATGTTAATTTGAAAACATGGTAAAAATAAACGTATAAATAGATAGTCGACATTATAGTAAAGAACACACTAACAAAACAAAAAGAAGTATTATAGGAGATAATAAAGACCTAATATTTTGTTACTAAAGAAAATCAATCTTTAGCTGTTCAAAGGAGTTAACACGAGTAGAAAGCAAGCCTCGTAACTGATGTAGCGAAAGCTTCTAGGGATAGAACTAGATCGTTGATTCTAAGAATATTCGGATTTAGGGTTTGTGAATACTCTTCACAATGCTTAATCAAAAACTCTTTATGGTTTGTGAATACTCTTCACAGTGGTTATAAAAACATCTTGGTTTGAAAATACTCTTTCCCGTGCTATAAAGCTCGTATCAAAATCTTTTTTCTTATTAATTCATCATAAAATGAATACAAAATTAAGCCTAGACAGCTATATATAAAAAAGCCATAAGACTCTAAAACAATAAAAGATAATTATTCTATTAATAAATAATAATATTTAGAATATATCCAAATATTCTATGCATCATTCTCTCCGGGTTGGAGAAGATTCATCATCGAATCTTGATCAAACGAAGTTAACGAACCAGTAGCTCTGATAGGATAGATGCTAATACTCACCATGACATCCAGAATCGTCTTCAATTGAGAAATCAAAAGAACCAGGCTCTGATACCAACTGATGTAGCGAAAGCATCTAAGGATAGAACTAGATCATTGATTCTAAGAATATTCAGATCTAGGGTTTGTGAATACTCTTCACAGTGCTTAATCAAAAGCTCTTTAGGGTTTGTGAATACTCTTCACAGTGGTTATAAAAACCTCTTGGTTTGGAAATACTATTTCCCGTGCTATAAAGCTCGTATCAAAATCTCTTTTTTATTAATTTATCATAAACTGAATACAAAATTAAGCCTAGACGACTATATATAAAAAAGCCATAAAATCCTAAAACAATAAAAGATAATTATTCTATTAATAAATAATAATATTTGGAATATATCCAAATATTCTCTGCATCAGTAATCCGAATCTATCTCTCTCAGTCAAAGAAAACACATGTGTCATGTTGCAAAATAGAAATTCCACATAGACAGCAAAATGAGGAAAAAAAGTTTAATGAATAAAAAAACATCAAGCAGAGCATATAATCAGTCACCTCGCTGATTTATTCTAAGAGTTGCAAAATATATAGTGTTATAAAACATTTCCCTAATGTTAAACCTTGAGCATTATAACTATGAGTTCAAGCAAACGAAATTGATCGGAAGAGAGAATCCGAGAATATAATAGGATGTTAGGTATCAATTAGGTTCGATTCAATCTTGATCCGGTTAGCTTGATTTGACTTAGAGAATGATTCGTTCTTTACTAACAAGTGATTGATCAAGCGAAACTTCAAACGCAATCACAAGAACAACACGAGATGTTCACCCGGTGTTCACCGCACCTCTCTAAACGCTTGAGAGGCCGCTATAACTCACCGGGGCTAGCCGAGCTAGCAATCCACTATAATCGATGTGATTACAAGTGGTGATATCTCACCTGATATCGTTTGTGTATTCTTTACAGCTATTACAAGCGTATACACAAGACAATTACCGGAGAAGATTACGTCAGCGACTACGACGGAGATGACAACCTTTCAACCTCCGGATCCTCCGATGAAGAAGGCTCGTAGCTTGAACCAGAGATCGTGCGACGGCTTCAAGAGCTGCGATCACTCCAGGATTTTCTCTATCTTAGCTTGACGATCTCTTCCAGCTTTCGTAATCTCTCCCTTTCTCTCTGTATCTCTGTTACTCGCTCTCTCTGTTTCTATCTCGACGAACGAAGAAGATGACTGTAACAGCTTCTTTTGTAACAGCCTTTTTTCCATCTCAGCACGAGCTTAGATATTTCAACCTTTCGCGACTTCTGTTAAGCCCACAAAGATCTCATCACGTTTCAAATCGTAAGGCCCAACTAAGCCCAGACCTGATACGACACCGTTCCTCACATAGGAAAACTTAATGTGTTAAACCATGGATCATGAAAAGTAGCAGCACCAGTCTTGGAGAAGCCAGCAATGGTACTCCATATCATGGTCTCGAAAACTACTCCCAATATCCGATCAACTCAAACCAACCCGCATTTTAGTGATAGACACCATATGGCTCCTAAATAAGTAGCATATGGCACTCATATTTTGCTTTTAGTCGAATGGGAGTTGCTGCTATTTGCTCATCGAATATTTATAGGAATATGAAACATAAGGAACCTTAGAGCATCTCCAACTCCATTCCATAATTTACTGCAAAATGGAGTGGGAAATGAAGTGATGAAAAAACAAAAATCACATTACTCTATATATGAAGTAATCACTTTTTTATTTCTTTGTTACTTCATTTTCCACTCTATTTTGCAGTAAATTATGGAGTGGAGTTAGAGATGATCTTAATAGAGAAGATCAAGGGTAGTGGGTCTCGATAAATGGTATACGGTTGCTTTTTTTTTCTTTTTCTAAACTGTTTTTTGTTTTAACTAATTTGGTTTAAATTTTGTAAATAATAAATGACATGTCAAATTTTGATTAGTACATTGATTTGTACTTTAGTATATAAGAGATTCTGACGAACTAGTAAAAATACAATGTTGATTGAGATGACCCATTCCAAAACCAACTTGGTTTTTATATAATACCAATGATTTCTTACGATTTAATTTTCTTTGGTCCAAACACTTTTGATTAATTAATGTTGGAGGATTTAAAACGTATTTTTAGTTTCAAGTTTCGTATGGTTTGTCTTTGTCTTATTTGTATAACAAACAAGGGAAAATTTTCAACAATTTCAATAGAATTCAACTGCCAAATATGTACAATAAATATCATCATGTAATAATTGATAATAAAAAATGCGATTTTTTTTTCCATAACAGAATGAATTAGAAGAACAGAATAACCTTGGACATGTCAACACCCATAAGCTCTCCACCATGTTTAAACGTTTCTGGCTTTCCAAAATAAAAATCAGAAGTCGCATATCGAAGGTGGAGGTACACCACTCGGTCTTCAAATCAGCGAGAAAGATATATGAGTTAGCTATTCAAGCGAAATAGAACTTTCTAATGTTTTTAAGAATTATGGGTATGATGTTTCTAGATGAAAGCTAACCTTTTTATATAACTGGAGATCCATAAACTTATAGGGAGATACAATTAATGAGGAAATCGTGCTAGGGGTGGTGGAAGAGTTAAGGTAATCGTTAATGATGATGATTCAATGCAGTTTGTAACGGTTCAGAAGAAAAATCCCTTCTGTAACGGAATGTACAGAGCCCGAGCAAGAGTTTCGTCATGAAAATCTTCATAGAAAACTTCCAGAAGACTTCATTGTCGATTGAGCTTTCAGATAACGACGAATGATGAATCTTAAATTTGTCCTTCTGTGTGAAGTAAAGCGTAGTCACCAAAGAATTTGGTTTAACAAAGCTTAACAAAGAAACCGTAAAGAATCAAAAGCCCAAACAAATGTAAAACGTGAATAAATGAAATTCAGAGTTTTGGCAAATGAGACATGTGTCACATTAATAGACTTTGAGTTTGTGACCTGGAATCCTAGGTGGACATCCTAAAAAGGATTGAAACTCAACTTTATATAGTTAGATAGAAAAAATATTATAATATAGACGCACACGTAGCTTTATTGTTGTTTAATTAAATCAAAGAAAAAAAATATCACAGGTTTCGTATAAATATATATCAATTCGTACATTGTTTGATAACACATATTTTGGTGACTGCTTGTTTATTCAAAAGGGAGTTTCTATTTGTGTCTATGGTTTTTACCTTTCTAATAATTTATATATTCAAAATTATAAGTTTTGTATTTTTTTTTCACCTAGTTATATATTAAAGGAGGAAATTAAACTTAAATATGTAAATTATTAACAGAATTATAGTGTCTATAGATATATATATATATATATACATATATATACACACACAAAACTAGTAAACATTTCACTGTCATTAGACAAATATATTCATCCGAAAAAAGAAAAAAAAAAGAATTGTAATAACGAAGGTCTGATTTGTAGTTATTAATAAAGAATAAGTTGATTTTACATCTTTGTCGAAAGCTTGGGGTTTAATTTACAAATAGATACAAATCCACCACCGACTTTGCCCTAGCTTATTATAAAGTAGCGTCATCTAATATTTTATCCGCCGTTCGCCTTGGTGATTGATATAAGAGAGAAGTTTTTTTCCCCTTTTCTGGAGAAATCAGTGGAGGAGGAGAAGAGAATCATGGATTATCGTGAAGCGTTACCACCCGTTGGACGGGAAAGCTCCGAGTTTCTAAAGTGCGCTTGTTGCTTCGAGCTAGTGGTAAATTCCTGTCTTAATCTTTGAATTTCGTTTTCTGTTTGGAGACTTTTGGTAGATATTATGAGTTTAGGATTTAATTTGTCATCAAATTCGTGTATAGTGGTTACTGTAATGGATTCGAAGGCATTATTATTATAGCGGTTGTATTGAATGTAGCGACGATATTGATTGAGTGTTGTTCTTATATATGCAGAATGAAGATGGATCTGATGCTGGAGTAAGAACACCAACATCACCCCCCAAAAGAAGATCGTTGCTCTTGAAGGATAGTGGGTTGATAAGAGAACGGGAGCATGCCTGGCGTGCCTACAACAATAAAAAGGAGCGTGCCTGGCGCTTCTGCTACTGGGCAGATAATACCAAGTTTCCATTGGTTAGGGAGCACAACCCCAAGCGTATCAGCAAAGATGATTTTGATTTTTTGACAAGAAGAGAAAGGGATTTTGCTTGGCGTCAACGCAACGGGACAAGTGGTACCAACTTTCCATTCCCCGGCCAGAACGTAAACACTGGGTAATCTATGTTCTTATTGCTTGCTTGCTGATATATATATATATATATATTATCTATTATCTTGTGCCCCACTTATGCTATGTTAGTCTTTTCTTGTTATTCATGTTCCCTTAATGCGTTAATATTTTTTTTGCATGCGGAATCACTCAGATTGATTTTCTGATTTTTTTTTTTCACAGCACTTTAGAGGATCAGCACTGGTCAGCAGAAGATGGTATAGGCACTTTGGAACCGCCAGAGGATAAAAGCATCACATCACTTGTCATCCGTGGATTCAACTTCAACTCGAGTATCCCCGAGCAGGAGATAATAGACAAATTTGCTCCTTATGGCGTGATCAAATCTACCAGCTTCTTTGCCAGTGAAAGCCGTGCCCTAGTCACATACACGACCCGAGAAGGAGCAGAGAAGGCCACTCAAGCGTTCTCCAAGTGTCTATTCATCAACGATCAGAGGCTAAAACTTGCATGGGAAATTCCTCATGACCACCACCAACCTCTTATGAACCGGCCCTCAGCCACGGACCTTGGAGCAGTCATTTCAACCCAAAAGGTTGGTGGTTCGAGCACCGCCGCTGCTTCTTCTTCTTCAAATGTGCCAATCGTCGTCGTCTGTCAACACTGCCGAGCGGTAACTGTTAATTATCACTCTTTTATGTGTGTCTGTGTGTTTCAATCCAGAAACGTCTTTAGTTTTCTAGTGACATTTGTTTATATATATGCAGACTGCAGCTGCCCTTGAGAAGGAATCTGATGCAACACAGATGAGTCTCAGACTTAGAATTCTCGACCACTATCAGTGTCCATTCTGGCCTGTGAATCAGAGCACCAGTCCTCATGTGTAAGCTATTCTGATCTGTATTGCTTTTTTTCCCAAATGCCTTTGTGTTATGCTATATGAAATGCGATCTTGATTTTTCTGGGCTGAACTCATGCTATGTTTCCTCTCACACTGTCTCTGTCTTTTCTATTTTCTGATTCTCATCTTCTTTTTTTTTACACATTCACAGCACTCAAGATTCAGTCACCCCAAGTCAGCGTGAAGAACGAATGGATCGCACTAATCCCAAAAGACGCAAGAATCAATAGAGGCCCACTTCTATATATATATATATATATATTATTTTATTTTTTGCTGCAAGGATGATCTTCTTATGGATCGTAACCATACAAGGTTGTAATAATTCCTTATGTCGTTTAGGAACTAATACATATTCGTGATTCTATTTCAGCTAAACAGCCTAATTGCCATGGAAATGAAAAAGATATGATGGGCTGATAAAAATATCGAATGCAAGTTTGCAATATTGTAGGGTTCGATTTCAAAACAAACACACACACTAATAGCGTTTGTCCTCACCTATTACATATGATTATGTCAGTGACAGGCTAGATCATAACAGCTAGCAAAAGGGATTCTTGTACCAAGATTGGTGGAACACAGACTATATCTCTCTCTTTTCTAGAGTTAGATATGGCCACACTCTTCTCTGCTGCTCCAGTTTTGGATTGTCTCGATGTCCCAGACCATCACAATAAGCACAACCCTTGACACCACACTTGCATTAGCAATGCTCTCCATCGCTCAGCAAGTACAGGCGGAATCCTCTGCTTAGCTTCTGGATCTGGTTTCCACAATATATTATTTGGATCTTCTCAGCTATTCTCTCTTCCTTATTAACGTGAGCTTAAACCAGATTCTAGTCTCAGATTGCTGAGTGACTTAAAGTGGTTTAGGGAGGGGTTTAGTAGAGTTATTATGTGTGCTATTACAATGGAAATGTGGACTAATACTAACAGAGAATTTTCCAAAATGAGTTTTTGATTATTGATGGGAACTTTATAATGCCGATGAGAGTAACAATACGATTGTCAAATCACAAATCAAGCTCAAGCATTTCTCAAAGATAATGACAATGTCAAATCACAAGCATAATAATATTTATAGCCACAAAAAATAGCTGCATCGAATTCCAAACACCTAATTCCAAAAAAAGGATGCGATAAACCCCATCAGTCATCCACAATACTTCCCAAAAGAAAAACTGCACAGTCATCCACAACCAAAATGAAAAACTGCATCTCTAAAACCTCTCAGACATCTTACTCCTGCCTGATGAGATACTTGCCAATCCTCCCCTCAATGCTAGAAAACCGAAACACAAAACCGCAGGCACAGGCAGACCGGACACTGATGTCCGGATTCCACTTGAACGCCACATGTGGGTACTCAAAGCCTGGTAAAACTCGAATGTAGACTTTCCCGTTGGAGTGAATCAAGAGCATTGTCTTGGATCCGCATTTGCAGGTGTATGCTGCCTCCATGGTCAATTCGCCCCATACGATTTTTGAAGCCATCGTAGAAAGTGAATAGAAGAAAGAGAGAAGAGATGGACGTTCTTTGGAGACGCTATAAGGGGTGGAGTCAGAAGAAAACCTAATTCTGATCAAGTGAAAACCTAATTTTAGGCCCAGGCCCATAGCCCATTTGTAGCATGCCTTTCGAAGAAAGCCTTCTCGAAAACTTAAATGTAATAGTGCACCCTACTTTATTTCAACCTGTTTGCATACTACATTTAACACCACAAAATATGGAGTCTCAGATACTAGTTCCGTGAAAACCGAAGGTAGTTGAATGAGAATCATTGAATGCAGAGGAGAAAACATGAAATGATAAGGGAAGACGCGAGCAAGAGATTACAGAATCGAAGGTAGCTAATCACAATGAGCTGACAAGGAACACCTACGGGCTACGACGGCGAGCTCCAATGAAACTAAACCGAATTGCATTCCTATCCGATGATTAACCAAGATGAAACTAAACCGAATTGCATTCCTATCCGATGATTAACCAAGATGAAACTAAACCGAATTTTAATCATCTCCGATAATTAACCAAGATGATACCAACCGAATTTTAACCACATCCGATAATTACCCAAGATGATACTATTACCAAAATTCAATCATATCCGATGATTAACCAAGTTGAAACTAAACCGCATTTTAATCATATCCGATGAGTCTAATAACCTAATTGATCCGGTTTTTTAGTTAGTAGAATCAAATAGGTTAGGGGAAGAGAAGTAAACGTTGTAATGTTGTCTGGTTAAGGAGCGATTTAGCCCAAACTTACTGGTTCCGTCAATTTTTTTATCAAACCGAACTCAACCGAAACTAACCAATCTTCAAATTCAAGATGGTTGATCCGACAACAAAGCTCCTTTAGTTCAGATCTTAAACCCTCTAATAGTATATGCTGTTCTCAGTCTTCTTTAGGACTTGATGATACTACATCTACTAGATACTGATTCAACTTCTGTCCAAACGCTTCACAGAGAACGAGTCCACCACATGTCTCCTCGCTCACTTCCCATTCTACTCGCCAACTCAGGAAACTCGATGAACTTAGCCATCGCCGAACTGAAATCTTCAGGAGTCGGTTCACATAGATAGCCTGTTGCTCCATTCTTTCTCCACGGGGCCACCGCTGTTACAGGCTATCACCGGTTTGTATGCAGCCATTTCTTCTAATGGAACAATACCGAAATGTTCATCCTAGCATTTTTGAAAATGGTAACATGAGACTTGGGTTTGGAGGAAGGAAGAAGGTAAAAAGGACGTTGACTTTACCGTTGGTGTGTAGAGGACGCACAAGCAGCTAGAGAGGAGTTCGTTTCTTTCAGCGGTTGAACAAGTTGTGATGAAGTTTATTCGATTAGAAACTCCTTCATTCTCCGCTAAGCTTTTGAGCTCCTTCAAGTACTCTACATTCTCTTTCAACCGCTCGTCATATCCGTCTGTACATCGGAGAGTGTTCTCAGAATGCAAAGACAGTATACCTTCATTTCAATATTAGTACACTTACCAGCAACGGTGAGGGTAACATCATCACTCAGGGTTTGCTTATGTTTGCAGAGAATAGCAAAAGCTGAAACAGCTAGCTCGATGTTCTTCTTCCTCCCAAACCGGTTTGTGGAGAGGAAATTCAACCTGGTCAAAACAGGGAAGAATATGAATCAAATCAATGTTCTTTTTATCTCTTAATGTTCTATCCAGGAAAATTGGAGCTTAGGGGATTCTACAATACTTATAAGTATGTGGTTCATTGAACTGATCGATACTGACAGCAGGGTAAAGAACAGCTGGGCGACTTCCTCGTGCATGAAGACTCTTAAATGTATTTGCAAAATGTTGACGCTGTGAATTTACTGTTAACAACGATCATATCCTTTTACACACTTTTAAGTTTGTAACTTCACCCATAATTTCTGTTATGAACAATTTAAGGTCATGAACTTTCACTTTGTACTACTTTCACCATAATTCTCTTTGTTTTTAATCGAAGTGATAAGGTACGAACTAGCTTTGGCTTTTCGATGTTTGTATTTTTTATGTAGCCGGTTGTTGTGACGGATGTGAAAAGATATAGATTAACAGATTAGATGAACAGAAAAGAAAGACACAAAGGTTTAACGTGGTTCACCCCTAACGGCTACGTCCACGGGCAAATAGAGTATTTTATTGATGGAGGCGAGTTTTTCAGAATACACTTCGTGCTACAGAATATGGTAAAACCCTAGATGTATATATAAGAAAGTCTTTAATGAAACTTTCCATATTTCTCGGATTTGGGTAGTATCGACCGATACGACAACATGTCTATCGATCAATACTCCCGGTCAGGACGCCTGGATCGCCCGATCCATGACGCCTGGATCGCCCGATATAACTCAGCTCGCAGATTCAAGGCATATTTCAACAAATCTCCACCTTGACTTGAATCCTCCATAATCAGATGTACCAGAATGCACCTTTTTGTGCTCAGAAAACAGATGTACCAGACTCTCTCTTTGCCTCAGATGTTCCGTCGAACTCAGATGTCAGATGTCCCGTCGGACTCAGAAGCTCCTCAGAGCCAGATGCCCCTTAGGGCCAGATTCAACAGCTTGAGATATTCAGCAAATCAAGACAATGCTTGAACTTGCTGTGAGGAACCGCCTTAGTGAACATATCTGCAGGATTATCAGTTGTTCCTACCTTCTTCACTTCAATCCTCTTTTCTTCTCTCAGAAAATGGTATCTTACAACAATATGCTTGGTTCTCTCATGATGAACCTGATCCTTGGCTAAACAGATAGCACTCAAGCTATCACAATACACAGTAGCCTGATCATGATGAAGACCAAGATCACTGACCAATCCTCTCAACCATATCGCCTCCTTAGCATCTTCTGTCAGTGCCACATACTCTGCCTCAGTAGTAGACAAAGTCACCGTCGACTGCAAAGTTGCCTTCCAACTCACCACAGAACCACCCAGAGTAAATACATAGCCAGTCATAGATCTCCTGCTGTCCACATCTCCTACATAATCTGAATCAGAATACCCAGTAACCAGTCTTGGATCCTTGTCTCCATAGACAAGACCAACATCAGATGTACCCTTAAGGTACCGGAAAATCCTCTTCACAGCCATCCAGTGCTCTTTTCGTGGCTGAACCATGAATCTACTCACAACACTGACTGCATGTGCAAGATCTGGTCTTGTACAGACCATAGCATACATCAGACTTCCTACAGCGCTAGCATAAGGAACTCGTGACATATAATCGATTTCCCTTTCAGACATCTCATCACTCATGGTAGGATGAAAATTTGCAGCACATGGAGTATTGATAGGTTTATCATTAAGCATATCAAATCTTGTCAATACCTTCTCAATGTAGGCCTTTTGTGACAAGAACAACTTCTTATTCGCCCTATCTTTGAAGATCTCCATTCCTAGAATCTTCCTCGCAGCACCCAAATCCTTCATCTCAAATTCAGAACTCAGTAGCTCTTTCAGCTTATGAATATCACACTTCTTCTTGCCAGCTATCAGCATGTCGTCTACATAAAGCACCAAGTAGATATACGATCTATCCTCCACCTTGCTCATGTAGACACAACAGTTATAAGGACTCATGTCATAGCCCAATTTGATCATATAGCTGTCAAACCTCTTGTACCACTGTCTAGGAGACTGCTTAAGTCCATACAACGACTTCTTCAACTTGCACACATGATCTTCCTTACCAGGAACCAAGAAACCCTCAGGCTGAGTCATATAGATCTCCTCCTCAAGCTCTCCATGAAGAAAAGCAGTTTTCACATCAAGTTGTTCCAACTTCAGATCCTGACGTGCTACTATCGCCAATAGCACTCTGATAGTAGTGTGTCTGGCCACATGTGAGAAAATATCATTGTAGTCCACGCCTTTTCTTTAACTGAAACCTTTAGCAACAACTCGACATTTGTACTTGGGTCCTTCTTCTGGTGATTGACCATCTTTTATCTTGTAAATTCACTTGCAAGTCACAACCTTTCTCTCATGTGGTAGTGCAACCAGATCCCATGTGTGATTCTTTTCATGAGATTCCATCTCATCTCCCATTGCAGCAAACCACTTCTCAGACGCATAATTTGAAATAGCTTCTCTGTAAGTGGATGGCTCGTAAGTATCCACTTCCTCTGCAACTTGTAGTGCATAACCCACCATATCTTCAAAACGATATCTCGTTGGTGGCCTGACATCAACTCTCCTTGGTCTGTCCTTAGCAATACTGCGTTTTTCAGACCCAATAGGTTGACTTTCAGAATTAGAAGAATTCGTCTGCTCGTCTGTCAGCGATCGCTCGATCTCATCTTCCGATATCGATCGATGCTGACTATTCGACATCGATCGATTCTGACCATCTGACATCGATCGATGCTGATCATCTGATATCAATCGATTATGACCATCTGACATCGATCGATGCAGCTCATCCGACTGTACTTCCTGCAGCTCCACCTGCTTGTCAAAATCCTCCTGCTCTGCTTCTGAACGGGAATCAGCTAAACTCTTGAGCATAAAACTCTCATCAAACACAACGTTCCTGCTCATGACCACTCGCTTCTCATAAGGAGACCAAATTATGTATCCCTTGACACCATCTCCATATCCCATAAACACTCTCTTCTTTGCTCTTGGTTCCAGCTTTCCTTCACTAACATGATAGTAAACTGTGCAACCAAAAACTCTCAGAATAGAATAATCAGCAGACCTGGCTGACCACACCTTATTAGGTATTCGACACTCGATCCATGTATGTGGTCCAAGATTGATTAAATAACAAGCTGTATTCACTGCTTCAGCCCAAAATCTCTTCTCTAAACCAGCATTAGAAAGCATGCACCTCGCTTTCTCCAGCAATGTCTGGTTCATTCTCTGTGCTACACCATTCTGTTGTGGTGTATACCTGATTGTTTGATGCCTAGCAATCTCTGCATCTTTACAAAACTGATTGAACTCTGATGAACAGAATTCCAGACCATTATCAGTACGAAGCCTCTTAATCTTCTTCTCAGTTTGATTCTCCACCAGTATCTTCCACTCTTTAAAGTTGTTGAAAGCTTCACTTTTGTGCTTCATAAATGTTATCCAAGTCTTCCTTGAATAATCATCAATCATAGACACAAAATACCTGTGACCCTTCAGCGACTCCACCTTGGAGGGACCCCAACAATCTGAATGGATGTAATCCAGCGTGCCTTTTGTCTTGTGAACAGCCTTAGGAAACTTCTTTCTATGTAGTTTCCCAAACACACAGTGCTCACAAAACTCAAGACTCTTGGTCTTATGACCACAAAGAAGATCTTTCTTCGACAGAATCTGCATCCCACGCTCACTCATATGTCCAAGCCTCATATGCCACAGCTTGTCCATATCTTCCTTGTGAACCTCTGGAGATGCCATATTTATTGAGTCTGAAGCCGTAGAACCCTATAGCAAATATAAAGTACCATGAATGAAATCTCTAAGAATCACATCTGAACCCCTGTAGACATTCAGAACTCCATCTCCACCTGAATACTTGAAACCTCTCCTATCCAAAAGACTAACTGAGATCAAGTTCTTGGACATAGATGGAACATGTCTAACTCCAGTCAACGTGCAGACTCTACCATCATGTGTCCTGAGCTTAATAGAACTGATTCCTGCAATATTGCAAGCAAAGTCATTCGCCATCTTGATCTTGCCATCAGTCACTGCCTCATACTCTGAGAACCATTCCCTCCTTGGACACATATGATATGACGCGCTTGTGTCAAGAATCCATACATCTCTAGGATGTGCTTTTCCATGAGCAACCAGCGCAATATCATTATCAGACTTAGCTTCATCCTCGGCTACCGCAGCAGAACCAGTTTGCTTCTTCTTCTTAGGACAATCAGATTTCCAATGCCCTTTCTCTTTGCAGTAATTGCAAATATCAGTTGGTTTAGGACCCCTTGAAAACGGCTTCTTGTCTTTCGACCTTTTGCCTTTTCCAAAGTTGTTTCCACCACCTACAAACAACCCAGAAGCTTGGTCATATGTACCAGAACCTGATGCCTTGTGTCGCAACTCCCTGCTGTGAAGTGCCGACCTGACTTCCTCCAAACTCACTGTATCCTTACTCCCTATGAATGACTGAACAAAGTTCTCATAGGAGTTTGGTAGTGAAACCAACAAAATCAGTGCCGCATCCTCATCCTCCATCTTAATGTCTATATTCCTCAGATCCAACATAATGGAATTTAGACTATCAAGGTGGTTTTGAAGTTGTGTACCTTCTGCATCCTCAGAGCGAAGAGACGTTGTTTCAGAAGTAGTTTCTTAGTTAGGGATTTCGTCATGTATAGACTCTCTAACTTCAACCACAAACCAGCTGCAGTATCAACACCAGAAACTTCGATGATGATCTCATCTGCCAGACACAACAGAATCGTTGAATACGCCTTTTTTCAGTAACCTCCATCTCAGCTGTAACAGGTTCAATCTTCTTCCCTGACAACGGTGCCCAAAGACCTTGTTGCTTCAGCAACGCCTTCATCTTGATTTGGCAGAGACTGAAACTGTTTCTTCCAGTAAACTTGTCGATCTTCAAGTTCATCCAAGACATCTTCTCACCAGATTCAACCCGAAGCTCTGATACCAGTTTGTTGTGACGGATGTGAGAAGATATAGATTAACAGATTAGATGAATAGAAAAGAAAGACACAAAGGTTTAATGCGGTTCACCCCTAACGGCTACGTCCACGGGCAAAGAGAGTATTTTATTGATGGAGGCGAGTTTTTCAGAATACACTTCGTGCTACAGAATAGGATAAAACCCTAGATGTATGTATAAGAAAGTCTTTAATGAAACTTTTCATATTTCTCGAATTTGGATAGTATCGACCGATACTCCCGGTCAGATATCGCCCTATCCATGACGCCTGGATCGCTCGATATAACTCAGCTCGCAAAGTCAAAGCATATTTCAACACCGGTGTTTTTCGGTTTATTTGTGTGCAGAAGCTAAACCAAAGAGAATAAAGGAGACACAAACTATGGTCATGCAAACACTATACTTCCAAGTCAAATACATATATACTTCGTTCTCTTCAGTCTTCTTATGTTCTCCACTCTTAATAGTAGTAGAAGACTCTTCAGAAGTTGGCTTGTTCTTCTCAACGAAGCTTATGAAGTCTTCTTTTGTCCTGCTTCCTTCGTACACTACAACCTTTCACATCAAAGGTATCGCTTGGGATATCATTCGCTGTTGCGTTTTGGAACGCCAAAGCCACTTCGTCCAAGATTGGGGCGAGCTTTTGGCAATGCCCACACCACGGTGCGTAGAATTCAATCAAGACAAAGGGAGATGAAAGTGGCTAACGAGTTAAAAACAGAAGTTGAGTCTCAGATTGAATCCATGGAAGCAGAGGCAGAGGGTAATCAGGCGAAGATTGAGTGTTTGGAAGAAGAAGTGAGAAAGGAGAGGTTAGCTTCTGATGAGCTTAGAAGAAAATGTGAGGCTCTTGAAGAAGAAGTCACTCTCCTCCATCAAGAAAGCGCTATAGAGCCACCAAAGATCAAACAGGTCTCTCTCTCTCTCTCTATCTCTTTACATTAGTAAATGGTACAATCTCAATCCTTTTGTTAAACTTTTGATAATGCAATTTTCAGGAAGACATGGCAACAGCTGCAGGGAAACTAGCGAACTGTCAGAAGACAATAGCTTCGTTGGGGAAACAGCTGCAATCTCTTGCAACACTTGAAGACTTCTTAATTGATACAGCAAGCATTCAAGTGGCTGCTACAAATGGTGTAAGCAGCAGCAGCAGCAACAACACAGAGAGCTGGAGAGTGCACAAGAATGATACTTACATGGCGAGGAATCATTTTGAGTCCATCAAAGCAACCAAAGAAACATCTGATGATGCTGCTGCTTTAACGTCAAACAGAGGGAGTTCTGAGAAGAACCGGAATGGATTTGCTAAAGTATTCACTCGAGGTAAAGATGGGATACATTTGGTGATTTAGTATAACTTTCTTTGGGCAGTAGGCAATAGAAACCATCTGTTAGGTTAAAAAGAGTTAAACACCTCTTTGTATGTTCCAATTTCCAGATTTTTAATTGGTTCCAGTTTAATGTTAGTGTATGCAGAGGATCTTTGGTGAATGATGGATGTGTGTATTTTTTCACATCTTGAATGATGATACAGATTTGAAAGTGAATCATCTTCCCTGTTTGTATGTTGCATATATCTTTGATTTGGTGAGAGTTATAAATGTTGATGCATTAGAATAAGCAACTTGGTTCTATGGTGTAGTGGTTAGCACTCTGGACTTTGAATCCAGCGACCTGGGTTCGACTACCTGTAGGACCTCTTTTTTGCTCATCATCATTTTCTTTGTCTGCATGTTTTTTATCCAACTTCGTAATCAACGGACAACTGTGTGTGTCAGTGAGCGTTATTGATTATGCATGTACAATTTCTCCCGTGAAACCCATAAAGGAAGCCTCTAGTTTGATAAGAGTATCTCATGTCTAGCATCTGAAGATGACTTCTTTTTTTACACTAATGTTCAGCTTGTTTTATTTGTCAACCATGTAATCTTTAAACTAAAATCTTTCTGACTCTGTAACAAGAATGCTATTCATGACAAAGTAATAGTCGACTGATTGTAATTAAAAATCTGGCGGAGACAATTAAAATTAAAACACAAGCACATTTTCACAATGATCAGTATTATTATAGTTATTACAACTCGTAAACATACAAGGAAATTAAAGAGCCGAAGACAGCAAACACTGTTATTTATCACACACAATTAAAGTCTTATTGTTTTTATTCTTTGATAGATAAATATCAAAACATATATGATTTAATTGGTCCATGCATATAGTCTACATGAGTACGTAGATTGAGAACTTCAAAATCTATTTGTGGAACTCCATAAGAGAGAACGAAAAGGAACGGCAAATGAACTCACAACGACGAAAGCCTGATATTGAGAAAGAGTCCTTTCTCCACCACTCCCACGTAGTGATAACATGAACATGTCCACAGTGTACCCAATGTTAGTAGAACAGTCGTCACTCTTTGATTCTTTTGGCATAACCATTTCTACGGCTATCACCTTTCCTTTCTCTGGAAGACTCGACCAACAGTTCTTGAGGATTTTAATACAGTTCTCGTCGTCCCAAGCATGAAACACCCACTGTCATCGAATTTAAACCATTTTATTTTGTTGAAATAATATGTTTTTATAGACCTTGATATTTCATACACATGCCTGCAAAATACTGTACGCTTACTTTCATGAAAATAGCATCTCCTTTTGGGACTTCTATAAGCATGTCTCCAGCCACATGTTGCACTCCTATAACATAGATATATGTTGTAAATAGATGTAACAAGTTTGTATATTAGTTGAGGCCAATCTTCAATGAGAATAGTTGCTAGAGCCTAGAGATTCTCACTAAGAAATTAAAATAATTATAAAAGGAAAAAAGAGGTAAGAGATGGTTTCTCAAAACAATTATTCTACTAAATACTTACTTCTACAATAAATAAAACATAAGCTGTAACTGGATTGCTGTTTTGTGGAATAGATTTGTTTGGAATGCATCATTCCATAACATTCCATAAAAAATTACCAGTCACAATGAATAACACTCCAAAACAATTCCATGCATTCCATTTTTGGAATGAAACAAAAACAAAAATCCTTTGTAAAATCAGTTTCTTTTATTCCAGAATAAAAACCATCGTGAATGAGTGAAATCAATTTCTTCAGTTTCCTTTCCAATTTATATGTCATTCCATTTTTTTCAATTCCAAAAATATCAATTCCTTTTATTCATGATATTCCTAATAAAATGAACCAGTTACAGCCATAGTTAAATAAGTAAAATAATTCAGAATGCCCTTTCAATATACAGAACTATAGACGCATAAACGAACGCTGCGTTTATTAAAACATAGTTATTATTTAATTTGTTTACCGGGATAAGGAGGGGCATAGGCTACAACCGATGCTATATCGAAGTTAATGCCCTTAATATGAGGATACTTGGAAGTGACTAGACCTAGGACTGTCCCAACTCCTCCTCCCACGTCCACCAAAGTGTTAACATCTTCGAATCCCTTGTAAACTTGTAGAATCTTCTTCATCACGAGGGTTGAAGATTCCGACATTGCTAGGTTAAACAACTCAGCGAATTGTTCATCATCCGAACCCAAGTATTCACTTTCCCATTTCTGTTTTAAAAGTCAATAAAGGTAAGAATATTTTCTGTTATAAATTGTGTAAGCTCATGTAATTTTTGATTTATAACTTCTGTGTACATAGATTCTCGCTGAGTGACATGCATTATGACGCGTGTACTGTATAGACTGTAGTCAAATAGATATCAAAGTTCTGCATGTAATAAATAAACATTTTAAAAACCTTTTATCGAACAAAAATTGAACTTTCTTATTCCCTTGCTAAAACAATAGATGAGTATTTCGGTGACACGGAACAAAATTTCAAATTAGCATTAAGACACAATGTCTCAGTTTCAAACATATGCAGTCGACTGATCCATTCATTCTGTTGCTTAGAGTTAATAAATTTCAGCCTCCCATAATATTTTTGACTCAGTGAAACCATTCAGACAAAGGTAAGATTTAATTTTACCACACAGGGACCAGGCACAACACTAACCAACACCATATGCTCAAACATCAAAGTAAATGATTAAATATGGTTTTATTTGATGGAAACTTTTATTAGAGTTCAAAATGTCAGAAAGAGATAAAAGCAAACAAAAAATACAAGGCTTTTACAGCTCGTCCTTTGCGGCCGATTCCTCAGTCTTATGTTCTCCACTCCTAACAGGGGTAGAAGACTCATCACCATGAGAAGCTGGCTTGTTCTTCTCAATGAAGTTTATGAAGTCTTCCTTTGTCCTGCTTCCTTCGTACACTACTACCTTTCCATCCGCTGATCTGAAGTAAATCGTTGGGAAGCCTTTCACATCAAAGGTATCGCTTGGGATATCATTAGCGGTTGCGTCCTGTTCACACACACAGACATTTGCGGTTAAGACCATTTCCTGTAAGAACGACATGTAGAGCGAAAAAGATAGAGAGGCTTACTAGTTTAGCTACGATCACACTTGGGTCGTTCTGGAACGCCAAAGCCACTTCGTCCAAGATTGGGGCAAGTTTTTGGCAATGTCCACACCACGGTGCGTAGAATTCAATCAAGACTGACAGATTGATGTTTTTATATCAGTTGCTGTTTTGCAAAAAAAAAACGAAAAAGAGTTCTAAAATATTCTCACCGTTCTTTCCAGAATTGAAAACGATATCGTCAAGGCTCTCAGCTACAACAACCTTCACTGGCTCGTTGTTCTCAGCTGGGATAGGCTGAGATTTTTTGTGGGCGGCAACTTTCCCGTCCTGAAGGAAACATGCGTCTATAGGTTAGGCTATATTGATTATACGTAGCTCTCTTACATAAAATTCACGAGAATGATACCTTGAAGTCCTTCATCCATGAATCAATCTGGTCAACCACAACGTTTGCTTTCAAATACTTATTGCTGTCAGGAGTCTGAATGATGATGAGGGGGATTTGGCTCTCTTCGAGTCCAAAGTACTGTTAAACAGATAGCATGCAAAAGAAAAAATGCTCAGTGATGTGTGAAAAACTATATCAGAAGGAAATAATCAAGGAGACGAACTTAAAAAAAAAATAGTAACCTGCAGAGCGCCTTGGCTGTTCTCCGCATCACCAACAAGGAAGGCAAGATCTTGTCCTTTGTAGGATGCAACAATTTCACGGAACTTTGATTTCAGAGATTCAGCTGTTTCTCCAGTGAAGTTAACGAACATCATTACCTGAATTTCAAAACATCACTACCCATCAAAACCAGAAGATCATACAGAACTGTAAACATTTATAAACATATTGAAAAGCAGAACAAACAAATGGTAAAGCATCGTAAATGCTATAAATTACTTTTATAAATTATTTACAATGATTTGCTACTCATTGTCTGTAGTTATTAACCATCACAATTGCTAATATGAGACTGGCCAGACAGAAACGCATACTAATCCTTTAATATTCCCATCCTAGCTAATAAGTGGTTTGTTGTCCCCTTCTGGAGAAGGGATCAAATCCACCAACCTCTCTATTTTCCTGCTTCATGAGTTTATACTCTACACTTTCTGTAATTTGATTTTACAGATGAGATAATAAAAACTAAAACGAAATTTATTATATCCTTAAATTGTGTGTCAATTTATTTGTTTTAAAAAATAATCCAATCTATATATACATGTTTACAATTCCGTAATTACTTCCACATTAAAATCATAAAACAAATTGTAAATCCATAACCAATTACGGCATTATGCTGATTTTAAATCCGCATATGCAGAGAGTATAACATACACAACAATATTTCCTCCAAAAAAAACTACCCAGCTAGAATTAAAAAAACCTTAACATCAGAATGCATAAAAACACCAACCCCGTCGCCATAACTAAGAAATTAAAAGAACCACCTAACTTACGTGTACATCAAACTAACAAAAACTTCGTGAAAAACCAAAATCAGTTTCTATTACACGTAGTGTTAAATGAAAAAAAAAAAACTTATAAAAAACAACTAACCATTCCTATGGACCACACATCTGAAAAACATTACAAGTTATTCAAATATATACAGAACATAAATATAAACTTAAATTGAAAAAAAAATATACAATCCGGGCATAGTGCGAGCAAATCAAAATCTAGTAGATTTATTAAAACTCTTTATCTTTTAACTAGATATAGATCCGTGCGCTGCACGGGTTTTATTTGATGTTTTAATTTCACGAATATATAAAAATAATGAAAATATTTTTTCATATTAGTTTTTGGAATTTCCCGTATATATTGGTCTTATTTTAGTAATATTAATTTGTTTCTTACTTAAATCTGTATTGATATTCTATTTCAATAATCATGGTGTTTTAAATATTATATTAATATTTTTATTTTGAATTATTAAAATTTAATATTAGTTGTAGTTATTTGAAACATATAGAACTATGAACTATCTATATTATTCATATTGTTTCAGACAAATTAAAAACAACACAATTCAAAATATTAAAATTACACAACACCATTCAATTTGTATTATTGATAGTCACGTAAATATCCATGGTGCGACCTTAACTTTCTTTTATATATTATATATTATTGAAACTTTTTGATATAAAATTTTGAAATACACTTGTTGTTGTTATGTTCTAAAAATTTTAAGCTAATGCAGTTGTAGTGATATTTGATAGTGTGGTGTATAATTGTCAGACTGGACTTGGCAAATATAGACCAAATTTTTAATGTTTGATTTTAACTCTTGTTGATAATCAATGAATAGCAAATTTGTATAGAACATGCAGAAAACTCATTTAATATTTTTATTTTATCTCTTAATATGTTTAGTGCTGAAGTCTGAGAAGTGACACAATATAAGATAGCTTAATCACATAAGATGTGAATAATTGTAGTTCATTTTAGTTTATGATTTTGAATAAGAATATTAACTATTTTAATAAGAAAGTTGATTATTCATTAAAAAAATTGAAATAATTATGTTACAAATATTTTTTGATTCGGATTTGAAAACAGAAAAACTACTATTAAACACTCTTTTACAATTTTCTTATGTTTAAAATTATAGAAAATGACGATTACTATCAAATATTCATTTACAGTTATATTTTCTTTAGAATTTAGAAAAGGAAAACTTAGTATTAGATAAATTATTTGACTAATATTTTTTTGGTTTAAATCTATATAAAGAAAAGTAGAAAAAATGCTTCTAAATAATTATTTTTTTTTAAATTGGTTTTACAATCTTATTATATACTTTATTAATCAAGAGATATTTTAACACATGTCAAATTTTTAAGAGGAAAATTACTATCAAATAGTCTCTTACAATTATCTTTTCTTTAGGATTGTAGAAAAGGAAAATAAATATTTAATAAATCATTTTACAACCCTTTTTCTTTAGGATTTTTAAAAAGGGAATTTTCTCAAAATTCCCAATTAAATTATTTAATCAAATTTTCTTTTCGATTTTTTAATATATATATATATTATTTTTTATCATGAGATATTCTAACACATGTCACAATATTAAAAAAGAAAATTACTATCAAATAATCGTTAATTTCTTTTTAAGATTTTAAAAATAAGAAATTACATATAAGCAAAATTGTCACATTAACTTTCCCATTAACTTACGTACAACAATATGTACAAATGCTTAAAAATAAATGTGACAATAATTAAAGTGCATCAGCATGACAATTATTATTATTATTATTATTATATATATATATATTAAAAGTTCAAGATCAGTTAAGTTAAATGTAAAAATCATGATATCTAATTAGCTCCTCAACATGCAACACCAAAAAAAGGTATAACACGCGAAAATGTGAAAGAACATGCAGAAAACTCATTTAA
Organism: Hirschfeldia incana; assembly: GCA_026261945.1. Classification (NCBI taxonomy): domain Eukaryota; kingdom Viridiplantae; phylum Streptophyta; class Magnoliopsida; order Brassicales; family Brassicaceae; genus Hirschfeldia; species Hirschfeldia incana. Next base: position 2,542,281 of record JABCMI010000036.1, read on the forward strand.
TATTTTTATTTTATCTCTTAATATGTTTGGTGCTGAAGTCTGAGAAGTGACACAATATAAGATAGCTTAATCACATAAGATGTGAATAATTGTAGTTCCTTTTAGTTTATGATTTTGAATAAGAATATTAACTATTTTAATAAGAAAGTTGATTATTCATAAAAAAAATTGAAATAATTATGTTACAAATATTTTTTGATTCGGATTTGAAGATAGAAAAACTATTATTAAACACTCTCTTACAATTTTCTTATGTTTAAAATTATAGAAAATGACGATTACTATCAAATATTCATTTACTGTTATATTTTCTTTAGAATTTAGAAAATGAAAACTTAGTATTAGATAAATTATTTGACTAATATTTTTTGGTTTAAATCTATATAAAGAAAAGTAGAAAAAATGCTTCTAAATAATTATTATTTTTTTTAAATTGGTTTTACAATCTTATTATATACTTTATTAATCAAGAGATATTTTAACACATATCAAATTTTTAAGAAGAAAATTACTATCAAATAGTCTCTTACAATTATCTTTTCTTTAGGATTGTAGAAAAGGAAAATAAATATTTAATAAATCATTTTACAACCCTTTTTCTTTAGGATTTTTAAAAAGGGAATTTTCTCAAAATTCCCAATTAAATTATTTAATCAAATTTGCTTTTCGATTATTTAATATATATATATATATATATATATATATATATATTATTTTTTATCATGAGATATTCTAACACATGTCAGAATATTAAAAAGAAAATTATTATCAAATAATTGTTATTTTTTTTTAAGATTTTTAAAATGGAAAATTACTATTAAATAATATTCATAATTATTTCTTTTAAAAATCGTTTTTATTATCTTAGCATTTTTATTTTCAATTATGATATAGTTTAACACATATCAAAATTATAAATATATAACTAACATGTGTCATAATCATGTTAATTAACAACTCCGAAGAACCAAGATCAATATAGTCTTTTACAAATTATTTTTCAATTTGTTTTTGCTATAGATTTTGAAAAAGTAAAAGTTCTAAAAAATTACTATTAAATATGTTTAAATTTACCTTTTTACAATAAAAATTAAAATTAACTGTTTCAAAATTCTTATTTATCTTAGTATATATATATTTGATATATATATATATATATATATATATATATATATATATATATATATATATATATATATATATATATTGATCATGAGATATTCTAACACATGTCACAATATTAAAAAGAAAATTAGTATCAAATACTCGTTAAATAATTTCTTTTTAATATTTTAAAAAATTGAAAATTACTTTTAAATAATATTTATAATTATTTCTTTTAAAAGTCGTTTTATTATCTTAGCATTTTTATTTTCAATTATGAAATAGTTTAACACATATCAAAATTATAAATATATAACTACCATGTGTCACAATCATGTTAATTAACAACTTTGAAGAACCAAGATAATAATAGTCTTTTACAAATTATTTTCCAATTTTTTTTGTTATAGATTTTTAAAAAGTAAAAGTTCTAAACAATTACTATTAAATATTTTTAAATTTACCTTTTTACTATTAAAAATTAAAATTAACTGTTTCGAGATGCTTGTTTATCTTAGTATATATATTTTAATTATTATATATTTTAACATATGTAACAATATTAGAAGGGAAATTACTATCAAATATTTTTTTAAGAAGATTATGTTTTCTTTATATAATAAATAGGAAAATCAATGTAAAAGGATAATTACGAAAATAATTATTATTTTAATAAGATTGTGTAGGAAAATAGGAAAATTATCTCTAGCTTTATGTAATAAGATAGGAAAATAGGAAAATCAATATTATTATATAAATGTTAAATATATTGTACACATGTCGCAATCTAAAATATATAATTGTCATGTGTCACGATCGTATTAATTAGTAACTTTGAAAACTAAGCTTTATATAATAAGATACTCTCTCTGTTTTCGAATAAGTGTCACTCCGACATTTTTTACACATATTAAGAAATTTGTTGAAATATATGCAAATTGTTATTAATTACACTTCTTTGATCAATAATATTTTAGATAAATAAAATTATCTATAAAATAAATACAGTTTGCAATTATTTTCAAGTGAAAGTAAGTATAATTTACATTGAAATTGTAAAATGACACTCTTTGTTGAACAAGAAAATACAGATAGAATGACGATTATTTGAAAACAGAGTAGTATTGATTATTTAAAGTTTTAATAATCCAATGGGATTCTATTTCAGATACATCGGTTTTTGTTTATTTTGTCACTCTTGTCCAAGAGCATTTATGTGTATTTGTCAAAGAGTTAAATGACAGCCTAATTGCCATGGAAATGAAAAAGATATGATGGGCTGATAAAAATATCGAATGCAAGTTTGCAATATTGTAGGGTTCGATTTCAAAACAAACACACACACTAATAGCGTTTGCCCTCACCTATTACATATGATTATGTCAGTGACAGGCTAGATCATAACAGCTAGCAAAAGGGATTCTTGTACCAAGATTGGTGGAACACAGACTATATCTCTCTCTTTTCTAGAGTTAGATATGGCCACACTCTTCTCTGCTGCTCCAGTTTTGGATTGTCTCGATGTCCCAGACCATCACAATAAGCACAACCCTTGACACCACACTTGCATTAGCAATGCTCTCCATTGGATCATTCGGCTGAGCAATATTATTTGGGTCTTCTCAGCTATTATCTCTTCTTTATTAACGTGAGCTTGAACCAGATTCTAGTCTCAGATTGCTGAGTGACTTAAGTGGTTTAGTAAGGGGTTTAAGAGAGTTATTATGTGTGCTATTACAATGGAAACTTTATTATAACGATGAGTCAAATCACAAATCAAGCTTAATCATTTATCAAAGATAATGACAACAAGCTACATCTAATCCAAAAAAAAAGAAGCTAAAACCCTCTCAGTCATCCACAATCTACTTATAGCCAAAAAGAAAAAAATCTCTCACACTCACATCTTCCTGCCTGATCTCTGATGTGAAGGCCTCTCAGTCATCATATACCTGATCCCAGAAGCGAATAGTGCCATAGTCATCAGTGCTATGAAACCTAAACACAATACCGCAGGCACAGGTAGCACGGACTTTGGTGCGAACATTATTCCACGTGTACGTCACCTCTGGGTACTCAAAGCCTGGTAAAACTCGAAGATACAACTTCCCGTTGGAGTGAAGGACGAGCAATGTTTTGGATCCGCAGGTGCACTCGTATGATGCCTCGAAGAACATCTTATGCCAGTAGACTTCAGAAGCAGCCATGGTAGAATAGAAAGAGAAGAGAAGAGAAGAGATTGACGGTCGCGTTCTTTGGAGGCGCTATAAGGGGTGGAGACGGAAGAAAACCTAATTCTAATCAAGTGAAAACCTAATTTAAGGCCCAGGCCCAGAAGCCTTATCGAAAACTTAATTTTACCGACCCAATCCAAACTCTAGCTCCGATCAAGAAAAAGGAGACGATGTAAGAAAAAGAGACGCCACAGTTTGGTAAGATATTTGTAATTTGTTTCGAATGTTACGGATATCTAATTTTTTTATTTGTTTTGCTTCGAAAAATACGGATATTTGGAAAAATGAATATACGAAAAATAAATAGATATTTGTGGATATTCGCGGATACTTACGGATATCTCATTTTTTTATTAATATAAATAATATTAAAAATTTTATACAAATTTATTTTGTAAAATATTTTTTTTTGATATAGAAGATAAAAAAATAAAAGAAATAGTGAATCTACATATTCTGTAAATTTTAAACTTAATTAACAATTATAATAACACAAAATTTAAGAAAAAAAGATTATAATTGTCATAAATATTTTCTTTTCGTTTTATGTAATACTTTTATATAAATAATAATGTGGATAGAATCTGTCAGATCATATGTTAGAATAATAATTTTATACATTTAAAACTTTAAATATAATTAAAATATACATGTATTTATATATTGACGGAACATATCAGATATTCGCTTTACAAAATTTTAATATTTGTAATTTGCTTCAATTTAAACGGATATTAAACTTTAATATTTGTTGGGCTTATTGCAAAAGTGACTCAAAACTTGGAGTCAAACAGAAAACTAACATTTTCTTTTGACTCCTTTTTTTTTTGAGATTTTCACCCCACACTTGCATTTTATCTACGAAAATGCCATTACTTTTTTTTTTATCGAAAATGGCTTCTTTACTGTCTCAACCTCATCTTCTTCAAGTATTTACAATAGTGCCACTACCATGAATAGTTCCAACAACCTTGTACTAACTGTATGGAGCTTTTAATGCATTTTAATGCACGTAAATCTCTTTACACTCTCTCTGTTTCAATTGTTATGAACTAAAAACAACATTTCTTTCACTTTCTCTCCATATTCATCCAAAAAACTCAAGCTTTTGATTCAAAATATTTTATGGTTGAGAGAGCCATATTTCTTTCGTTTTGACTTACGGTTGCTTTCGTTTGAGGTTCTGGGTGGTTGGAGAAGACCCTGTGTGCAAACGAAGTCATCTCACCTAGTTTAAGGTACGAATTTGAATTTTTTTCAAGATCTGTTCGCGTAGAAGACTTACTAGTAAGTCATCTGTATGTAGAAGACTTACTGATAAGTCTTCTGGTCAAACGGACGACTTAAACTAAGTCGTCCAGCTTTGTTTGTTAAAAAAAAAAACTCTAGACGACTTATATATAAGTCGTCTACGAGAAACGGGTTAGTTTTGCATTTGACCGAATCCTGTCAGATCTTTGACTATTTCTGGACGACTTATAATTCAGTCGTCTCTGGGAAAGTTAAAATTTCAATATTTTATTAAACTAGACGACTTAAACGTAAGTCGTCCTAGGTTAGTTTTGTAATTGAAAAATAAAACTTCAAATTTAACTTTCTCCAGACGACTTAAATCAAAGTCGTCCCACCAGAAGACTTAATTTAAAGTCGTCCGGGGAAAGCAAAGTCGTCCAGAATATTTCCAAATTTTCTGGTCAAACCTTGCTTAAACCGGACGACCTTAAGTTAAGTCATCTATCTGGACGACTTTCATTTAAGTCGTCTAAAGATGGACGACTTAGTCTGGACGACTTTGCTTACCCCGGACGACTTTAAATTAAGTCTTCTGGTGGGACGATTTTCATTTAAGTCGTCTGGAGAAAGTTAAATTTCAAGTTTTATTTTTCAATTACAAAACTAACCTAGGACGACTTACGTTTAAGTCGTCTTGTTTGAATAAAATATTGAAATTTTAACTTTCCCAGAGACGACTAAATTATAAGTCGTCCAGAAAAGTCAAATATCTGTCACGATTCGGTCAAATGCAAAACTAACCCGTTTCTTGTAGACGACTTTTATATAAGTCGTCTGAAGTTTTTTTTTAACAAACAAAGCCGGACGACTTACTATTAAGTCGTCCCTTTTCATTTTCAATTGCAAAAGTGACCTCTTTAGACGACTTACCTTTACGTCGTCTGGACGACTTAATTCTAAGTCGTCTGCGGCAATGTTTATTGAACTTCTTCATTTTCTCTATGTTTACTAATGTGTTTTATTTTGAATATTTGCAGATGATTTTTCAGTTACATGCAGTGTATGGAGAATGGTTGTTGAGAGATTGCCGCTGGGATTTTGTGGTTGATGATCTCAAAGGAGCAAGATTGTTTTTATTGAATGAAGATTCAACACATGCTGAACTTGTTGCAATGGCTCAAGAAGATTATAACCTGGACATGAGAACAGTGACTGTGGAGATTAGCTACTCATTACCAGCAGAAATGATGATGGCTCCAGGCAGTCCTCCCATTCATGTTACAAGTGATAGACAAGTTCAAAACTTGCTCGAGATACTCAAAACGCATAGAGTATGTCTTTGTGTATCAAGCCGCAGCAAGGTGGAAACGGTTTCAGAGGAAAGGGATAATGATGAAGCTGGTGAATGGGAAGAAGATGTTGGTGATGATGAAGCTGGTGAATGGGAAGAAGATGTTGGTGATAATGATGAAGCTGATGAATGGGAAGAAAATGTTGGTGATAATGAGTTTGTTGAAGATGAAAATCAAGATGGAGAGGAAGAAAATGAGGAGGAGGAAAATGAGGAGGAAATTGTTGGTGAAACAGATCAGAATGGTGGGGATTACAGTCTTTATGGAAAGGTTCAAGATGAGGATGAGGAAGATGATGATAATGTTTGTTTTGAAGAAATCGAAAAGACATATGCTAAGTCAAAAGCTATTGAAGGAGGAAAATCGGATGGTAGTATCTATGTCAACCAGAGTTTTGATAGCAAGGATGCACTGCTTTCAGAGCTGCGGTTGGCAGCAGTGAGGGGTAGGTTTTCTTTCAGAATATACAAATCAACGAAAACTCTCCTTGTGGCAAGATGTCGGGTTAGCAGTTGTGGATGGAAGATCAGAGCGAGTGTGAAACATGGGACAAACACGTTTTGGGTAACAAAGTATGTGGAAAAACATTTATGCTCAGTGGGAGACCGAATCGCTCAGCGGAGACATTGTACTCCGAAGTATGTTGGTAGTCTTTTCATTGATCGTGTTGGGATCATTGATGGGATTACTCCGCAACATATCACTGATGCAATGAAGAACATGTTTGGCATGGAGCTTGATTACACCACTTCATACAGAGCATTGTTATATGCACAAACATTGGTGAGAGGATCAGCAGAAGAAGGGTATTCGCGGCTGGCATCATATCTCGAGCAAATCTCCATTGCAAATCCTAATTCTGTCACGGCTATAGAACTTGATTCTGTTAAAAGATTCAAGTATCTATTTCTATCTTTTGGAGCTTCTATCACAGGTTTTAATTATCAGAGAAGGGTCATTGTGGTGGATGGAACTCACCTAAGTGGAAAGTATGGAGGTGTTATGTTAGTTGCAGCCGCACAAGATGGCAATTTTCAGATATTCCCATTGGCTTTTGGGATCGTGGATGCTGAAGATGATCCTTCTTGGGAATGGTTTTTCACAAAATTGGCTACTTGTATATCTCATGACAAGCCTCTGATGATAGTCTCCGACCGGCACTCGGCCATTAAAAGTGCGTGTGATAAGGTGTTTCCTTGGGCAAACCGAGGAATATGTTATTATCACCTTCAAGATAACATTGTCAAAAAGTTTAAAGGGAAACATCTCATGTACTTGGTGAAAGGGGCTGCTTATGCTCACACGGTTTACGATTTTGACCGGTACATGGCTGAGATACGGAGTGCAAACCCGGAACTTGCAAAGTATTTGGAGGATGCCGACGCCAGCCTATGGTCAAGGGTTCATTGTAAGGGGAACAGGTTCAACATAAAAACAAGCAACATCGCTGAATCTATTAATTCCGCACTGAAGAAAGCAAGAGGATTTCCGATTACGTTCCTGCTGGAGTTCATAAGAAAGAAGTTAGGAAAATGGTATGTGAAAAGGAGACAAGATGCTTTGAGTCTCACAACTCCACATAGCCGGGGTGTTGAATACTTGCTTGCTGTTCGAACAGAGATAGCGGATACGATGACGGTCGAACCAATTAATGGATGGAAGTACTTTGTCAAAGGTGGCAAAATGGACTGTGTGGTTGATTTGGAACATGCAAAGTGTGATTGTGGTGTCTATGGAGTGGAGAAAATACCTTGCTCTCATGCTATAGCTGCTGCAAATAAAGTTGGTTTGCATATCTCCTCACTTGTATGTCCAGTGTACTCAAAGAATTATCTGTATGCAGGATACTCAGAGAATATATATCCTATCGTGTCACAACATGTTGAGGAACGAGAATGCTTTCCTCCAGAAGTAAAGCGTGGTCCGGGAAGACTTAAGAAATCAAGATGGCAATCTTGGTTGGAGCTATCTAGGATGAGAGGACACAAACCCAGGAAGAAACACAAGGCACGGAGATGCTCAAACTGCAAGGAAACTGGCCATACGAAACCACAATGTAAGCAACCAGTTGACTAGTTGTCTAGACGACCTTAACTTTAGTCGTCCAGTCTTGATTACCCGTCTAGACGACCTTAATTTTAGTCGTCCAGTGTATTTTATTTTTAGACGACCTTCTTCTAAGTCGTCCAGTGTATTTTATTTTTAGACGACCTTCTTCTAAGTCTTCCAGTGTATTTCTATGTGAACTTTTATTCTAGATGTGCAAAATGTTAATTGTAAGTCGTCCAAACCTTCCAGACGACTTATTTGTAAGTCGTCCAGTTGGAAGACCTTCCAGACGACTTAACTGTAAGTCGTCCTAACCCTCCAGACGACTTATTTGTAAGTCGTCTAGCTGGAAGACCTTCTAGACGACTTATTTGTAAGTCGTCGAGACCTGAAGAACTTGCAGACGACTTATTTGTAAGTTGTTCAAAAAAAAAGACTTGTCAAATATATACAAGAGACAAGTTCAAATCTATACAAAAGACAAGTTCAAATATATACAAGAGAAAAGTTCAAAGCTATACAAGAGGAGTTCAAATCTATACAAGACACAAGTTCAAATCAATACAGCTAATCATACATGCCCACAAATCTATCACCATCCACATTTTCTTGCAAATGCTGATTAAGAAGCTCCGTCCATATATCCACCGCCATACAATCCCTCATATTCTTCACGTTGGCCCTAGCAAAGTCTTTAGGGTTAAAGGGGACCCCAAGAGCATGACATTCAATGTACTTTAGAGCGTACACGCCACAATCACCACTGTTGGCCGTGGGTATTCCTTGCACCGGTCTCTCATAGGTGTATGGCTCTAACCCGCGTGCGACCCGTAAATCGTCGTTGGGAGCGCACTCAACAAGCAGATAAGGGAGCATCTCGAGAAATGGCTGCATTATCTCATCCCATTCTGCTGGTAACGACGATGAAGGTATGCTGTCCCAGACGACTATGTGCCTCTTAGGGATCGATATCCAAATAGCAACCCAATGCTTGTTGTTCAAGTTCACTGGCGCATAGATATCATCAACGTCCTCCCCCCACTTCTTCATTGATTGGCAAAATGAAGGTATTGATCCTTCATAAAAAGCCCACGCCCCACCAGGTAGAGCTCTCCCTAAACCGTGGTGATCAGGTTCCGAGGCTTTGAAGATGTGATACTGTTCTCTCCAAGACTGGGAAAAGTTGTGATCCAGGAATGCCATTCGCTCGCTCCTGAAAGCTTGTGGGTTCTCCTGATACCTCTGCCTCAGCACATTAATCCAAGCATCTATATGCTGCAGATGGCAATAATACAAGTTAGAAGATACCAGACGACTTATATTTAAGTCGTCTAAATGGTCGTCCAAGTAGACGACTTACCAGACGACTTATATTTAAGTCGTCTGGAAAGTCGTCCAAGTAGACGACTTGCCAGACGACTTATATTTAAGTCGTCTGGTAAATATAAGTCGTCTGGAAAGTAGTCTACTTGGACGATTTTCCAAACGACTTTCCAGAAGACTTATATTTACCAGACGACTTAAATATAAGTCGTCTGGCAAGTCGTCTACTTGGACGACTTTCCAGACGAGTTATATTTACCAGACGACTTAAATTTAAGAAGACTTACGCAGTCTTCCAGCCATTCAGTTTTGGTCCGGAGGATTTTATACCACCAAGTTGGTGATGTACGTGGTTTGTCCTCATGCTTAGTGTAATAATGTCTGCAAACAAAAAAACATTCAGTTTTGGTACACTAAATCAAGCAAAAAAGCAATCAGTTTTGGGTAAAGCAATCACTTACGGATCAGTTTTCAACCAATCAGCGAGTTCCTTCAGCTTTTCTCTGTTTACTGGAGGAAATGGCTTATAGGCTGCCACTTTAGCTTTATTTTTCTCTGCCGTATAAGGAGATAACTGCGTGGGAGCAGGTTTCTTCGCTCGTTCACTCCTTCCACGCACAGCAGTAGCAGCAGGGGGAGCTGTTTTGTCCAATACAACCAGGCTCGGTTCTGTGGCTTGAACGCTTGATTCTGGTGCTGGAACGCTTGGACCAGTGGAAGCGACGCTCGGTTGGAAGGTGGAAGAGAGGCTAGGTTGTTGATCGGTGGAAGAGAGGCTGGGTTGTTGATCGGTGGAAGAGAGGCTCGGTTGTTGATCTGTGGAAGAGAGGCTCGGTTGTTGATCGGTGGAAGCGAGGCTCGGTTCGACAATCTGTTTGGAGGAGACACCATCTGCTTTATTTACCGAGAAACCCTCATCGAATGTATCCTCCGGCAAATATCTCTGCAATATAAAAGTTGCACATTAGTTAACAATGGACGACTTAAATAAAAGTTGTCTGGACGACTAATTGACCCTGGACGACTTAAAAAAAGGTTGTCTGGACGACTAGATGACCCTGGACGACTTAAAAAAAGGTTGTCTGGACGACTAGATGACCCTGGACGACTTAAAAAAAAGTTGTCCGGACGACTAGTTGACTCTGGACGACTTACAATTAAGTCGTCCAGGGTCAACTAGTGGTCCAGACAACTTACATTTAAGTCGTCCAGGGTCAACTAGTCGTCCAGAAAGCTTTTTTTTAAGTCGTCTGGACAACTAGTTAACCCTAGACGACTTACATCTTTGAGTGTAGGAATAGGAGGCTGTTGCTGTTTGGTAGGAGGAGGAGGAGGCTGTTTCCTTTGAGGAGAAGGCTGTTTGGTAGGAGGAGGAGGAGGCTGTTTCCTTTGAGGAGAAGGCTGTTTGGTAGGAGGAGGAGGAGGCTGTTTCCTTTGAGGAGAAGGCTGTTTGGTAGGAGGAGGAGGAGGCTGTTTCTTAAGAGGAGAAGGCTGTTTGGTAGGAGGAAGAGCAGGAGGCTGTTTCTTAAGAGGAGTACGCTCTTTGGCAGGAGCAGGAGCCTGTTTATCTTGAGGGGTTGTCTGAATGGGTTGAGCAGGAGCAGGAGCCTGTTTATCTTGAGCAGGAGGCTGTTTGGTAGGAGCAGGAGCCTATTTGTCTTTAGGGGTAGCCTGATTGGTGATACCAACCTTCTTCTCCACAGCTTCCAACCTATCGGACACCTTCCTAATCTCCTTAATGCACTTCCTAAACCCTTCTTTCATGCACTCAGTTACGTCCTTGAACATTCTTTCCAACTCCTGTTTGGTCATCCAATCCTCTTCACTAGCCTCTTTAGGAGCCTCTTTATGAGCCTCTTTAGGAGCCTCTTTAGGAGCCTCTTTAGGAGCCTCTTTAGGAGCCTCTTTACGACCTTTCTTCAGAGGTCTTGGATTGTCTTCCTCCTCCTCCTCCTCCTCCTCCACAACAACCATCTCTATCTCTTTGGCTTTCTTCGATGTAGCCTCCACAGTTTTTGTATAGACCTTAGTACCAGTGACTTCCCAGCAATCTAAGGTCCACTTCCACGGTCTCCGATCATACATGAGTTTGATGATGTTCTCCGCGGGCAGGTCCTCAACCTCAGAGTCCCATTTTGGCCACATTTCACTAATGTCCTTGTGGACAAAGTTGATCACGCGGGTCTGCAGTAAATAGAAGGATCGAGTTAGATATTTGAGCAAGACGACTAAATAGACGACTTAATTATAAGTCGTCTACTAAGTCGTCCAGCTGGACGACTTAGTAGACGACTTATAATTAAGTCGTCTACTAAGTCGTCCAGCTGGAAGACTATCCAGACGACTTATTACAAGTCGTCTGAAAGGTCGTCCAGCTGGAAGACTTTCCAGACGACTTATTACAAGTCGTCTGAAAGGTCGTCCAGCTGGAAGACTTTCCAGACGACTTATTACAAGTCGTCTGAAAGGTCGTCCAGCTGGAAGACTTTCCAGACGACTTATTACAAGTCGTCTGAAAGGTCGTCCAGATGGACGACTTAGTAGACGACTTTAATTAAGTCGTCTGAAAGGTCGTCTAGATGGACGACTTAAGAGACGACTTTAATATAAGTCGTCTGCGCAGTGTTTTGGATTGAAGTAAATACCTGACGCAAGATAGCAGCTTTCAAAGATCTGCGGCCTCTGCTGCCTCCGTAAGCCAGTATGGGTGGAGACGGACTGTTTGCTCTGGGATCACCAATACTAGCACCCAATTCCGGCATAGCTGTGTACACCCAGACCTGAAGAACTTGTATAAACCCATCCACGGTGTAGCAGCCAGTAATATCTTTGTTCCACAAAGAGTCCATCAGCACCTTAAACGCGACTCTCCCCCATGGATAATTCTCAAACCGATCTAAATCCATCACTAGCCTTGCCAGAGAAGATCGTGTAGCGGTTGAAAACTTTCTCCCTTCAATGAATCCTGTGAAGATGGAAAGGTACGCGAGCCGCTTCCGATCTTCCGTGGACCAATCCCCGCATCTGTTCAGTGCTGCTATTATCTGATCTGTAGTTGGCCCAGCTTCCAGATGAACTCCCAGCATCCCCCAGAAAGAAACCATCTCTTTGGTAACTTCACATTTTGGTGTCTCAAGGTCCTCGATGTACTCGCAGTTTAGACCAGTGAGGTTTTCAAACTCTAACAGTGAAAACCTCAAAGGTTCTGGACCAACCAGAGACCACATCTCATACTTCTTCTGAATGTCCAGCCTGAAACTGAGCATGTGGTGAACCAGCCTTGAAGCCCAACCAAATCCCTGCTCCTTGAACTTGATGAAAACTCCCAATCTCGACTCCTTGAGCTCTTCAAATTCGTCATCAGTAAGAGCTTCCTTAAGAGCAGTATGCAACCTCTTGTTATCCGTGTGATACGAAATGCTATTGTGGGCTGGTGGCTCAGAGCCTGGTGTGTATAACCTACGGGGTAGTTCTGGAATATCCATCCTTTTTGTCTGCAAAATAATCAAAGACAACAATAGAAGTCAGAACACAAGCTAAATCAATCACGCCTTAATTGTTACTCCAGACGACTTAGTAGACGACTTATAATTAAGTCGTCTGGAAAGTCGTCCAATTGGACGACTTAGTAGACGACTTAATTATAAGTCGTCTGGAAAGTCTTCCCAATGGACGACTTAGTAGTCGTCCTGTAATAAGTCGTCTGGAAAGTCTTCCTGCTGGACGACTTTATTTAAGTCGTCTACTAAGTCGTCCAGTTGGAAGACTCTCCAGACGACTTATCTTACAAGTCTTCCAGTAGAAAAATGTAAAGCGGACCTGATTAGTCGCAGAAGGAGTTGGAGTACTCGTCATTGCGGTTGTTGTACTCGTCATTGCGGTTATAGATCTGAAAAAATAAAAGTGAAACGGTGAGAATGAGTACATTGATAAAGACAACGTTTAATTTTCATCTTTTCCTCGAGATTGATGACTTACCGGCGTTAGGGTTTACAGAGAAACGGCGCTACGGTTTACAGTGAAGAAGCGGCGGCGAAGCGGCGGCGCTAGGGTTTGGAGGAAGCGGCGGTGAGAACGTTGGTGAGCACGGTGGCGAGGTCGACGGTTTGTTCGGAAATAGTGGAACCGGCGGCGCTAGGGTTTAGAGGAAGCGGCGGCGCTAGGGTTTAGAGGAAGCGGCGGCGCTAGGGTTAGAAGACGCTGCGGCGAGAACGGTGAGAATGAAGTTAGATAGCCGACGTTGAGAACGATGGTTTGTTCGGAAATAGTGGGAATTCGAATCGCCTTTGATATCGCCGGTGAGAGAGAACTGTTAGGGTTTCTGAATTTCGCGAAAAATGAACAAAAAAAAAAAATCACCTTATATATTGGGTAAATAATCCGGTTAGCTTTAAAAGTACATTGGTAAAATTTAAGGTTTGATCCGGTTTAGACGATTTATTCTGGCTGATAATGTACATCAGACGACTTAATATTTAATCGTCTGTCGACAGACGACTAAGTTTTAAGTCGTCCAGACCCTAAAATGAACCCCTAAACTAAAATGACTAAATTAACTAACTAACCACGTTATAAAATCAAAGTATAGTTCAATAGTGTTTACTATACACAGAAATTAACACGCTTAGGTAATTTTTAAATTTTTCAAAAACGGTTTTAATGCTTTCCGAAATCTAACCCTGAGAACATATACAATACTACAACATATGTTGATGAAACCAAAACTAAAGAATATCATGACGACATACTTTCACTCATCTATGCTGAAAACAATTGAAATTTGTTATATCCTAATTTATATCTCTTAAGACATATGTTAATTACATAATTCCCATTTTTCACCTATCAAAATATTTTTTACAGAATTTTTAAATTATGTTTAATAATAACTGTCCAGACGACTTTAAGTTAAGTTGTTTTGCTTCGGAAGCTTACGGATATCCGTTCAGTAACTACGTATTGGGCGTCATCGCAGCCCCATGTGAACTTGTAGTAAGCTCCAAGTTAGTTGCGGCCTGACGAAAAAAGAATCCATGCTAGCGTCAGCTACTGAGCCTAACTGCCTCTGACATTGCTCATGGACGAATGCATCGTGCAGAGGATCAGTTTTCAAACGATTGCTAGGTGTCTCCAACTTCAATTACACTTAGTTAATCAAGAAACACACAGACCTTCAAAAAGAACATATCCAGATACAGCAAGAGTATCTTCAAAAAGCTTTTTTTTTAACACACTCCAAAAAGCACTCTATAGTTTCAAATATGAAGTTTTTACTTTTCAAAAAAAAAACTTTAAAACTTCAAATTTTAAGTTTTTAATAGTGAAACTTTATATATAGTGTTACTACTCAAAACTTCAAATTTGAAGTTTTACATTTTTATTTGCATTTTAGTCATTCAAATTATATATTATATTTTATAATTTTTAGATATTTTAATGTTTATTATTTTAATCTTTTTAAAAAATTGTGCTCATATATTTCATATTTGTTTTCACAAATTTTTGTTCAGAAGCTAAAAGCCGTAGAGAAAGAATGGAGGAGAATACAAACTACATGCAGTCAGGCAAACACTCTATTTACGGTATGTAATGGACAGCGTCAAGTCAAATTCATATACGTCGTCTATTATTTTATCTTCAAATACATATACTATCTCAAGAAAACGTTGCGTGAAATCACTGTTAATCATCATATATTAACAGTCAAATCATTCTCGATCATACATGACCTTTTAAAGGTCTAAAAGAAGCTGGGGAAGAATCCTCTCTAAATGACTCGGTTCAGTCTTATCCATCCCCTCAGTTTCAGCTATTATAGCTGCACGCTGCACAGCCTCTGCAATTTTGCAAATAGTAAAATCGTTTAGTAACAACAACAACATGACCTAACTGAGATTATTACCAAGCCATAATGGATAACATATGACCACCTGAGACAAAACTCTTGAGAAGCTCACAGCTAAGTTTCAGAGTATTTGCGTTGGCTTAACAGGAATCACAAAACATCCATCAAGTAAGCAGAGTTTATTATTATAAGAATATAGAACACACCAGAAGAGAGTCTATTCTTTTTGGATGTGCTCCCAGAGCAACCTGTTTGCATACATTTAACACCACAAAAATGGTAACTTCAGTGTTCAGTCACTCGTTTGAACATATTCATAGCTGTTACAGGTTCAACCTCAGCGTCTGTAGCATCAATGGCATCACTCCTCTCTCTCTCTCTTTCTGCATTCACAATAGTAGATGCAATCAGAAACAGCGAAGATCAACATTAGCGGAAAAATTACTCGAGGACACACATAAATTGATGGATACCGCGAAATGTTCGCGCCCAGAATATGGCGTGGATCAGATCCTAATTCCATGAAAATCGAATGTAGTTGAATGAGAATCATCGAGTGCAAAGGAAAAAACAGGGAATGATAAGGCAAGAGATTACAGAATCGAAAGCATTGTTGGCGTCCATGGCGTTTTGCGAATGTAGTAAGGAAGCTTCTTGCCCAACGAAGGCAGCAAATTACAATGAGGCGACAAGGAACACCGACGACGGCGAGCTTCGATGGATGATTGGAGGAAGGATGATCTAGAAGACGAAGAGGGAGATAATTAACCAAAATTCACTTAAACCGAATTTTGTTCAATATCCAATAATTAACCAAGATGTTACCAAACCGAAATTTAATCAGATCCGGTACGAATCCAACCTATTTGTTCCGGTTTAAATAATGTAAACAACATAAATTAAGTAATCGTTGTCATATTGTCTGGTTAAAAAGCGGTTTAGCTCAAAATTACTGATTCCGTCAAATTTATTCTCAAACCAAACTCAACCGGAACTGACCAATCATCTGATTCAGAATGATTGATCCAACAACAAAGCTCCTCTAGTTTCAGACTTTAAGCCTCTAATAGTACGATTATAGAAACAAGTCTCAGTCTTCTTTAGGACTCGATGACACTACATCTAGTCGATTATAACAATAGAAAAGGTTAATAAATAAAAACAGATAGACTAAAATAAACTGAGCAGTACTCTTAGCTATACTAATTTGGTAAAAATTACAGTATAGTAATAACTAAAAAAAAGGAAACTAGGTATTGGTGCTGGTTTGATGATATAAACAGAGTGACAGACCCACATTATTAATGTTACCTGAAGAGAAGCATGTAACGACGGGACCTTTCATTGTTCATCTATCGTCCAGACACATGCAATAATTCATGTTCTTTGGATTTCTCATTACAAAAATAATAGTGAAATAAATCTATCCAATCAAAATAGTTACTGTGTTGTATAACTTCAAAATCATATAATCAGTGAAAGCTATAATATTAAATAGTTTTAGCTGACTGAATTTCTACTTTTTATTAATCATAACAGTTTAATTTGGTTTCGTGTTGGAATCATATACTTCATTTTGTAACATATTCTGTAACATAAGAAGTTGATAATTCATGCGTTGATACTACATTTTGGAAGACAATATAAATATATTATCTGATACAGTGATACTTCAATTCCTTTTTTTTTGAACAACTTTGATACTTCAATTCCAAGTTCGAAGACGAAAAGATTAATGCTAATGAATGAAACTTGGACATGTCACCATGCAGGTCGCGTGGGATTAAACGAGGAGCTGCAGAGCGTGGACTTTGAAAGAAGAAACAAAGTATTCTTTTTGGAGTGTTGAGATGTTGTTTGACTTCGGGCAAAGAAGAGAAGAGATCTCCATGACTCGGGTCTCGCAGGTTGGGTCCCACCACCACAAGCTTATCAGTTTGCTTACTATTTTAGATTTTGTACAAATCTCAGTGACAAAAAAAAAAAAAAATTGTACAAATCTGTCCTCTTAGTCTTTTGTGGTCCTCTCCTTGTTTTCCCACTCCTGCTCTGCCACGTGGTAAACTATTCAATTAAAGTACAAAATGCTTTCAAATAACTTGAAATTTTGTCCTTGTTCATTTCTTGCTTGTTCTAAAACCATTTTCAATAGTTTACTATAATTTTTCCTCCAAACTATACTAACTTTGTAATAGAATTTTTTACTCTAATAATATTTTATTTTAGAGCAGAAAATAACACGATAAACAAAAAAATAAATAATTATTCTTTTTATAAAATAAACTCAATTTTTAATATGTTATAAAATTAAAAATATTGGAGGATTTGAACAGTATGCCCAGGGCTAGCCTAGTGCTTGTAGCAAAAAAATGTTTTATTAACTTTTTTACCAACTAGCGATTTTGTTAAAACTCTATGCATGCATATCTTCATTATTGCTTTCTTTTACTTAATTGTATATACGATTATTCATGACTACTACTACCAGCTATGCTTGTTAGCTTTCTTCTATTTAATAATACTAATTGTTTGTATAATCCGGTTATACCATTTGTTTGGAAACTAAAAAAATTACAAGGAGAAGTAAGTAATAGATTCGATCACTTTTCCATTAATATAATCGGTTCAAACATAATTAAAACACTCTTGACACACAAATACCATTAGAATTTATTACAACAAACAGACAATAACATTAGAAATTAAAAACACAACATTATAGAGAACTTCTCTTTATTAAAACAGACACAAAATACCATCAAATCACGCGAGAGGACGAGCGCATACGGGACAGAGAACAGTGTTAAAGTCCATGTTCCCCATGGAAGGATAGAGACATGCCTTATGAAAGACATGCCCACAAACGTTAAGACCTGTTAGCTCTTCGGCCGGAGCATCCGTGACGTCCGTTCTACAGATAGCACACCACATGTCTGGAACGATGGGAACAGCACCCAGATATCGCGTAATCCAGTGATTGACCTGGGTCCTAACGCGTGTAACCCCGAAAATCTCTTCGGCCTGGATCAAGCAAGGCGTGCCGAAACAGTTGTCAGGGACACTGGTAACTAACTCTTGAGAAAGAGCCTCCCACGTCATCATTCTAGGACCGAAGCTATACGGCGACGTCTGGGCCAGGTAGGCGCGAGCAGCTGGAGCATGTGCAATGAGTGCTTGAGTAAGAGTTTGTTGACTCTCCATTGCATTTTGAGGCAATGGTTGGTTGAATCGGTAGAGATAATCTTCAGTATGATTGTAATTGGTCTGGGACGTGATCTCCTCATGTCCTTGGAGTGGTTTAAATATCTCCCTCGTAAATTCCTTCCCCCTAATTTGGATACGGGAAACACCATCCTCGGGAGCTGTGACACCAATTAGTCTAAAGTCCACCGTATAGCTGTCGTCAGTTTCGTCAGCCATTGATTACCTGAGATTGATACATAAAGAAACACACTTAGCATCAATCTTGTTTTATTAAATTAACAAGTAAATAAAGCAAGAATTTTTTTCTTTTAAACGAGAGCAGCAGTAGATATCATAAGAAAATACATACTAAAAAAGGTGAAGGAAATTATTCAAGAGAAGACATAACATGTAAAAGTCGCAAAAAGACAACGAAACAGAACAAGAAGCAGAAAAGAAAACATAAACAGAGGAAGGCAAGCGGAAAAGAGAAGAAGACTAAATGAACCTTTAGAGTTGCAAGTTGTTAACAGATTCTAAGAAGATGAAAGGTGTTTCACTAAATATTCATTTCATTCAACTTAAAGTTTAACCATGACAAAAGAATGTTTATATAGAGCAAAACGCAAACCCTAGAGTTCAAGACAATGGAGAGATCCTAGTCATTCAATGGAATCAACGGCTGAAACAAGTTGTACGTTTTAACCCATAACTTTCTCTGCATACTTTTACGTCATCTCCGTAACTTTTAAATGCATCTCTGTTGCATAGAGTTGCAAGTTGACAAAGTGAGTTAAAGGCATCTACCGTACGTCAAAAATAAACCAACTCTCTATTGCTTCTCTATTGCTTTATTACTTTTTTTTTTAACACTATCGAACTTTTTCATTAAGCTTCTACAGCAACGAACCAATACAACCCATAACCAGGGGAATTCACATCAACCATACCTCAACAAAAAAAAATAATGGCTTGTGGAAACGTTAACCAAAAAATGATGATAACCAACATTTAATGGATACTAATATGGTTCACTAGCATCCACAATAATTTCAAGATAATGACCACACAACATCTGACGTGATAGATAGCAAAAAGATGCAACTTGTTTTACCTGGTCCGCAAGCTTGTAGCTGTGAATCCGCATATACTCCATTCCTGTATCAAGATTTACCCTGTCAAAGACAATTCGTAACTTTATAAGGAGACTACCACAATGCTTCAGTCTGAGAATGGCTCACTGTGGACATAACTAATTATGAAGAAAAAAGAGTGTACCCTGGAAATAAACTAGCCTAGACATGGCTTGGTCACCCTCCTCTTGGGCGGCAAAGGAATTACCTATGCCCATCCAAGCTGGTGAGAATGAGCCATCTATATTCGTAGTTTTGCTGCAAGACCATATTCAAATAAAAATGGAGCACCAGGTCAGACACATACTAGAGTTGATCAAGCCAGCATAATGCCATTGCAAACCTAAAGTGTCGATCAAACACCAAAATGCAAGAACTTTTTCAACCGAAAAATAAAAAAATAAATCATGCTCTTTAAGTTTATTCACGTCCTTGATAAGCTGAGCAATAAAAACAGAAAGACATATATGCTAATTGACATGGTCACCCACAGGCAATAAAACAAGAAATAAAGTTTATACTCACTTCGAAGGGTAGTCTTTTACCAAATTGCATGCCATCAGATAAAGCTCATTTGAATTACCATAAGCTCCATGGCAGCGGCCAAATGTACCATCGTACACTTTAGATGAAACGGATCTTTCTCAAGGAGTCGGTCAAATTAAACCAAAAAGTCCGCATTACTAGAATCCTTTCAAGCTTCATAATTCTCAAAATTTAATATCATAACTAGTATACAACTTACCCAGCAGTACTAATTTAATTCTCAAGCTCCACTACCACTAATTTAATTCTCAAGCTTCTTGAACAAAGCTTCTACTGTGCTCTCTTTGTCATACTGGAAATGAAGAAGTAATAAGTACTTAGAAAACTTAAATGATGCTTGCAAAACGAAACTAGCAGAACAGAGAATCATCAAGCAATTTCCAAATACCAGTGCCAGAAAATATCCGAAACATATCGGATCAAACACTATATTGCATATTGAAGTGAGGAAAGCAGATTTGATTCTGTATATAATGTAAGATAGCGTCTCAGTTAATATTGAGTCGTCTAAACGACTTCACCAAGAAACAAATTAGACAATGAAATAAAGAACAAAAAAAAGCTTTAAAGATCATAACTCCACCCCTCTAGCTATTAAAACATATATTAGATTCTTGTCAACAAAAGCTTATATACTAATTACTGTATTTCCCTCTTGTTCTTATATCTTGTTAAATCTAAATGAAAGTTAAAAAAAACATGAATCACAGTTCTGTTGTAAAAATGAGATAAAACAAACTATCCACATTTCAAACAAAATAGGAAAGAAGAGAGATTGTTACCATGGTTGGTTAGATTAGAAGCGATGGTGAGATACGAGAAGCTGCAATGGATAGAAGTATGTTATTGGTCTATAGACTATATGTAAGAGGCTAAGAGCCTGTAATGACGGACGTATTTATCACTTATCAGGTAGCCTCGGAAACGTTAACCTGAAAAATAAACCAAGAGATTTAAATGAAGTGGAATTTTGAGGTGGGAAAGATATAATTCCAGACGGATAAATTACCGGAAACTCTGATTAACGCAAAGACCGCAAGATATTGTTCTCTAGGATATCTTTGTAGCCCTGATGAAACGATAGAAAAACGGCTTCATCATCCGTAAAAGGCAACTTGATAGTTAAAACGTCTTTTGTCTTTTATACGTTTCCTCGAGTAAGATAGATCACAAATGCCTCCATGCAAACATCATTCAATTCGTCTATGTTTGGTCTTGTGAATGATCTTCTTTAAAATCTCCTTGAGTCAGACATTGTGGAGAGTCTAGAACTTTGACGTCACTGTTTTGTGAATGAGTAGAAAACTATCCGTAGTGGTGTTATTTATAGAGAGAGACATCGAAACAGAGCATTTTTAGCCGTTAGTCACAAGTAAAATGGTCAAAACTAGGGTTTGACAAAGTATGGTTCCAATGCCTAATTACATTTAACGTAACGTCTTAAATTAAACTACTTCCAGTTTCCAGTGTTACATCGAAGCTTTTCAACACGAGTTTATTGGCTTCCCAAAATATGTTTTTCTTTTTCTATAGAACGGCTATTTTGTACTCCCTCTGTTTTTTACTGTAAGTAGTTTAAGGAAGTTTTTTTTGTTTCAAAATGTAAGTAGTTTTCACATATCTAGACAATTTTTGCATTTATTGAATATGATGTAGTCAATGAAATAATATCAAATCTTTTATAATTGGTTCAACTAATTAATTAAATATTATTTTTT
Source organism: Hirschfeldia incana (assembly GCA_026261945.1). Taxonomy (NCBI): domain Eukaryota; kingdom Viridiplantae; phylum Streptophyta; class Magnoliopsida; order Brassicales; family Brassicaceae; genus Hirschfeldia; species Hirschfeldia incana. Next base: position 2,564,001 of record JABCMI010000036.1, read on the forward strand.
AAAAGTTATTACAATTTCTTAATAACCGCGTTTTTAACCAAAACTACTTACATATCGAAACGGAGGGAGTAATATAATGCAGGCGTGGAGAAAATTATGCTCTCGAACACACACATATTGTTCAAGATTAAACATTTGTTTTTTTTTGTTTATTATGAAAAGAAAATTAACACAATATTATCTTTCACGTTAATCCATTAACTAACTACATGGGATAACCGGGGGAGAGGATTATATTACATACCACAACAGAGAAACATTTTTTTGTTGAAAAGCTTTTAAAAGAATACATTATGATGAAGATAAAAAATAAATAATTTTAACGATTTGGATCATTTGTTGATATTAGGTCAGGAATTCTTTATATTAGGCTATAGTACTTTGTTCATTTGCGTTTGGTTTCAAAGCGAAACTTAATTTGATGGAAGTGTTAAATCACTCCAACTTCCGATGACTCGTCGGAACTTCTCAAGATACGAGTTCGATTCTTTCCCAGGAGATGGTTCATTAATATCTTTTTAACGGCTAATTTTTAATAGTTAATAATGTATTCATGGAGAAAATTTCTCTCTAACACACACATTCTTCAAGATAAAACATTGACTTTTTCGTTCATATGAAATGAAATTAACATGCATTTTCGGATAATCCGTTAGTTACATCGAATAGCGAAAATAAAAAGAAAGAAATACTCCATCACATACCCCGACAAAAAAATATATTTTTGGTGCATAGTTCAAAAATAAAACATTTTGATATGAAGAAGAAAAATAAAACATTTTAGGAATGTGGACAATTTGTTGACACTATTGTATTAGGTCACGCGTTCTGTACATTAGAGCAGAAGCATCAACGAACCGTTGTTGAGGTTCGTAATTTCATTTTTCTATTAATTTTTATTTTATTTTTTTGTTTGATTTAAAAAAAAATTAATAATAAATAAATAGCAGATTAATAACAGACCGTCACGTGATGTAGAATCCGCTAAATAGTTATGATGCGTGTTCATGCGGAAGAAGCGTTAAAAGGCGGGTTCATCAAAAGCAAATATATATTATTTTTGTTTTATGGGGAAGCGTGTGAACTTGTATCACGACCTCCTGATGCGCATGGTCTTAGCTACTATATAAACTTGTAAGGTTAGTATTTGTTCATTTGAAATCAAATTACAATTATCTTGCTCTAGGACTAATGTTACTACTTGCTTAGATACAATAAAACTTCTATAAATTAATAATGTTGAAACTTTGTAATTTTATTAATTTATAGAAATATTAATTTACAAAAGTTTTCTTATTTTAGATTTTTTATTTAAAGATATATTTTTTCTAAGATAAAAATATGATTTTAGTGCACATACATTGATTATTATAAATGCGACATTTATATTAATTATATTAGTATATTATTTGGTGTATATAATATATAATGCATAAAATTAAAATGTGGTATAATATATAATATTACTAAATATTATCAGAAATATATTAAGTGTTAAGAAAATATAAAGATAATTCTATTGAAAATATAAAACAAACAATATAACTATTGATTCTTACTTATATAAAATACATATACATATAAATTATTAACTTATGATTTTAATTGAACCATATATTTACATAGGATATTCTAAAAAAAATATTATCTTATTATTTTATCAATTTGTGTCAAATTTTAAACCAGTCAAGTTAAGATCGGAGAAAATTATTAATTTATAGAATATTAATTTATATATGTTCTAGGTAGTTAGAAATCATCATATCAAACAACAATGATTTCAAGAAACGATGCCGTTTTGTTAAATTAAAACATCCACGGCTGCTAATCTGACACGTCACTAAACGGATAAAACGGAACTATCCAGTAAAAAAGAACAGCAATCAGTAAATCACTTTACTGCAAGTGTTTGCTGCTTTTTTTTTCAGACATTTACTGTAACAAGTCTTCACTATCATCAGTTCTTTCTTGAGATTCTTGAAAAGGTTTTCATCACACAACTTCCTTTTCAAGATTTGGTTTAAAATAGTCTCCTTGTTGACATGATCAGTTATCTGCTATTGTTTCATTTACGTATCTATTCTTATTTTGTTGAGGATTGCTGAGTCTCTAGACGCTGAGATTAAGCTTTGGGCAACAGGGAAAGAAGGGAACATACGTGCACTGATATCATCATTGCATCTCGTGAGTTAGACTTTAAATCAAGTATAGCCTCATACATTTGTATCTCAGTTTATCCTAGTGTTAAGGTTGGCTATGTAGAACAGATACGTTGGCTATGTTGAACAGTCAAGAAAGTCTATACAAAGGCAAACGTCTATGTCCATCCTGATAAAGTTCAGCAGAAAGGTGCTCAACAAAAGCATATCTCCGAGAAGGTCTTCAACATCTTACTGGTAATTTTCTTAGTAAATCTCCATCCTCTCTCAAACTGATAACTATCCAAGAGATGTATCTGAACAACTTTATTTTATTACATCGAGCAGGAAGCTTGGAACAAGTTCAACCAAGAGGAACTATCTTAAACACTCTCCTTATACATCTATTTGACTAGAGAGTTGCTTGAAAAGATTTGAACCGTCTGTTGTGTATGTGTATATGTTTGTCAAACCTCTTCTATTAGTATATATGAGTGTGGAGTAAGACTACAGTTCTTGCCATTAGGCTTTGGTGGATACTATAGCTGAAAGAGAAGATAACAGAGAAGAAACAACATTGTTTATTGCTTTTATCTTATCAAACACAAGCTCATAAGTACTCCCGGTACTTGATTCATCCTTTTTGTTTTCAAAAAGGGTATCAGTAGTTGCTTTGAAATGGCTTGTAAGACTTGAGATCAAGAACAAGTCCTGCTATGGACCCTGCAGCTGCAGCAATACTAACTACCAAACAAGCTGAGCTGAAGACTTGAAGACAAACCCATTGAGTACTCCATCTAGCTATCTTCTTCTGCTCAATGTACATCTCCACCGGAAAGTAAACTGTCAATGGCCAAAAGCCAAGTGCACCAAGCAACCCCACAACGTCGTTGAAGAAAGGAAGAAGCATTGAGATAAGTGTTGTTATGATCACAAACACTGTCCTCCATATCAACCTGAGTAATAAGCCATTCACAAACCACACATAGATTATTACATAAAGCTGATATGTAACATGTTCACTATTATTGAAGACAAGACTTTGTAGTATACCTGAATAAGTTCAAACGGAGAGGCTTGAACCCTGGAATTATAGGGATCTTGATAACTTTAGCAATGAAGTCGCTATCAGGGAATCGAGTAGAAGCTTGCTTCTCGATGAAAGCAAATAAAGGTTGGCAATAGACTTGGTATGCGCCAACGAGGTGAATCACAATGGCTGCATTTGCAATATCAAGAAGCCAATAAGGGTTATAAAACCCAAAACCGGTTAGGAGATTCCCTGGAGACATGTCTCCAAAGGCTGCATATCCCATGCAACCACACAACATGTAAAACGTAGTTGTTACACCAACGCTCACAAGAGTTGCCTTCTTCATGGTTTTCTCTTCTGATGGTGGTGACTTCACTGTGTCCTGTTTTTTTTACAAACAAAGCAAAAGAAGCTTGAGGATAAGACCATTATTAAGGGCTTAAGACTTGTGAAGATTGATAGAGTACCTGAATCTCGATGAGGATGATGGAGTAAGAGTAAGCAAAAGCAATGTTTCCAAGAGCTTGGAAGCTTCTCCATATCTTCTGTGTCTCTGTCACAGCTCCTATGGCAATCCCTGTGAGACTTCCCTTCACCTTCCCATTTGCTGATGAACCCAATACATAAAGAAAAGTTTCCTTCTCCACGTTAGTAACTATAACAAATGAGAGCATAGATGGAATATGATTCGAACAAAAGTGGTTTTAGTTAATAACAAGTAAAAACACAGTTTCCATGTGACATCTGACATGTCTAGTTAGTTACATTAACGGTTGATTAATTTTGTTATGATAAATGTAGATTTAGACACATTTTAAAATATTCAGATAATTTATTTGAATTATAATTAGGTTGGGGTCGTATTTAGCATAAATGACTTATTCAAGTGGTATGGTATAAGGTACGATGAAAATTGTTAGGGTCGTAATAGACCATTTTCCGAGCATAGATGTGTTGTAGTTACGGACCTACGACTTGAGCTATGCCAAGAGCAAGACCAGCAGAGGAATAAGTGAAGGACATGACAGCAGCGAGGATAGAGAGCCACCAAAGCTGATCAAAATCTGGAATCTGAGAGAATATAATCTGGACTAGACCAAAAGCTATCATGTAAGGGTTACTGTTCATGTGACATGGATCTTTCCCTCCACTCCTGTGGAAACAGTTCGATCTCTTGATTGCCCTGAAAATAAAAATAATATGTTTATTATCAAAACCCATTAGTCCATTACCAGGAAGCTTTTAGTTGAGAACATTTACATCATGCTTATAGCTGAAGCAATAGTGTAACCAATTGCAACACCAAAGATGTTAAGATACTGAACAATACCACATAGCTTGACCTTCACGCCACCTATGAAGACAATGAAAACGATTTTAAATATTCTATATTCTCTTGATCTCCTCCACCGACTCATTCAAGGATTGTATTTTACCTAGGTTTGATCGGACGGCGTCCATGTAAGTGTAGTTCCTCTTGCCGGAGATAGGGTCACCGGAGCGGTAACAGGCGGCTAGGAGAGTAGAAGTGAAATAAGTGACGACGGAGAAGAGTAACATCACCACCGGTCCAGCGAGCCAACCTAGCTGTGCTGTAGCCCACGCTAGTGACAAAACTCCTGAACCTATCACCGCCGTTATGATGTGTGCGCTCGCCGTCAAAGCACTACCTATAGAACCCAAAGAACCATTTTAGAACTTCATTTTCTGATTTTTTTTTCCAACATGCATGCAAGAAGGGAAATGTTATTACCAGTTCGTTTGATTCGGCCATCGTCGTCGAAGTTCTTGGAGCCGCCGGTTTGTGGCATATCGACGGCGAAAGCTTCTTGCTGGTTTTGAACCATTATTTTGGTTTTTTTGCTCTGTTTTGTTGTTATGTTCAATAATGAACTTAAATGCCAAGTGTTATTGTAAAAAAGACAGAAGCAAAGTGTTGTCTTTGTCTTATAACATCTGTTTGAAAACCTTTGTCTGGTTCTTGGGGTTCTAGTTTGAATGATAATAAGAAGAAGAGGTGGATGAAGGGGAACTTGAAGCCGAGTGCGGATTTATATACACAGAAATTTGGTAAAAAGTTTATACAAAAAGAGAAGAAACAAGATTGGTGAAAAGCTGGTAGGACCTTACTCATGTGTTCTTTTGACTCCAAGATTTATATGAATGATTCTAAAGGGAAATAAGATACTAACAAACAAATAAGAAAGAAAAATATGGTATTGAAAATGAAAGTCCAAGATGCTGCTATCGTTTTCATTTGGACTTAGTGTCATTGTTCAACTTCGAATACCTTTATTATTTGTACGTGTGTTCAAGTTGTTTTTACTTGCAATTATTGTTTTATCAGTTATTACTTGCAACTATCGTAAATGACAATATTTCAAAATGTTAATGATTTTATTCATCACAAAGATTGTATAAAAAAAATTGAAAATTGTTCTTGGCTAAATACCACGATATATATTTGTCATTTGCAGTTGCGAACAAAATTTAACGTATCAGTAGCTCAAATGACATGTTTTTGTTCATGTAATGCGTTAAGGAAACATTTTTTTAAGAATTAGATGGTTTAGATTATTAAATAGCTAAACATATTTAGAAAATATCTCCTCTGTAAAGTTGAAACGCATCAAAATGTAAAAAGAAAATGACCTAGTGCCAACCTTATATGATGAGTACACACAATTTTGTGGAGGTTTAAAATGCTAAAAAGTGAATAAATATGATCAACTTGATAGTGACATACATTTGATACATATCTCTTACCTATAATTCGAAAGAATATCACACCAGTCCATCATATATAGAAGTTTCTGCAGGTAGGCGTGTAAGCTATCTTTTGTATTGAGATGGTATTTTGCCAACTAAACTCATTAAAAACGTATTAGATTTTGTTGGAGAAGAAACTGTCTTATGGTTTCACCAGCTATGTGAAATGAATTTATTAATTTAGAATTCTTTACTATAAATTACTAATACAATCTTTTCTCTTTTTACTACTACCATAAGCTCGATTCGTGGGAAATCAAGTCTTTCATAAGGAATTTATATCAAGATTGTCGTCAGACAAAAAGTCATTAGTCAGACTAACACTCAATGGAAAAATAGTCCAAAATGGATTATATTCATACAAATAGAATATAATCTTTTAAACTCGGAGTTAGCTTTAAACCGCAAGAACACCTGCAAACTGTACTTATCAATCTTAATGGTCGATCCCTAGATCTTTACTTTCCATGCGTATATTGCAAAGATAAATTAAAAAAAAAATGTAGATCGAGGAGATCAGGAACAAGAATAGGGTTCTTTGGTTTCAGATGATCCACTTTGATTTAAGCAGACAAGTACATCCATTCTCAACTAAAGAATGAACCAGAAACGCCTTTCATCATCAACCCACTTTCTCCAACTTGTTATCTTAAAGTATCTATCATCCCCATTATATATTTTAAAATAGTTTCATATCAATCCCTGAGTTTATCATCACAACACTTAAAATCCTCTTTTTCAGTTTTCAGCCGTCGCGATTTATGTGATTCGAACTAAGAGATAGAAGAGCATCGGATACCTTGCTTACTATTCCCGGTTAGGTTTCGGTTTAGGTATTGTATTATTGTTTAATATTTATCATGTATGATATTTTTTAAGTATCAAGTTTGGTACAGCTAAAATAATTTAGCAAAAATGAATGTGTATTCAAAGCTCTACACTCCAATTCATAATAATAATTAATATTTTCAAACATGACGAAATCAATTTCATAATAATAATTAATATTTTCAAACATGACGATCAAACATGTATGTCTGTAGTAGTATTAGCATACGTACTTGTTGGTTTCGTTTCTTTAGCTCGCGAAAATATGTATTGTCTTGCCAGATCAAGATGACGCAAAGCGTTCTAACTACTATGACATCTTCAAGAAAGGTTTGGCGACTAATTAACTTACGACAACACTATCATACAAACAACTCTTTTCTGATAATATTAGGAAACATCTCATTTCTCATTAATTCAATCCGAAATGTACAAGTTTGTTTATATACATCACTCTACCAACTAAACCAACTAAACCGTAATTACATAAATCAATTCATATCCGGTTTACTATACAAATACCGGTTAGACTATAATAGTCCCCCTCAAGATGGGACAAAGATATTGCGTAGACCCATCTTGCCAAACAACCTCAGGAAAGGTGCAGGATATAACGGTTTAGTGAAAGGATCAGCAAGTTGAAGCTCAGAACGAACGTGAAGAAGCTTGAATAACCCAGCAACAAGACGCTCTCGAACACTATGACAATCCATCTCCACACTCTTAGTTCGCTCATGAAAAACAGAGTTCCGAGCAATATGAATTGCAGCCATGTTGTCACAGAAGAGCAGAGTAGGCTTAGCCAATGGTATACGTAACTCAATGAGAAAGTTGTTGAGCCAAAACAAGTCATCAGACAGAAGAGATAAACTCCTATACTCAGCTTCAGCAGAGCTCTTAGCAACAACAGATTGCTTCTTGGATTTCCAAGCAATGAGAGAAGTGCCAAGGAAAATGCAAGAACCTGAAGTAGAGCGCCTCGTGTCTTGACAAGATCCCCAGTCAGCATCAGCAAATGCCTGTATCTGCATCTCGGATGTGGAAGAATAGAACAAGCCTTGACCAACGGTACCTTTAATATAATGCAAGACTTTGAGGAGAGCTTTGAGATGACTTTCACGTGGTGCGCAAGAAAACTGACTGAGCTTGTTTACGGCAAAGGTAATGTCAGGCCTAGTGATCTGTAAGTACATGAGGCGTCCAACGAGACGACGATAAGCCTCAGCATCAACAAAATCACCACCAGTCTCAGAGGAAAGTTTCAGAGAAGGATCCATTGGTATGCTTGAAGGTTTGCAACCAAGAAGACCTGTCTCATCAAGAAGATCAAGAGCATATTTCCTCTGACAAATATGAATACCATCAGTAGAACGAGCCACTTCGAGACCCAGAAAGTACTTCATGGGACCAAGATCACGAAGTTTGAAGAAAGACTTGAGTTGAGACTTTAGAAGAGTCACCTCAGAATCATTGTTGCTGGCGATGACAATGTCATCCACATAAACAATGACACAGAGAAAAACACCATTGGAGTTCTTCAAGAAACAAGTGTGATCTGAATGAGTCTGAGTAAAGCCAAGAGCAGTAAGAGTAGTAGAAAATTTAAGGAACCACTGCCTTGAAGCTTGCTTAAGACCATACAAAGATTTCTGAAGTTTACAAACTGCATTCTCAGGTAGTTTGTCCCCCTGTCGAGAAGCGTAGCCAGGTGGTAACTTCATATATATTTCCTCATCAAGATCGCCATTGAGGAAAGCATTGGAGATATCCAGCTGATGCAGTGTGAAGTTATAAATGGCAGAGATAGCAAGGAGAAGTTTAACAGTGCCGAGTTTCACAACGGGAGAGAACGTGTCATGATAGTCAATACCCTCTTGCTGAGTATATCCCTTAGCCACCAACCGAGCTTTATATCTCTCAATGGTACCATCAGCATTAAACTTGACCTTAAAGACCCATTTACAACCGATTGGAGTCTTGTCAGGAGGTAAGGTGCAGATAGTCCATGTATTGGTCGATTCCAAAGCATTAATCTCCTCATCCATAGGATCATCCCAAACCAGAAGACGCTTTGCCTCAGCATAGGTTGTGGGTTCTTTAGTTTTATCAATGGCTACTAAAAAAGAAAGATATTGAGGAGATACTTGACTATAAGAAAGAAAAGAAGAAATTTCATGAATGGTTGAAGATCCTGTTGCATTGCAATAGTAATCTTTGAGATAAGCGGGTTGTTTTGTTCTCCTGTTTGATGTTTGAACAGAAGGTTCAATGACATCTTTAGGAAGATTTGCAGTGGGCAAAGGTTCCGGAATCGATGAATGAGAAGAAGTCTCATTATCAGGAATATTATTTGAAACAGGAGAACGTGGAAGCTGATCAGGAAAGAAAGAAGAAGCTTCAGAAGAAAGATCAGTTCCAACAAGAGGAAAGAGTTCTTCATGAAAGATAACATGACGTGAAACAAGAATGGAATTGGTTTCAAGGTCCAAGAGTTTGTAACCTTTAACACCAGAGGGATAACCAAGAAGAATGCAAGCTCTAGCTCGAGGATCGAATTTTGTTCTGCCCTTGGGTGATGTTGATGAGTAACAGAGACAACCAAACACTTTGATTTGAGAGTAATCAGGAATTTTATTGGTAAGAACTTCAAACGGGCTTTTGTTGGCGAGAACAAGGGAAGGTAAACGATTGATAAGGTGTACTGCGGTTAGAATACAGTCACCCCAATAAGGAAGAGGAACATGGGATTGAAAGAGAAGGGAACGAGCAACATTAAGAATATGTTGGTGTTTACGTTCAACAACAGAGTTCTGTTGAGGGGTTTCAGGGCAGGAATGAAAAGAAACAATGCCTTTGGATTGATAAAATGAAGTGAAGTTGAGCTCTGGTGCATTGTCGGACCTAACCCCTTTAACCCTCCTATCAAACTGAGTTTCGACCATAGTAATGAAGTCAGGGAAGATCTTAAGAACATCAGACTTATGCTTAAGTAAGTAAACCCAAGTTGCCCGAGAACAATCATCAACGATGGTGAGAAAGTATTTGAAACCATCATGAGTTGGAACAGAAAAGGGACCCCATGTGTCTATGTGAAGAAGATCGAAAGGTTTAGGACTTAGATTGTTATGAGAAACAAAAGGGAGGTGTTTTTGTTTAGAAAGATGACAAATTTTACAATGAGACTCAATTTTTATTTGATTTGAAGGAATTTGTAAAACAGTTTGCATAAACTGCAACTTTGAAACAGACGGATGACCAAGGCGTTTATGCCAAATATCTAGACTTGAAACAGATGCAACAATGCAAGAAGGTATAGTACCTTTAAGAGATAAAGACTCAATATCCAAGAAGTAAAGATTCGCCACCTCTCTACCCATTCCAATCATTAATTCCCGAGTAGGATCCTGAATACCACAAGAAGATTCATCAAACCAAACCCGACAATGAAGACGCTTGGTTAAGCAACTGACACTAAGAAGATTAAACTTGAATTGGGGAATGTATAAAACGTCAGACAATAAGAGATTACTACCCATTTCAATATCACCTATACCGACAATGCTAACCAGAACTCCATTAGGTAAAGTAACTGTGGTATTAGGAAGAGGTTTGAAAGTAAGAAAAGAAGATTTTTGGTGGCAAATGTGATTGGTTGCTCCGGAATCAATCACCCAAGCATTTAGAGGCACGATAGAGGTGTTACTAGAGCAAGCATAAGGCCTATCAATACCGGTAAAAGAACAAGTGATAGAGGGATGAAATGTACCGGATATTGGGCACAAGGAAGATGAGGAAGGGATGGAAGCTGAGACAGAGTGAACTTCTGGTTCAGGATGAGAACTAGGAGTCTGAAGCTTCGTGCTAAGGAATGAGACCAATTGCTGTATCTGAGAAGCAGAGAGTTCTGGTGAAGAAATTTCATCTACCGAAGTTGTATCAGTAACAGCAGCATTAGCAGAAACCGAAGAGAAAGGTTTCTCTGACTTTGGAGCAGGCTTCATGCTATTCGGGTATCCATGTTTCTTGTAACATCTCTCAACCACATGACCAGGACGATGACAAAACGTGCAGTATGGACGATCACGTCGAGGATAACCAGTAGACTGTCCACCAGCTGATGTCATTTTGCCTGAAGTCTGATCAGAACTCTGAGTGACCTGAAAAGCTGCTGTAGTAGATACATCCACAGAACTCACATTACTAGCTTCCTTCTGACTATCCTCTTGATCGAGAAGATTGTAGATCTCCGAGAAGGAAGGTAAGTGCTTCTTCATGAGAATACGGCTCCTGATGTTCTCATAATTGTCATTCAGCCCCATCAAGAAATCAATGATCCTGTTAGTCTCTCGTTCAGCTAAGAGATCCTCTACAGAACGATTTGTAGCTTGAATACTAGAGAGCTCTTCCCAAAGCGACTGAGTCTTAGTATGATAGGAGGCTAAACTCAGACTACCTTGACGGAAGGAATGTAGCTGATGACGAAGCTTGTACAAGCGAGGAAGATTGGACTTGTGAAAACGAGAGTGAAGATCAGTCCATATCTCAGAAGCATGTTTGAAGTATAAGATGCTTGTATAGATCGACTTGGTGACGCTGTTCAAGAGCCAAGATTTGATCATGCTGTTACAACGACACCAAATCTTGAAATATGGATCATCTTCTGGAGGTTTCACAATCGAGCCATCAACAAATCCTAGCTTATTCTTAGCTTCAAGACTAGTAGTCATAGCAATGATCCACACACCATAGTTACTACCATCAAGAGAATCCGCAACTAGAACTAATCCAGGGTGATCAGAGCTATGAAGATGATATGGAGAATGAATGCTATCGGGAGAAGATACCTCAAACCGATTAGGCGAAGACGGAGTACGAGAACGAACTGGATCGAGATGATCTGGATCTCCGCGACTTTCTTGTGGCGGATTTGAGCCAGAAGGCAGACCACGAGCCGTCAGAGGTGATTCCGATCGAGATTCCGGTAGGTCCGGTGAAGATCGGCGGTAACGAGACTTGCAGTTGCGCTTCCCCATTGATATCAATTTGAGCTCAAAAGATCGGAAGAAGACCTTAATCAAGCTGAAATTGCACAGGGAGAGCAACGAAGACGATGGAACGAGATGAAGGAGGTGAACGGTGAAGTGAGTCCGGTGAGATTCCGGTGAGAACGACGGTTACGATCAGAATGTACGGAAGCGGAAGTTAGTTAGAGAAAGAGACGATATCGCTCTGATACCATATTAGGAAACATCTCATTTCTCATTAATTCAATCCGAAATGTACAAGTTTGTTTATATACATCACTCTACCAACTAAACCAACTAAACCGTAATTACATAAATCAATTCATATCCGGTTTACTATACAAATACCGGTTAGACTATAATAGATAAGTTAAACAAGTGCTCGTTGCAATAGGAAAATTAAGAATCGTAACTACCACTATAAGAATCTTATCGTTGTAACTAGTAGCTTTCCGTCATTAGTACACCAACCCACTCCGTGATTACAAATATGAAATATCTAAGGATAAAGTTTATGACAAAATCCTCAACAGTTCTTTCACATGATTTACTGGTTTCCACTATAGACGTATCTTATCCGTTGTAATACAATTTTTCTGACAACTCGCATGTTAAGTTGTATTTCTATTTTCTTTCCCCTTTTTACTTAGTTCGGCAGGGCAAGCTAACATTGTAATGATTCTTCTTCTTCATGATAAATAGTTGATTAGAAACAGTGGAAGTAGTATAGAATGACTTTTTTAAAAAAAGTTTTATAGCGGTGCCATTGAAAAGGGATTAAGTTTTAGAATTTATAATAAGACAAAACAGGATTAAAAATTAAGTGTAAGCAAATTATTAAGCTTATTGTAAATGCCGTTACAATTGGAATGTTTGAACGTTAGGTAGCATACTTGAATTTTAGATCCCTTTAATAATTGAACATAGAACCATTTAATTCAATGCTTACCTCATCAAACAAGGGCGAGAAATATACTACCCGGCGAAGATATTTTTGTTTCGTATTCACTTGACCAAAGAAACTGATTTTTTTTTAAGAATGAATGAGAACTCGCAAATTAAATACTTTCACATGGAAATGTGATGGAATTATACAATAACATTCCCTTGGCAACATTTGTTAGAAACCAACAAGTTTGTCTCATCAACATCGTCATATCTCGTAGACATAATCAGTTTTGACATCATTTATACTTTATGTTTTGTTAAATAGCTTTGATTGTCAGTTCCTAGCATTCTCAGTCGATTTTTTTTTTTAAAAAAATTGAAACTGAAAGAAGCTAGCTGGATACTAAGGCGATTTTGCGTGATTTTATTCTTTGTTTTATGTTGTTATTAGTATCTTGTGGACTATTACTGTCTATATATCAACTTCTCCAACACAAACGTTGTGAATTTGTAATGCAGAATGGGGCTAATGAAATCAACAATCCATGCAGCCACGTTACATACTATGACTCTGAACTTCAATATATACTCTCTTACAATGCATTCATTATTTCTCATTATTTTTATGTACTTCCCTCCACACAAATAATGCGTTCATGGAAATCAATCAAGGAGAAGAAGATAAACACATATGTATCACTTGCAACGGCTCAATTCTATCAAAGTATATTATGTTTTTTTAAAAGGTCTGATATCTGATATTCCGCATACAACTAATATAATCATTTTGATAATTCTATATTTATATTCCTCTAAATCTCATCCTGCAGTATATATATAATATATCCTTGCTTCTTTATTTGATTGCTTTCTGAATAATTTTCTAGCCAGATGACAAACATACTGCCATTTTCCATTAGAGAGGGTGTATGCTTAGACCAAATATATCGTTTCCTATTCAGAAGGACGTGTGAGAGGATACAATGCATGATTGGACCATGAACAATAATATTCATATTTGACGAAAAATTTACCTCTATATATAATTCGACTGAAACCATTCAATTAATAAATAACTTATTTTCTCATATCTAAAGATAAGCAGAAATAAAAATGATCAAGGTCGAGATGTTCGCGACCACAATGACACTTTACCAATGTCTTTCGGATTACTAGTTTCTCCCACATGTGCAATGCTAACCAAATCTTTGTCTTCCGAGTTCTATGAATCAAGCTTAGCCCAAAATGTGAAGTCAAGACCGCAAAGTGATTCACCACCTCCAATACGTTTCGAAACTTTACCAAAGCGTTCGGGTCAACCTCCTCCTTGTGGTCCATCATTTGGCACCGATGCTCCTCCTCCTTATTACCTGATTAATTATTGACCCATTGTACTTTATTATCATCCATTGGTAGCTAAGTTTTGTAATAGCATTTCACAGTTGAGTAATAAAAAAACAAAAGTTTTGTTTGATATATTTGGTTATCAATTCCCATCGTTTTCATTTTAATGCAATGCGGGCGGGTAGAAAATTATATAAAAGGTTGAACTAATTTAGAAAAACATAGGAAAAATTTAAGAAAATCAAATAGAAATGTGATATGGAATTATATAGTACTCCATCCATTTCTAAATGTCTTCAATATTCTATGAATCAAGCTTAGCCCAAAACGTGAAGTCAACACCGCAAAAAGATTCAACAAACTTCAAAACGTTCCGGAACAAAACCAAAGAATTAAGAATGGCGTTCATTCTTCCGGGCAACAAGGGCGTCAAAAGACTCCTCATAAGACCAGAAGTTTTGGAATCTTATCACAGTAGTAGCTATGTTTTGTAATAGCATTTTCACAGTTAAATAAATAAGCAAATCTTTTGTTTCATATATTTGATTATCAATTCCTATCAATAATATTCTAAAGCAGCGTGGGTGGATTTTTATTATTATTAGTAATTGTTTTATGTTCATTACATTCGTCCTACACATCAATCGAACTGAATACATTTGGTCTTTACCCAATTGAGTTTCTATCAACAAGACGAGGAAAAAACAAAAGGAAGCACATCAGAGGAAGAGCTCTTGTGGCAGTGAGCTGGGGCAAAACTTCTTTGCCGCAAATTTGTACTGCAAAAAATAGAAAGACAGTAAACATTTAAAGTATCTTAGATGAAGCTACTAATAATAAAAACAAAAGAAGTTGGAGAGTTTTGTTACTTTGTCTTGACTGTACTTCTTTCTGACTGCAACCACATCGGCTGAGGGACTCTCATGACATAGCTGAAGAAGATTCTTAGCGCATGCTTCCAAATGTGTAGCCCTGTATGATGTGTAATGCTCTAACGTAGAGCTCTGTCAAAAAGAAAACGCAAATTTTAACATGTTTGCTCTGGAGGGTTTGTAAATAGGAACGTAAATACAGTTTCTTTGTCATACCCATGGTTTCCTTGAAGGGTGTAATATGTATTGTGCCAAGAAAACAGCAGAGGCTGCGACAAGTGATGGAGCGTAACGAAGCATAGCGTAATCTAAGAGAGATAATTCGCTGAGATAGCTCGCTAGTGACTCAAACAGCAATGATTGGACCTAATTAGACAGAAATAACCATTTAGAAACGTATATAACCAAGCACCAATTGAGTAAATAGCTCATCATCAATTGTTATATAAGCACTATACCTCCGTTTTGCCTTTAGCAGCACGAATAAAGCGCCTAATTAACAAGTCCAGATCAGCAGGGAACCACACAAATAAAGGAAGAATGAAGTAACATCAGTATAATAAGAAGCTACCTCAGGAAACATTTTGCTGTTGGAGTAGTTAATTCGAACTTCAGGTAATTCAGAACAGACGACTCCATCTCCAGAAGCTGTTACAAACAATTAAGTAAACGATGTTAGACTTGCATATGAAACCCACAAGAAGAAGAGTTTGTCCCCGGAAGAACAAATTAAGCACAAACCTCGTTTCTTGAGTATGTGTTATCAGTGATGTAACAGAAACTCTCCACTTGAGGCACACACACTTCTTCATATTTTCTGCAAATTCAGTATGTCCACAAGTTAAAAGTTCCATAAGATGCCCATGTATGAAATCACAGAGTGAAGTTTATAGTTTTCTCACGATGCAATCATCATGCATGAAACACCAAGCAACTGCAGGTGTTGCTTGGTAATCACATTCCCTGAAAGATACCGGTCCAAACAGTTCACCGCCAGATACAACGTCTCAGGCAAAAGCCTATACTCTTCAGCAACCTGTAGTTTCAATGAAAAACCATACATCACCTAACAGTCTAAAATGCTTTAAAGAAACGTTCTTTCTTGCCTCATCAAATCCAAACTACATTTCCATTGCTTTTAATGAAGGCTTACCTCCACGAGCCAGTCAACAAGTATAGTACGCATGCTAGCATTGATGTTAGACTGAACTCTCTCCATGTAATCAAAAGCAGGCCTTTTCTTTGCCTACATAGAATAACAAACAAACTCAGCAACAGAGCAAAGTTTTTAGTGTTAAAATTCATAAAATTCATAAACCGATTCCAACCTCGGAAGAACGCAAATGCTCGTAGATATCACAAGCAAAGACACCACAAAGCTGTGGATCCACAAGGTTACTATCAATATCATCAACCTCATCATCATCACCATTTCCTCCTAAATCTGACTCTGCATTACGTTGAGGCGATTCGACGTCTTCGTACGGAACGAGTACGTTCGATTTCGCGTTTGGCTTGGGAGGTTTCGACGCCTTCTTTGATTTCCCGATCTTATTTGAGCAACGCACCTTCAATAGACGAACGGATTTTTACAGATTTATAAACCCTAAAACCCTAATTTTCTCGGCGGGAAAGAAGAAGTTTTAACTTACGAGAGTAGATGACGGAGCGGAGATTCTAGATCCGGATTTCTGGTTCGTGATGTCTCCGAGGGGATTACGGCGGTTAGCGACGTCGCCGAGTGGGGCTCGAGTCTTGGCTACGCTCGGCCGAGGAAGTGGATTCTCTTTGGGTAGATTCCTAGATGACGACGACGAGGAAGACATTGTTGTTGACGAGGGAGTGGAAGATCTCCGATTCGGCGGCGGATTCGTCGTTCTCCGGTGAGGTGAATTTTAGGGTTTCTCTTCTGCGAGGGAGAGAGATCTTGAACGAGAGAAGAAGAACGAAGAAGAAACACTTGGGAGTTACTATTTCTATTTATTAATAAGAAACGAATTAATCCTGGCCGTTGGATTAAGTCAAAAACCGTTACGACTTACGCGATTGATAAATCGGTGGGTCCTACAATTGTTGAGCGCGAAACTTACATTACACACCAAAACCATTGTCAAAACCATCTTTCTGAAACAGAGGGTTTAATGTTTATTAGTATATGATGGAGACAGACGATATATAACATGTTTCAATAATTTATTTTTGTTTGGAATATATAAATGGATTTTGAAATGTTGCATAGAAGAAACCTAGATGTTGAATATCTAATTGCTTGATTTTTGATATTTTTTTTTTTGAATTTTGAATTTTGCGTGGGTGAATATGTTGACTTATCTCTGGGAGACATATGTACCATGAGCATGGTACATAATTGGGAAATTTTTGAGGGTGATGCAGTATGCTGAGACACTGCTTTCAAGTGATGTATTGTTTGTTTGATTGAGTATAAAGTCATCTTTGATCAGTTTATGTTAGTTCCATATGGGTTTAAAATATCTTATAATCTACATTTTATATGCGTTAAAAGAGTCTTGTAGCCGGCGCTGATGAGTGCCTACCGAACGTGGCAAGCAATACAAGTTTTGTGCTCTTTCCAGAATTCCAATATGAAAACTCCACTTCTTGACGCTGTGATGGATGGTCGTTGGAAGTTTGGTTTGACCTTTATGTGACAAAATATCATCATCATGCCTTTGTACAGTTTCTCAGACGTAATTGGAATCTTTTGCAGACGAGACAAAAGGTTTAAGTGGTTACACCTTTTGCGTTTCATGTAGGGAAAAGGAGGTCACTGTGACATTGATCATTTCAAAGTTTGAATTACCAACAGTTTTATTTTTTTGGTCTGGTTTCATTTTTTCTTCCTTTCACGTCTAAATCATGAAAGACCGCGTGCTGTGTAACTAATATTAGAGCACTTATATTTGAAATCTCTGTAGCCTCTTTATTCTGTCGACCTGTTACTATACATACATATATCATCAAAAGGCCATGATATGTTATCAGCTAAAAGTTAAAATACTGTGTGCTATATACCAAAACTGAATAAAAACAAGCATTTTTCATATGTGATTGCTAAAAGTTAAATACTGTGTGCTATATACCAAAAACTGAATAAAACAAGCATTTCTCATGGCCTAGATTGAAAGGTGCATTTTTCCTCCAGGTTTTTGTGTGGGTATTATAATCTCAATTCGTGTTTGAAAATTTGAATAATACATAGTTTATAAGAAAATTGAATATTATATGGTGACCATTGTATAATTGAAAAGGTTAAGTTTAATGGTGGGGACAAATAAGAAACAAGTCAAATACACAGATAAACTTCTCTAATATCTCCCGCCACCCACCTCCTCTAATCTCGCCTCCCATCTCTCTTTCTCTCTCCTATCCTATCTCATGTTTTGTCTTAATATAAAGACAATTAACTCAATTCTTAATCCAAAGTCACAAGTCATCTCTTTCTCTTTCTCTTTGATTTTGTTGTGAGCAAGAAACAAAAAACAAAATATGGCTATTGTCGCTGCCGTTGATGATTCTTTCAAGAGACCAGGATCCGTACCTTTCAGCTGGGAGGTCCGACCCGGTGTACCCAAGACCCGAGTATCTCAACCCGGAACCGGAACCGGAAATGGAAACGCTCCTCTTCTTCAGCCTCCCAAGAAACTCTCTCCTCTCCGTTTAAAACCACTGTCTCGCTCTCACTCTCAGCCGCTTTTCCCGCCGGCGCTATCTCCGCCGTCTTCTTCTTTCATCTCCTCTCGCTCCAAGAGCCGCTCCCCATCTCCTCTCGCTCCTTCATTTCCAACTCCGTCGAAGCTCAAACCTCCGCCGCCGTCGCAGTCCGGACTCTACTCTCCGGCGCCTTCTTTCCGTTCAACCCCGCGTGCTTTCTCCGAGCGGTGGCAGCTCAACCGTTCTGACCGGGTCAGACCCGGATCCGAATCCGAACCCGGACCCGACTTCGGTTTCGCCGGGCTCGGATGTTTCCCGACGCCGAAGTTTAGGCTGAGGAAGAGCAAGACCGGTGGTGCTCGGAGAAAAAAAACCGGGTCGAGGTCGGACCGTGAGTACTGCTCCGATATGGAGACGATGTCGCCGTGGACTGCTTCTAGCAGATGGGACTCGCCGAAGTCGTCGTTCTCTTCGCTCCGGTTCTCGCCCCGACTAGCCAGCGAAACTGAATGGGTCGGGCTTGGGCTGTTTTAAGCCCATTTTAGTGGGCCGAGATTGGCTCTTTTAGCCATCCGGTCCATAAACCAAACAAGAAGCCTGTATCTCTCAAATCAAATTAAAGTAAATGTTTGGGCAAGAATTGTAATATTCTTAAATTTTGGGTCCTATATCTAATGCCAATAGAGTTTTTTTAAATCTCTGTAACGTTTTCAAGTTTTGGTGTGGGAAGAACGAATGTAAAATATTGAAGTGAAATCTAGTTTTCTATATTAAAATGGCTTCCAAAAAGGGTAGAATTGTTAGTTTTAAGAGTATAGGGTATGATAGAAATTTATACAAAGTGTAGGGTTTTGTATAAACTTACGAAATTTGAAGTTAAAGATCTTTGCCATAGTTTCAGAACAAGGAAAAAGGAATAGAACAGAGATCTTTAAGAAGAGTAGTAAAAGATCAAACCAGTCATGGCTAGAAAAGAGATTATCCTATTTTATTTTTGCTAGTATATGATACTTCTGATGACATACACACAAGGGGTATTAGTATAATATATACTCTGAAAAAAATTCATTGTTTCTATGAAAACAGCATAACCATACATTTTTATTTCACCACTAAAAAAAAAAAGACTCTTCTCTTGGTGTCAAAGCTCTCCATCTTTTCCTGAGAAGATCTCTCCTATCAAACCAAAGCCTCTTGGATATGCCTCCTCCTCAGACAAGTCTCCTCCATTGTCTTGATCCACACTGTTTAAAGGAAAAAAAACTGTTTTGTAGATTTGATGGAAACAGCAACAACAAGAAAGAGAGGAGAACAAGAAGGTTCAGAACCTGGGAAGCTTGTCACAGTCTGAAGGAATCCATCCAATCCTCTCCTTCTCATTGTCGTAGATCACCATTATCCCTTGGAATGATATGTCTATCACACACAAACACACACAGACAGCCATAAGACACTTGTTGTCAAAGTAATAAAAACAAACTTACTTACCCCCAATGATGTTGTAGTTCTCAAGCCCAATCTCAGTTCCGTTTAGAATCCCCAAACACACGTTTCCTTTTTCCTGAAAGAAAAACAAAAACACAAACTCTCAAGTCTCAGACTCTCTCAGCCATTGAGTTTTATTGAGTATACAGCTCATATGTGAATGTGAGGCTCACAGTGATGATGAGATATGACTCAGGTGGAATCTGAAACAGCTGACCGTTCTTTTGACTCCCAAACCGTAAAGTAATCGTCTTGAAGTACTTCTTGACATCATGCACTGTTTTCAAAGGCTTCTTGTCTTTCCAACACACCGGTAAGCTCTTATCTTCTTTTGTGTCCTTCAAACCCTTCCCCTTCAAGTCACTTCTTATCTACAAGAGATGCATGGAACACCAAATCAGCATAAAGATGTGGTTAAACACACAAAAACTACTCTTCTTAGAAAGAAACTGTCTCTTACAAGATCAAGAATCGACTGGTATGCATCGGCATTGAAGTAAGTGTAGGAGCTTCCACTATCGAAAATGAAGTTAATGCCTTTGACACCTGTGGTCTTGTCGTTAAAGAGAAGCTCTGCTGGTCCAGTCTTGTAGTTTTTACTAAAAGAAAAACACACAAAAAGAGTTTCAAACTAGGGAAATCATAAAAAGTGACAAAAAGAAAAAAAAAAGGTGGCTCTCCTCACTCACCTAGGTGGCTTAAGAGACAATGGAGTCCATGTAACTCCAGAGGAAGGAACAAGCTCATCTCCAATAGAGAGAAAGCCTTTACCGTTATGACTTAAGCAATGCACAATCACATTCTTGGTAACCCCTAAAGAGCTAAGCTGTGACGAGATGCTTACTTTGCCTCTGCCAAGACCAAGGATCCCCGCTGTTGGAGGAGGAGGGTGTGGTCCAGGGTTCTGCTGATCATACCCACATCTGCAACCAAAAAGAAACTCATTCAAGAATCATGATAACAAGCAACTTTTAGAGCTTGTGAATTTCAAATAAACTAACCCAAAGGTCAAGTGGGGATGCATAGTGGAGCCATTTTCGAGTCGGAGAGGGAACTCATCAGAGACGAGAGCACCAACAGAGGATGCATGATCAGAATACCCAATTTCATAGTCACACTGTTCCTGGGGGTCATCACAAGGCTTGCTCTGGGGAAGGTCAAGGCCAGAACAAAGGAGGTGGGAACAAGGCAAGGTGTTGTGATTGGGCTTGTACTGACTATCACGAGGCTGCAAAGAACAGAGAGAGAGAGAGATATATAGATTATAAAAAAAAAGACAATTCGTTGTTATGTCACAAACTAAAAGGAAAGTCAAAAAAGGTATAATAACCTTAGTGCAACCGTTGCAGGGAGCATCACACTGAACCCAAGTGAGATCACTGCCAGTGTCAATGTCCAAGTCAAAGAGCTTAGGAGGGTTTCCTATGTTAAGCAACACATAATAGTACCTGAAGATAACCCATAGAAAAGAAAAAGATGAGTTCTTGAAATGCAAAACAAGAACTCAAGCAATCAAAATTGGGCGTCTTTCAATCGAAGTCAACATTGCCAAAGATCTGATCTTTGAAACCTCCTCACATCAATTGAATCATGCATCAACGGGAGATGGTCAAACTAAGAAATGGGTTCCGACAAAAAGGAGAAAAAGAGAAGAACTTTAAAAGTTACCCAAGAGGATAGACGTTGCCGGAGACGGGGAAGACGACGGAGGAGCCGAGGCGATGGTTCTGTAGCTTGATCTGACCCTTGGAAGAGTCTTTGGTAGATTCTGAAAGCTGAGCACATAGGAGCAAGAAGGAGAAGAAAACAGCTGGAAAGAGGTTTCTTGTCTGCCTTTTGGGATTCATCGTTACCTTCTCTCCAAGAAAGCGAAACCTAATCCCAAGGAAGGTTTCCTTTTCAGGAGGAGAAAAAGTTTGACACTTAAGCTGCTTCCGATATTGTTTTTTTATATATATAGAGACTGAGAGTATCTCACTTTTAACTGCTCGCAAGTTGCAAGTTGGAACAGAGGTTTTTCTTTGAGTTCCCAGTAAAGATAGATAGATTTGATTGAGAAAATTGGACTTTACTTAATCCCAGAAAAACGTCAACGCGCATCGGTCACATGATGCGTGTGTAAGACCACTCGCGGAACTATGATTGATTAAAACTTACCTTAAAAGACTTGAGAGTTTGTAAAATATACAAGGCCCAGTATGCTCGGCCCATACAATCAATTAATCTTCCTACAAATTAAATAATTTATCACACCAATAATGAAAGTTCATTAATACTTAGAAAAATTTACAGGTGGTTTTCACAAAGTGCAAATAAAATTATAAGTAGAATCATCAAAAATTAGTTTCCAAATTTAGATAACAGTACTAAAATAAAGGGTAAATATTAGAGGCGCGTGAGGTTCACTTGGTAAGTTGAATGATAGAGATGTGATTATATCCACTTAAGAGAGAGAGTTGAGTGAGTGACTCCAAAGACATCCAAGTGGCAGCTCATCCGCTAACTCACTGACACATCTCCAAGTCTTTTACTTCTCTCCTCCTAACCGTTTCGCCACCGTAACAGTAATGGCTCTTTCTCTCTCCGCCGCCGCATCTCACTCACTCTGCTCCACCAGAGTCTCTCTTCCCCCCGCCGCCGCCGTCTCCTCTTCCTCTCCTGTCGTTGCTTTCTCTTCCTCACCACATTCTCTCTCTTCTCTCCGTAGCGTCGCATCCTCCTCTCTCTTCCTTCAATCCTCATCCCTTATTCAGGTAAAAACTATTAGAGTATCGGTTAGACTTGGTTCAATATTGGTTCAATGTATTGTTTAGTTGGCTTATTCCGGTTAACTAATGCTTACGTGTTTCATACGTTTCGCCCCTGAACATGTTTCGTCTATGATTTGCTTACAGAGAAAAAATCCGAACAGAGGTTCTAGTAGCTTTGTGATTGCTGCTGCCTCTGATGCAGCTCAACTGAAAAGCGCTAAAGAAGACATCAAAGTCCTTCTCCGTACAAAGTTTTGTCATCCCATTCTCGTTAAGTCTCCTTCTTCTTCTTCTTCTTCTTCTGATATAATGTTAAGACATGAAAGATAATTGAGTTTGTTGTGTGTGTGCTGAACAAGAGTTACATATTTGCATTGCAGGTAAGGTTGGGATGGCACGATGCTGGAACGTATAACAAGAACATCGAGGATTGGCCACTGAGAGGTGGTGCTAACGGAAGTCTTAGGTTCGAGCCTGAGCTTAAACATGCTGCAAACGCTGGTCTCGTTAATGCCTTAAAGCTCATTGAACCTATCAAAGAAAAGTATGCTAACATCTCTTACGCCGACTTGTTCCAGTTAGCTAGTGCCACTGCTGTTGAGGTCCTCCTCCTCCTCCTCCTCCTACACTAGCTTTTTTGTGTGTTGTCTATGTTAAATCTTGAAACTGTTATTGATACGCTTTGG
The DNA here is from genome assembly GCA_026261945.1 of Hirschfeldia incana. NCBI lineage: Eukaryota > Viridiplantae > Streptophyta > Magnoliopsida > Brassicales > Brassicaceae > Hirschfeldia > Hirschfeldia incana. The sequence goes on from JABCMI010000036.1 coordinate 2,587,490, forward strand.
AAAGATATAAACTTTTAGGAGGCTGGTGGTCCTGAAATTCCGATGAAGTATGGGAGAGTTGATGTCTCAGCACCTGAGCAGTGTCCTGAAGAAGGAAGACTCCCTGGTTAACTTTTTATCTTTTTTTCCCCATTGTCTGTTTACATTGTTTCCCATAGAGTTTGCTTTTTTATTTCAGCTTTTGTTATAATTAATGAGTTTGAAAATGCATATGCAATATGTATTAGATGCTGGACCTCCTTCACCAGCTGATCATTTGAGAGAAGTGTTCTACAGGATGGGACTTAATGATAAGGTTTTTGTCTCTTTTTGTTTGTTTATTCTCATTTTTTTCTGAAGGTTAAGTTAGTTTTTTCTTCAAGCAGGAGATAGTTGCTTTGTCTGGTGCACACACCCTAGGTCGATCCAGACCAGACCGTAGCGGCTGGGGCAAACCCGAGACAAAGTACACGGTATTAGTTCAACAAACAACGACAAGAATCTAGCTTGCTTCTTTGTTGAATGATATATGCGTTAAAGAAGTTATAAAAAAAAATGATTTCAAAATGGCAGAAAGCTGGACCTGGAGAACCAGGAGGACAGTCTTGGACAGTGAAATGGCTCAAGTTTGACAATTCCTACTTCAAGGTCCATCTACTTGAAGATAGTTCCAAGATCTTCAGTTCCTTGATCACTGACTAACTTGTACGACTTTATACAGGATATCAAAGAAAAGAGAGACGAAGATCTACTGGTTCTACCCACTGACGCAGCCCTATTCGAAGATCCTTCCTTCAAGGTTTACTAAGATGCAGCATAATCATTTTTCTTGGCACTTGAAAGATATATAAGTAATCTCTTTTGCTTTACAGAACTATGCAGAGAAATATGCTGAAGATCCGGCTGCATTCTTCAGGGACTACGCTGAAGCTCATGCCAAGCTCAGCAATCTTGGGGCGAAGTTTGATCCTCCCGAGGTAACGTCTAAGCTACTTTTTGTGGTACCATGCACTTAAAATGAACCATGCATAGTCTAAAACTGCCACTACTAAACTTTTATCAGGGCATTATCATTGACAATGGACCTGCACAACAACAACAAGGAGAGAAGTTTGTAGCTGCTAAATATTCCACTCAAAAGGTTTTGTCCTTAATACTTTTTTTGTGTTTGTAGCTTATTATACACATTTTAAGGAAACTATTCTTGATATGTGGATGTTGGCAGAAAGAGCTTTCGGATTCGATGAAGAAGAAGATAAGAGCAGAGTATGAAGCTATTGGAGGAAGCCCTGATAAGCCATTGCCCACTAATTACTTCCTCAACATCATAATTGCCATCAGCGTCTTGGTCCTCTTGTTCACTTTCTTGGGTAATAACAACTCCTCTGATTACTCTGGTTTCTAAATTGTAGTAAAACATTGTTTTCATTCTTCTCTTTTGCATATATACACATAACTTTTGTGTTCATACATACTTTGTAAACGAACACATCTTTTGTAATAATTTGGTGAGTGATTAGAGACGGCACTACAAAGCATAGCTCTCTTTGATTAGGCTAACCAGTGTACTTGCCTCTACAAGCAAGAAAGATTATTGTTTTTTTCTAATAATCTTAGAGGAACTTTTCAAGTTTTAGAAAACCACGTGCGACATTGACGTGCGTAGTTATGCTCAATCAGTCTCATTAATACTTTACTTGTTGGGAAAAATCAAAGTTTACTTTACAACTAAATGGAATTTATTCAAATATTAAATTTCTGACAAAAGAAAAATTCAAATATTAAATTCTGAATCTAGAAAGATATATGCATCTGAATTGGGTGGCATGGAAAACGATGTTCCTACCTCTAATGACGCAATAAGCTTACGATGAGTCGGTGCGGTTTGGTTAGACTCATTCCTATTGTTTTTAATCTTCTTCTTTGAAACTTTCTTCTTTTTATTTTCTTTCGTGTATAAAATAAGATCGATTCCCATTTATACAAATCCAAACTGGTGTTGTAGCATCGGATTAGACACACCCACGACCAAACTTATTACACTCTGTCTCACCTGTTTAAAACGGCACACAACAACAAAACAAATGCATTATTTCAGCATTTACAACAAAAGTACAATAACTGTTAAGAGTTGTGAAACTGACTAGAGACATGATCTGTTGTATATAGTCAGATAAATAAGATAACATGTGTCTGTATTATTATGTAATCTTCACTTTTCTTTAGAAACTTGTATATACGCATATAGTATTAGAGCTCAAAAAGATCCAAATAGATCTAGAAACGTGGCATTTTTGAGTGAAGTGAATGAGTTAAAACAACTCATTGCTAAACAACACAATCATTATTGTGTTTTGCCACTGATTATGGACTAATTAAAGCAAAAGCAAAGTGGGCAATCTTTTAAGTTTAAGTGAGAATATTATTTTTGAGAATAAAAACGAAAATTCGACATGCTATTGGTTTGGTTGTAACTTGGGGTTGGGGTTGGGACAAGAAGGGAGCATGTGAAATTGATTTGGAGGCACATGACTTTATTTTTATCACCCAATAGTCTCAATGTCTCATGTTACATGCATTATTGTTACAATATTCAAAATATACATGCATTATTGTTACAATGTTTTTGAAATGTACAGTATGTAATGAAAAGGGAACATTCAAATATATGTGATTTGATCTGAAGACGATTTTTACTAATTTACATTTTGACTATAGCAAACACTTACAAAAAGACAGAGTCTTTGACTTCTTAAGCAGATAAAATTTGTTCAGTTGCTTAAACAAGAAAATTCCAAAATATTTTAACTAGATTTTATGAAACTTTTAATATCAATTTTTATAATCCATTATTTTAACTAATTCATTCATTTCTTTTAATCTATTGATTTTTGAAATCATTGAAACTTTGATGACATTCGTCCAAATTTTATTTAAAGTTTAAAACGTAATTAGGCTAATTTTTTTTAAAAAAATGTTAGATCCCCAATATCTAATTTCATTATTTTTGCATTACTTGGTAACCTATAATCAATCTTTATAGTCTTTTCCTAGTTTTATACTTAATCCAAATGATGAAATCTATTTTGTCTGTGGGTAATAAAACAGTAAAGTTTTTATCTACCACTCTTGGATGTATTATGTACAAACTGTATACCGCAGTATCACGCTGTCTACACAAAGATAGAAATAATAGTAGCAAAACATTAATTTAAGATTAAAAAAAATATAAAGAAAATAAAATAAGAGAAGAAAATACTTACACGTCGTCTTCTACTTTGATTGTCACTCTCTCCCGGCGAAGAAATAAAAAACCATTTTAGTCCCTTTTTAACCATTCCTCGTTGCTCCCACTTTCTTCCTTCCCCCCCAATTTAATTCCGCAATTAATATTCCCCGAGCTTTCTTCGCACATCTCTATCCATTTAAATCTAGTAAAGTTACAATAATTAATCGCAAGACGACGACTTTTCCTTTTATTTTGTTATCAGTCTCCTTCGTGTATTCACGTTTCGTATATAATAAGTCATCATCAGCAGCAGCAGCCATGGATTCTTCTGTTTTGTTTCGCTGTTACTCATGCATCAGCTTTCTCCTCTGTCTTTTATAACACGACAACATTACAACGACTATTGTTATAAACTTCCAAAAAAATTAAAAAAAAAACTTTCTCTGTTCCGACAACTTTTTTGAAACCGTGGTAGCTTCGTGTCCGAAAACGATCGGGCTGGCGAAAGAATGAGACTTGAAACAGACTTCTTGATAAAGTCGTGACCTTTGCTATGGGTTGCGGAGGATCTAAGATAGACGAACAGCAGCTTGTGATTCTCTGCAGAGAGCGTAAAGAACTGATCAAAACGGCGTCGCATCACCGCTCTGCTCTCGCCGTCGCTCACCTAGTTTACCTCCAGTCTCTCCGCGACGTCGGTGAAGCTATCCAGCGTTTCGTTGACAACGAGGAGAGCGTTTCTTCTTCGTCTTCTTCGTCGGCTGTTCTCACGCTTCCTTCCGACGAAGGGAAACCGAAGAAACACAAAGGATCGATCTCTTCCACGTCGATTTCTCATTCGGTTATCGAAGAAGGAGAAGAAGAAGAAGAAAATGGAGACCGTTCGCATTTGAATCTCTCTTCCGGATCTGAATCCGGTTTAGATGATGATGATGATGATCATATCCAAATCGATACCACTCCGGAACCAGAGCTAAACCGGTCAAAACAACAAACATTTTCTCCCGGTTATCAAACCGGCTATCCTCCACCCGGTTATCCAACAAGCTATCCTCCACCCGGTTATCCATACCCGTACCCGGTTGGAGGATGGGGATTCAACGGCGAGAGTCCAAACCCGAACCAAGGAATGTATTTCATGAAGAAATCCGCGGCGCCATCACAACCGTATGTTTTCAAACCGGAGAGTCATCACCGAGTAGAGCCGTCGAATCCCGGTTATTTCATTAATCCTGGACCAACCGGTTCCGGTTATCTCCCTAACGCTAATTATTCCGGTTATCGTCCTCCATCTCCAGCAAAGCCACCACCACCGGCTCTCCCCTCGCCGCCTCGAGTCTCCACGTGGGACTTCCTCAACGTTTTCGACACGTACGACTACGGCAACAACGCACGTTCTCGTGGAGCTCCGAGCTACTATCCTCCTGGCATGGCGTCGATCTCGAGCAGCCCTGACTCGAAGGAGGTCAGAGAGAGGGAAGGGATCCCTGAGCTTGAAGAAGTACCAGAGCACGAAGTGATCAAGAACGTGTACAGACGTCCAAAGAGAACACCACCTTTGAAGAAGGTGAAAGAAACTCCTTTGCCTGAAGAAGCAGCCACCGAGAGCTCCGTTGACTCAGAGACCGTCTCCACGTTTTCAGGAAGTGACGTGGAGGAGTCTGACTTTCACTACGTTAAGAGCAGTAACAGTTCGAGTGGACAGGAGACGATTGTGGAGACGGAGGTGTATGGGAGCAAGAAAGGAGTGGTGAGCTTTGAGTTGGAGGAGGAGGAAGCGAGTACTTCTTCCTCTTTTGATGTTGAGTCTACTTCTAAGATGAGTAGTAGTTTTTCGAGTTTGTCGATTCGTGAGACTAGGGAGATCAAGGGAGTTGTGGAGGAGATTAAGAGTGAGTTTGAGATTGCTGCTTCGTGTGGGAAGGAGGTTGCTGTGCTTCTTGAGGTCAGCAAGTTGCCTTATCAGCATAAAGACAAGAGCGGCTTTAAAGGTAAAAAACCTTGTCTTAACTCGCATGTTTACTTGTCTGAGATTCTGAAAGTACTCATAGATGAGAGCTTGTTTCCTTTTGATTGAAGATTAGGAATAAGCCATGATCATGCATTTTACAATTATAAAACTATTTTCACGAATTATAAAAATTAAATATACAAAAATAGAAATCAGAATTTGTGGACTTATACTAACATTGTCATTTGATTTAAATGATTTACACCAATTTAGATCAAAGTAGACGTGTTAGATCAAATCAGACCAACTTAGATTAATTTTAGTCGATTTATAAGGGCTTAAACAAATTTGAACTGCTAAAATCAGATTTTGTAAAAATATTACTGACCAAACCGATTTTTAGAACAATTGGTTTTTCTCCTGTCTGCTAGAGTTTGCTGGACTGTGACCAAATGTTTTATGTTTCAGTTATCTTATCTAGGATCATGTATCTTGTAGCACCGTCCAAACGCTCTAAGCCTGAACTATCAATACGACTAACACCTAGGACACTGCAAATGGCGAAAGCGTATAATGAGCAAGATGTTGATGCAGGCTTCACTGGGAACCTCTCATCAACCTTGGGGAAGCTCTATGCGTGGGAAAAGAAACTCTACAAGGAAGTCAAGGTACTACGATGCTTTCATATTTTGCTCTTTTTTAGATTCTTACATCTCGTGACATTTGGTATCTGAATGTCAGGGAGAAGAGAAGCTTCGTTCCATCTACGAAGAGAAGTGCAAATCACTGAAGAAAATGGACACACATGGAGCAGAAGCTACCAAGATCGAGGCCACGCGAGCATACATCAGGAAGCTTATGATGAAAATCGATATCTCTATAAGATCCGTTGATTCCATTTCGAGAAGGATCCATAAACTTAGAGATGAAGAGTTGCAGCCACAGCTCACACAGCTTATTCATGGGTAAGTGAGTCATTTTGTACTCAGCGTAAGCTGCAAGAAACAAAAAAAAAACTTATATTTGTGCTTTTGAAGGTTGATAAGAATGTGGAGAGCAATGCTAAAGTGCCACCAGAAACAGTTCCAAGCCATCATGGAAACCAAGGTTCGGTCTGTAAAGACCAATACGGTCTCTAGCTCGAAAGCATTTCTTGATCTTGAGATGGAGCTTAGAGACTGGTGCGTCAGCTTCAACGAGTGGGTCAACACACAGAAAAAATACGTCCATTCTCTAAACCAATGGCTCTCGAAGTGTCTTCACTACGAACCAGAGGTGACAGAGGACGGATACGCTCCTTTCTCCCCTAGCCAGATCGGTGCACCACCGGTCTTCACCATATGCAAAGACTGGCAAGAAGCGATGGGGAGAGTATCTGGAGAGAAGGTGAGCAATGCTATGCAAAGTTTTGCGTCAAGCTTGCATGAGCTGTGGGAGAAGCAAGAGGAAGAAGAACAAAGGGTCAGAGCAGCAGCAGAGATGGAGCATAGAGATCATGGGGAGTATGATAAGAGAAGCGTGGTTTCGAAAGGTCGGTCGGAGAGTGGAGTGTCGGCTTTGGATGATTTGAAAGTGGATTTGGATTCAATGAGGAAGAAGCTAGTAGATGAGAGAGGTAAACGTAAAGAAAACAATGTAAAGCTCACGTCTTCTTCTTCTAGTACCTTGAAAGTTGGACTCGCTCCTGTTTTTGATGCGTTGAGAAAATTCAACGTGGAGGTTGTGAAAGCTCATGGAATTGTTAGGCTTCAACATCCTCAGACTTCTTCTTGAGTAACGTTTTGAAGTTTTGTCACTTAAAAATTTAGATATAGGACAAACAAAAAAAAAGAAGATTTCAGAAGTATTGGGTCTAGTAGTATACTGTAGTTTATGGTCTTCGTGTCATTTCGTTCGTTACTTAAGGTTAGTTCTATTTGTTATAAGCGAATGAATGTAGTAAGAAAATTTGGAAAAAAATATTGCATTTTATACAATACTAAACTATTCACTCCGATTTTATACTCAGTGTTTTAAGTATTTCTAAATAATGATGTTTTTTTTTTTCATTGTAAAGTTTCTCATTTTTATATTTGTTCTGTTTTTTTTTTTCAATATTGGATATATCATTGTGTATTTTATATTTCTATTACAAAAGGATGATAAACTATATAAATAATTTCACGACGGAATTTTTTTAAGTATTTAGATCGACAATGTTGTTCTTGATATGTTTTTTCCACAATACATAATTACAACGAACTGTCATATCTCCAATACTCTAAAACCTTTAATAAATTTGCATCATAAAATTATAAGAAATTACATCATCTGAGTATTAAAATTTAGATTTGGTGTAAAAATTTCTAACCTTTGACCAATAATAGGTCACGGAGTTTCCACTTCTCTATTCTAAATTGTGAGATGTTTCGATGAAAACACAATTGGAAGTTATAATATTATACCTTGGGGAGCTTTCTTAATTATTAGATGAAAATCGTATATTGTATCAACTATAACATTGACTTGATATACAAGAATTCGTCTAGTAGACTTTGTCAAAATATTTGAAAAAAATATGTAGTTCCGAAATTGGAAAGACGAGATTGTTGCATCCAACCATTAGAAACGGAAAATAACATTTGTTAATTTTCCTCTGATTTTTCCTAACTATGCTTATTGAGAAGTTATCTATACTACTCCCTCTTTTTTTAAATAAGTGTCATTCTATCTGTTTTTTTTTGTTCAACAAAAGTGTCACTTTACAATTCCAATGCAAATTATACTTACTTTCAGCTGAAAATTAATTGCAAACTGTATTGATTTTATAAATAATTTTATTTATCTAAAATATTATTGGTCAAAAAAAGTGTAATTAATAAAAATTTGCATATATTTCAACAACTGTTTTAATCTGTGTGAAAAGTATCAGAACGACACTTATTCGAAAACGGAGTGAATAATAAAGTAGAATTTTGTCATTCTGTAAGGGTTTTCTTCTGTCATGTTTCATTTTATCACTTTCTGAAAGTTTTTTATACAGTAAAGTAAAGAGTCTTAGAACATTAACAACGCTGGATTCTTAATGGGGTTTTTCAACTTTATACGCCAGTGGGATCCAAGAAAACTTAAAATCGATCATGAAACCATCAGGAAAATAACCAACTAAGGATCGATCAATTGGGGTTTTTTTACTGTTTGCGGACCCCACCGATATGTAGTGGTCCGCGACTGGTTTACTGTTTAATTTTTTTTTCTGTTAAATTAAAAAAAAAATAAAAAAAAGAAAAAAAAAAGTAAGGATCCCAAATGGGGTTTAACCGTTAAAGATGGTCTTATAATCTCTATCTACGCAAAACAAACCTAAAGTCCCAAAGAGGAGAAAGAATGGGATAACGTCTAAACATTGGATACATCAATAGCGTTTTTTTTTTTTTTTTTTTTTTGCTAAATTACATCAATAGCGTTGTCAATGTATTTTTTTTTAAAACATTGGATACATTATCATATAATTTATAAGACGATAAACTATTTGTAACATATGCAATATATATATTAACGTAATAACTTTATGGATAATAACACGACAAAAAAATTTCATCAAAAGATTTTACGTGTAAGATGTAACCTTTCTTTGCATCGTAAAACTATGATGAACGGTTCTGTTGCTGACACTTTAAAACCTCAGTTAAGTTTGCATCATCTAATATATCAGCAATTGCATCATCAGGAAATTAAATTTCATAATTGCCATTGAAATCTTTAAATTTTGACCACTAAACCATGGTATTCAACATAGATATTTTGGATGAAACACACAAATATATATTTAGAAAATTACTTTTACTTTTACTTTTAATTAACTAGGATCATTTTTATTAAATCGTATATATATATATATATATATATTTGTATCAACTGTAACATTAACTTGATGTACAAGAATTTATCTAGTAGACGTTGTCAAAATATTTGAAAAATTCTTGTAGGTCACGAAATCGAAAAGGAAAGTGGTCGCCTCCTCCTATTAGAAACTTTGAATAATATTTGTTAACTTTCCTCTGAATTTTCCCAGCTACGCGTCTTTGAGGAGTTATATAAGTACAAGCGTCTTATAATCTCTATCTAAGCAAAACAAACCTAAAGTCCAAAAGAGGAGAAAGATATGAGTTACAAAGTCGCTAGAGCATCGGAGTATCTTGCCATCACCGGTGGTGGAATCAAAGACATCAAGCTTGCCAAGTCTGCTTGGGTGCTTCCATGGCAGTCTTGCACCGTTTTCGATGTTTCTCCGGTCAACTACACGTTTGAGGTCCAGGCCATGAGTTCCGAGAAGCTCCCTTTTGTTATCCCCGCCGTTTTCACCATCGGCCCACGCGTCGACGACCCTCATGCTCTCTTGTTGTACGCCATGCTTATGTCTCAACACGATAAGCACTCGAACCACGTCAACGAGCTTGTTCAGGGTGTTATCGAAGGAGAGACTCGTGTTCTTGTTGCCTCCATGACCATGGAAGAAGTCTTCAAAGGTAATAATAATCATAGACACGTCTTTCACCTACTTCTCACCACTTTAGTTCCAAAATGTTTTTGACTAATCGGTTGAATATTATTTATATATAAATATACATTATTTGTCTAAACTTTCAAGACTTTTTTTTGTGAGACTTTGATATTTCATTAGTCAGTTTGTTAGGTTAGATGAACTAGGGTTTCTTGGGTATGTACTAGGTGAAACTTGTGTGTGTGTTTTTTGCTTGTGCTTTTTTTTTGCTTGAGTTACAATCTAGTTCTTGATTTAATTGTAGGAACAAAGGAGTTCAAGAAGGAAGTGTTTGAAAAGGTTCAGCTAGAGTTAAACCAGTTTGGTCTTGTGATCTACAACGCTAATGTTAAGCAGCTGGTTGACGTGCCTGGACATGAGTACTTCTCTTACTTGGGTCAGAAGACTCAGATGGAAGCAGCTAACCAAGCCAAGATCGATGTAGCAGAGGCAAAGATGAAAGGAGAAGTCGGTGCCAAAGAGAGGACCGGTCTCACAATTCAGAATGCAGCAAAGATTGACGCTGAGTCAAAGATCATCTCCACTCAGAGGAAAGGAGAAGGGACAAAGGAAGAGATCAAGGTGAAGAGTGAGGTCCAAGTGTTTCAGAATGAGAAGGAGGCCCTAGTTGCTAAAGCTGATGCAGCCCTTGCGATTCAGAAGGCTGCTTTAACCAAAAGCTCTCGCGTGGCTGAGGTCGAAGCTGCCAAGGCGGTTGCTATGAGAGAAGCTGAGCTTCAAACTCAAGTTGAGAAAATGAATGCGCTGACTCGGACAGAGAAGCTCAAAGCTGAGTTCCTCAGCAAAGCCACTGTTGAGTATGAAACCAAGGTGCAAGAAGCGAACTGGGAGTTGTACAACAAGCAAAAGAAAGCAGAAGCTGTTCTTTACGAGAAGCAGAAGCAAGCAGAGGCGACTAAAGCTGCAGCTGATGCTGCCTTCTATGCTAAACAGAGAGAAGCAGAGGGAATTGTCGCCATGGCCAATGCTCAAGGGACTTATATCAAGACTCTCCTAGCCGCAGTTAGCAACGACTACTCGGCAATGAGGGACTTCTTGATGATCAACAATGGGGTTTACCAGGATATCGCCAAGACCAATGCTATTGCCATCAAGGACTTGCAGCCTAAGATCAGTGTGTGGAACCAAGGGGGTTCCGATCAGGGGATGGCTGGTGGTGGTGGTATGAAAGAGATTGCAGGACTCTACAAGATGTTGCCACCGGTTCTTGATACGGTTTATGAGCAGACTGGGATGCAGCCACCGGCTTGGATTGGCACACTACGTGGTGCTGATGAGCCTAGACAGTAACTTCAGGCTTAGACAGCACAGCCGTTGAAAGTTCCAAGAGTGCTTTTTTTTTTATATTATATGCATATGGAGGATATCTTTTTATGCTTGTGACTTGGAAGTCAAGTCAGCGTTTGTAAATAACCCCAGTTTCATCTCACAATCGTGACTGAGTTGAGAAATATGGGTTTTATCAGTTTTTTTTCCTTTGACTTTGTGGATAATTTGGCTTTATTCAAAGTGTGCTTAATTATTTATTTATAAAATATGAGTATAAATTATTGAGATTGTATGTATATTGAATATTGATTAGTGGATAAAACTGCGTAGTTGGTGCAACTGTATCTACTCTATTAAAATAGAGTCCTATTTGAAAATTACCATGGCATACTTTTTTTTTGACCTATTGAAAATGTTGTGACTAACTATAAAAATACATTTCATTATATGATGATCTATATATTTAAATTAAACCAACTTTAATTTGTGATTAATATTGAAACTTATCCAAATTTAATCAGCTCATTTAATTAGATCATCACTGGCCGTCGTCATCTTCTCCATCTTCTTCTTTTGTTACACCGTCTTGATCTCCGACCACCATACACATGTAGATTCACAAGAAGAACAAAGTGAAATTAGGGTTGGTGGATTGATTTGTGAATATTATCAGCCATTATCGAGCAAGAGATTTTGCTTCTTTCAATCATTTATAGAAATGAATCACTACATATCAGGTCCAGTTGATCCCTACGGAAGGTCATATAAGCGTATTAGGTCTGTTTCATTCGATTTCATGCTCTGACTTTCAATCTCTCATTTTGCTTTCTAAGGTTTCACTGAATAGGTTGAATCATGGGAAACAAAAAACTCTGCAATTTTGTTTCTGGGTATACAAAACCTTGCAATAAGGTGTTTGTGAACTGGTGGACTAATCTAGAATTGACTTGCCATCAAAATGGATATAGTTTTCTAAGGACTATTGTTATTTCTTTTGTTTTGCTCGATAAAGTTTGATCCTTTAGCAATGATTGAGCAATGGTCTCAACTCTGAGTTGTTTTTTCGTTTCTAAAGATAACAACTTTATAAAATTTTGGAAATGCATCTTCCAAAGATAGTCAATCCAAGCAAAAGAGCCAGAAGCGCCATGGATATGCCGTTGAAACTTTTTTCCTTTATGATACATGGACTCATATTCACATGTGTTCAGTGTTTGGTTTCAGCGTTTCTCAGTCTTACTAGGTCTTATAGACAAGAGATTATCTTTTACAAAGTTACTGTAACAAGATCTGCTTAACCATACTCAATCTTAGCCAGCGTTGAAGCTGAATTTGGTTTCCTTTTGTCAAATTATATTCTGTTTCCAGTAGCCCAGTTCGTACGTCTTGCAATTGTATGATAGCTAATATGGAGCTTGTGATGTTCTTTATTACTGGGATTGGGATATGTGATCGGGATTAGTTTCATGTGATTGCATGTATGCGGTATGTATTTTGAAGGGACGTAAAGAGAACATCACTGCACAGTTCTCAAAGAAAATCTTGTAGCTGTAGACTTAGTAATGTGTTTTTTTTATCCAAAGAGAATTCAAACTGGCATAGTTTTATGAAATCATGGGCCTTAATTTAACACTTCAAAATTATTTTAAGTTTTTTGTTTTAATAAGAGAGATATGTAATTATGTATATTATATTTTTAACTTTAAATAGAGCAATAAAAATGTGCACAAGGAAATTGAATTAACATCATAAAGTATTTGGCACAACTATAATCATTTTAAACTCTATATTTTATTCTAAAAATTATACACATCAAATATTGAATATATTACATAATTATGTATACATTATATATAGGTATTAAGCATATGAAAATTCAAAATATATAAATATACATTTTTTATGCAAAGCTTATAATTTAATTGTATTATGTGTGAAACAAGTAAAAAAAGGCCTACCCCCAAAAAATCTATTGATCAAAAATAAAAAAAAAGTAAAATAAATAATTTACACAAATTTATGAAAAAAAACTTATAGTATAAAACTTATGTAATATGTGTGTTCAAATCAAAATTTTAAATTTTTTCAAACCAATTTCTATAAAGTTAACCAAAATTTATCAAATTAGTTGATAAATATAATTTTACATTTAAAATGCGAATCAAAATAGTTAATAAATGTAGAAGCCCCTCTTGGTACAGTGGTTTGACCAATGGTTCATTAATGTTTCTACACTAAGAGGTCTGAGTTTCAATTTCCGGAGAAAGCGAATTTATGCGAATTAATAGAAAACGACTTATAAAAGATTTGTAGCATGGCACAAAGAATACCGTCAAACACGGATTCGATCGGACGGCTCAGGTGATGCAATCATACAAGAATTTTCATAGGACAGGTAGAATTGTCGGCTCTGGAATCGTCTGTAGTATTTCATCGAGTTTGAAATAACATAATATATTTAGCGTTAAAAAATAGTTAGTAAATATCCGCCCGACTGGGCGGGTTCGAATCTAGTTTTTTTTTAAAGCTTGACTATGCACAAAGGAGTTGACAAATAAAAAAGTTACACGATAGCAGACACATTCTACTGATATAGTTTTGTAACATTATTCTACATGTACATTCACAAGTATATCCGTTGCAAATTGTGATAGATTACGGCAATAACTTCAAAAATATCATAAAAATTGCAACTACTCATCAAAATTACAGCAATGACATGAGGATCCAGACTGTCCTAGCAACTACTCATCAAAATTGCAAAGAAATGGAAGGCCATTACATTACACCAATTATTAAAGGATTTTTAACGTTAAAACCCCTCAACTAAGTTTGTTTTGGGTAGAAACCCCCAAACTAAGTATTCAACGAGAAAACTCCTAAACTAACTTTATTTAATGAATTAAACCCTTTCAGGTTTTAATGATCTTCTCAACAGGTAAATCTTTAGTTTATGAGTTTTTTCATTAATTAAACATAGTTGAGAGGTTTTACCTTTAAAAATAAAAACCTAAATTAAAAATATAATAACATTTTTCAAAAGTTAGCAATTTTAATTTCCAAAATTGTCACTTTTAAAATTTTCTGCAAATATATGAAACTGATTTTTTTAATGACATCAACATTATATATGTATAAATTAAAAATGTACAAAACCAGAAAATATAATAAATTTATATCTTATCTACAAAAATGTAATAATAAATCTTTAGATGATAAAATGTATATCTTATCTTATAAAAATGTAATAATAAATTCTTAAATAATAAAATATATATCTTATCTTATATTTTCTGGTTTGTACATTTTTAATTTATACATATATAATGTTGATTTTATACATATATAATGAGTTCTCAAGTAATATATTTTTCAAAACCCCTAAACTAACTTTAATTAATGAAAAAACCCTTAAACTAAAGATTTACCTGTTGAGCAGGTCATTATAACCTGAAATGGTTTAATTCACTAAATAAAAATAGTTTAGGGGTTTTCTCGTTGAATATTTAGTTTGGGGTTTTTAACCAAAACAAACTTAGTTGAGGGGTTTTAATGTTAAAAATCCATTATTAAACGATAACTGAAATATGGTAATATTTTTTTTTTGCTAAAGAAATATGGTAATATTCGTGTCATGAAAGTGTATAATCTTTATTTCTTGTATACATAAACTCTAAACTCACAAGCAACTACTAAACATGACTATCTATAAACCAACACATATAATTTGTGAGTTCTTATTGGGGAGTCATTTCTATTGCTGCTGATCATTACGAGTTCTCGAGTGCCTATCCATCTTCTTGGAGTTGAGTATATGCTTCTTTCGCTTTGTTTTGGTCTCTGTATCTTCAGTATCCTTTGTGTTATTATATATGGTTCTCATGCTTTATGTATTTTCTTTGCTGTAATTTTCTTATTTAATGGAAAATAGAAGAAAACAAAATATAATGATTGTGACAAAGTTATTTTATTTACATGTTTGATACGTTTTAGAGGAAAAAAATTGAGATACAAACGAAAATAGCAGAAGACCGAAAACTATTATCACATCTCAATAACTAATTAGCGAAATAAAAACCTAGCATCCCATACGAACTCCCATGAAAAACATCGATTTCGAATTGTGAGTCTTAAACATTTGTGTTTTTGCTATATTTTGTTAAAACTGGAGTCCTATCTCCATTGGCCCATTGCTATGAACCTTTCTTCTTGAAGCTAGCTTTTCAAACCTCAGTAGCAGAAGAATCTAAAGCTACTCCAAAAACCAACACAAGTGATTAATCTATACAAACTTGATACCCTCTTTGCCTTAGAACACATCACAATGACAACACTTAAAATCTTAGTTTAGTGGTGATATATTTGTTAAGTACAGAGGTACTATATATAATGCAATGTTGCCATTGTTGAGCAATATGGCAACATATTGAGAAATGAAGAGGACATGGTAAGGCATGATCTAGGCAGCGTTATCGAAATCTATCAAAAGTCAAACCTCCATGGCTGCCTCCATTAAACAATTTACATACATTATTTAATCATTCATTTTAGAAACGCAATTTATTTGTATGATTGACTCTTCCGACCAAAACGGACAAGGAAAGGACCAGTCAGAAATAGCCACGTGTTTTTTAAGAAGATCAAATCAATTAGAAATGGGTTTCCTTGATGTTGACAAATTTGTCTAATCCCCATTATGATTTTTTGACTGATAGCTATGGAAGTAAATAATGAGAAATTTAATGTCCCTTCCTTGCTGTCCAAATTTAATGATTTATTAAAAATCCATATCAAAGGCAGTAAAAAAAAACAATGACGAAGCGTATCCAATCAAGAACCGACACGTGTACTATTGACCACTGAGAAGCCAGCGTCCTCGTGTATGTTCACTTCTCTCGAGTGTAAAAAAAAAACGCTTTATATAAATATCTCCTCGTTCATCGCTTCCTCACACGAATATTCGTACAAACGTTAGTAGTACACAGAGGAGGAAGAAAGGAGCGATAATGGCGTCTAACGGTTTCGCGATGTTATCGATCCTTGTGCTATCATCTCTCCTCGCTTCGTCTATTAGAAGCGAAGAGACGAAGGAGTTCGTCTTGACGTTAGATCACACTAACTTCACCGATACCATCAACAAGCACGACTTCATCGTCGTCGAGTTCTACGCCCCTTGGTAAGATCTAGATTCTCCGCAATCTCTCGCCACGTAGATCCGTGTATCGAATGTTGATTATATAGCTCATCGGTTGTTGATTTTGAGGAATCGAGTATAGATTTAAGTGTGAATTCAAATTTGTTAGGTTGATAACTCTAGAGAGATTGATGTTTTGATGATTCGAGTAGAGATTTAAGCGTTTGGATTCTTTAGACGATGATGTTTGATTCATTTTCATATGAAATTAAGAATCAAATCTTTTCATTTGGTTTCAGGTGTGGCCATTGCAAGAGTCTTGCTCCTGAGGTGATATATTTGCTTAAAATATTGAGGAAAACTAGTTTATATAGCTAGATTCAAGCCACTAACGTTGGTGTTATTTGGTTTATAGTATGAGAAGGCTGCAGCAGAGTTGAGCAGCCTTAGCACTCCCATCTTCCTCGCCAAGATTGATGCTAGCGAGGAGTCTAACAAAGGTATTGCGAACGAGTACAAGATTCAGGGATTCCCTACTATCAAGATTCTGAGGAAGGGTGGAAAGTCGATTCAAGATTACAACGGACCTCGTGAAGCTGAGGGTATTGTGACTTATGTGAAGAAGCAGAGTGGACCTGCTTCTGCTGAGATTAAGTCTGCTGATGTTGCTGGTGAGAAGAACGTTGTTGCTGTAAGTGCAGTGCCTCTCATGCTATTTATCCTTTTCCGTTGGTTTTATCATGATTGTCGCGTTGTTTTGGTCTTAGGTTGGTGTGTTCCCTAAGTTATCCGGTGAGGAGTTTGATTCTTTCATGGCCCTTGCTGAGAAGTTGCGCGCTGACTATGATTTCGCACACACTTTGGATGCCAAGCTTCTTCCTCGTGGAGATTCGTCTGTGTCAGGACCTGTCGTGAGGCTATTCAAGCCTTTCGATGAACTTTTTGTCGATTCTAAGGTATAGAAGAAACTTTAATTATGTTCGTTAGTTTGTTATACGAAACAATGTAGCAGGTTGCTTAATTTGATTTTATGAATTAATGAATATCAGGATTTCAATGGGGAAGCTCTGGAGAAGTTTGTTAAAGAATCAAGCATTCCTCTTGTTACCGTCTTTGACAAAGATCCAAGCAACCACCCATATGTTGCCAAATTCTTTGAGAGCCCTGCCACTAAGGTAAAAAGTTCTTTTGAGAACTGGTTGGGTAATAGTCATTTCTCTGACAGTCCTGTCCTTATCATAGATTGACATTCTGTTATGCCTTAAGATATTTACTGCACAAGTATATGCTGCATTAGGATTCTATTGAAGCTGTTAGTTTAGTATTATAGTTTGTGCTTTGAGAGTTAAAAAGATTATCTTTTCCGGTGTTCATGGTTGCCTGATTATATGACATATTAACTTAATTTGTCATATAAATGAGTTAATGAGTTAACGAGTCAATAGATCAATCATAATTCTCTCGGTATTGTGTTAATGAGTTCGTCATAATAAGCTAAGTCAACTGAAGCATTGTATAATCATAAAGCTCTGATTATATGCATACTCGCTGAGTCAATAGATCAACATCCTTTTAAGTGTTTACAGTTTTGTATGATCTTCTGGTTTTGATGGGTAGTAATGTTTTGAAATTCAGGTAATGATGTTCGTTAACTTCACTGGAGAAACAGCTGAATCTCTGAAATCAAAGTTCCGTGAAATTGCTACATCCTACAAAGGACAAGATCTTGCCTTCCTCGTTGGTGATGCCGAGAACAGCCAAGGCGCTTTGCAGGTTACAATTTTTGTTTTAAGTTCGTCTCCTTAATGATTTCCTTCTGATGCAGTCTTTCACACATCACTAATCATAATTTTTCTTTTGCATGTATCGGTTTTAACAGTACTTTGGACTCGAAGAGAGCCAAATTCCCCTCATCATCATCCAGACTCCTGACAGCAAGAAGTATTTGAAAGCAAACGTTGTGGTTGACCAGATTGATTCATGGATGAAGGACTTCAAGGTATCATTCTCTTGAATTTTATGTAAAAGAGCTACGTATAATCAATTAATATCCTAACCTAAAGACGCATGTTTCCTTCAGGACGGGAAAGTTGCCGCCCACAAAAAATCTCAGCCTATTCCAGCTGAGAACAACGAGCCAGTGAAGGTTGTTGTAGCTGAGAGCCTTGACGACATCGTTTTCAACTCTGGAAAGAATGGTGAGAATATATTAAAACTCTTTTTTTTTTTCAATTTTCTTGCAAAACAACAACTGATATTAAAGCATCGAATGTTGTATGTCAGTCTTGATTGAATTCTACGCACCGTGGTGTGGACATTGCCAAAAACTCGCCCCAATCTTGGACGAAGTAGCTTTGGCGTTCCAGAACGACCCAAGTGTTATCGTAGCAAAACTAGTAAGCCTCTCTATCTTTTTCGCCCTACATGTCGTCGTTCTTACAGGATGATGGTCTTAATCGTAAATGTCTGTGTGTGTCTGCAGGACGCAACCGCGAATGATATCCCAAGCGACACCTTCGACGTTAAAGGCTTCCCAACGATTTACTTCAGATCAGCGGATGGAAAGGTTGTAGTATACGAAGGAAGCAGGACAAAGGAAGACTTCATAAGCTTCATTGAGAAGAACAAGCCAGCTTCTCATGGTGATGAGTCTTCTACCCCTGTTAGGAGTGGAGAACATAAGACTGAGGAATCGGCCGCAAAGGACGAGCTGTAAAAGCCTTGTTTTTTTTTTTTGTTTGCTTTTATCTCTTTCTGACATTTTGAACTCTAATAAAAGTTTCCATCAAATAAAACCATATTTAATCATTTACTTTGATGTTTGAGCATATGGTGTTGGTTAGTGTTGTACCTGGTCACTGTATGGTAAAATTAAATCGTCCCTTTGTCTGAATGGTTTCACCGAGTGAAAAATTTATGAGATGCTGAAATTTATACTAGTTAACTCTTAAGCAACATAATGAATATAGAAGATGGATCAGTCGACTGCATAAGTGCATATGTTTGAAACTGAGACATTGTGTCTTAATGCTAATTTGAAATTTTGTTCCGTGTCACCAAAATACTCATGTATTGTTTTGGGAAAAGTGCATATTCCAACCTGGATAATTTGGATCGTGTCAAATACAACTCGAACTAATGATTAGTATCAAATACGACCTGAACTCAACTAAAACTTTAAAAAACCTACCTGAACTTTTTAAAACGTGCATAAATCTACATTGAAATATTATTAAGAAATTGAAATTATATAAACTACTATTTTTTCATCGTATTAAATTTTAAAACTTTGATGATATTTTTTTCTGATTTATATAAATACATTACATGTTCTTACTTATTATATCTTCAATAAACTTATATCTTACTAAAATATAAATAATAAAATATTTATAATTAAATTATCTTAGATATACTTAAACTTTTGAATTTATTTATAAAAAAGAATTGTATATATTATTTTTATTTTTAAAACTTAAGTGATTTTTTTTCAAAGTTATTATTATATATTTTAATATTTTTTCAATTTTGAAAGGTAAAAGGTTCAAAATATAAATAACTTCAAAAATTTTGAACAAAATATCAAAATATATAATAATAACTTTGAAAAAAAATCACTTAAGTTTTAAAAATAAAAAAAATCTATACAATTTTTTTTTATAAATAACTTCAAAAGTTTAAGTATATCTAAGATAATTTAATTATAAATATTTTATTATTTATATTTTAGTAAGATATAAGTTTATTGAAGATATTATAAGTAAAAACCTGTAATGTATTTTATATAAATCAGAAAAAATTATCACCAAAGTTTTAAAATTTAATACGATGAAAAAATAGTAGTTTATATAATTTCAACTTTTTAATAATATTTCAATGTAGATTTAGGCACGTTTTGAAAAGTTCGGATAGGTTTTTAAAGTTTTAATTAAGTTCAGGTCGTATTTGATACTAACCATTAGTTCGGGTTGTATTTGGCACGATCCAAATTGTTCAGGTTGGAATATGCACTTTTCCCGTATTGTTTTAGCAGGGGAATAAGAAAATTTAATGTTTTCAAAATGTTTATTTATTACATGGAACTTTGATTTATATTTGAGATTTGACTACAGTCAGGGGCGGATCCACATCCAGAAGGGCTGGGGGCACGTGCCACATGCTCGAGAATAAAAGTATTTTGTGTAAACCCATACATAAAATCGCCTTAGCTCTCTCGGCTAGTTCATCCACATAGTGCCCCATCCTTACCCAGTTCGAATCTCACCTAATGTTTTCTTTTTCTTTCTATTTTTGGAACACTTTTAATCACTCTCACAAAAAAAAAAAATTTACCTTTGGTTTTGTGGTATCTAATATTTCTTTCTTTTTATAATTTTTTTTCTTTTCTTTAGTATTAGTTTCTTTAAATTATAATTTATTTAAAGTTGATTCAAACAATTATTTTTTTGGTCAGCACTCAAACAATTATTTTTATTAAGTTTTTTTGATGATTAGACAAAATAAAACATTTTTATTCACTTTGTCACAAAATATTCCACCCTTCATTTTTATGTCACCTAAACTATTTTTTACCTTTGTTTTTATTCTTTTAACTTTTTAAAACATTTTAATCACTTTGTCACAAAATATTTTTTTCCTATTAACGTTGTTTCGTATTACCTAGACTATTTTTTATATAATTTTCTCTTCTTTTATTTAGTATCATTTTCCTCAAAAATATTAAATTTATTAAAAATTTACTCAAATAATCATTTTGATTAAAATTGTTTTTAGCAATTAGAGTAAATAGAAATAACTATTTTATACCAAACTATTGTGTGCCGTATACTATTTATTAAAATTTATTAAACTGAATATTACCATATAAAACTTGTTTTTTTATTTTATTTTATTCTTTTACATGAGCTTACACAATTTATAACAGAAAAATGAATTAGTTTACCTTCACTTTCCACTATTAAATGGCACCAAAGCATGAATGTCGAACTCGAACCCAAGCTTCTCTTCCCATTTCTCTCATTGTTTTCTATCTATCATCAACCAACAAAAAAATGGCAAACCAACTTCAAAAACCCGTAACCAACTCTCCTAAACCGGGTCTGGCCAAAGAAGAAGATTCTCAAGAAATGGTTGCCTTGCAAGCCCAGAGGATGGGGTACTACTCCTTGACATTCCCAATGGTTTTCAAAGCTGCCTTGGAGCTAGGAGTCATAGACACGTTGGCTTCCGTTGAGGACGGCACCTGGCTCTCACCTTCCGAGATATCATCTCGTCTCCCTACCGAACCCACAAACCCGGAGGCTCCAATGCTGCTGGATCGGATGTTGCGCTTCCGCGCCAGCCACTCGGTCTTGAAGTGTAGTGTGGTTGAAACCAGGAAGACCGAAAGGGTCTACGCAGCCGAACCGGTTTGCAAGTTTAATAAAGGGTTAAACCCGGGTCACTATTGGAACCAGACCTAACCCCCGGGGGAGTCGCAAGCCCGCAGATGGACTCCTTCTCCTGGGCATTCAAATGGGTCCTAAAGCATGGACCCATATCCGCGTTAGGTGAACAGAACAATGTGACTTAGTTTCGCATAGCAGGTGGATCGAACCTGAAACGTGTTGGCGTCCCAGGTCCGTCCACTGCCACTTGACCACAAGGCCCGTTCTCCGGTTTGCAAGTTGTTCTTGAAAGATAGTCATGGCTCGGGTTCTCTCTTGTCATTCTTCATGTTGTGCCAAAACCATGTCATATTCAAGTCTTTGTACGTACCTATAGAGATTAACAAGGCCAAACCAGTCAAAACTACGTCCCACTAATTTACATATTCCTAGCTAATATACGTTAAAACTAAAAATAATATATATATATATATATATATATATATATATATATATATATATATATATATATATATATATATATATATATATATATATATATATATATATATATATATATATATATATATATATAATATAAGTATATAAATCTTTTTCGGATGCATTATGATATTCAAAACACTTCAGTTCAAATTGGTTATGATTTCGGTTTTCTAGATATCAAAATTTGAATAATTTGGATATTTAATCAATTTTGATTTGGGTTTGGTACTACTCTTTCGGACCGTGATCGGTTCGGTTCTTCAGATTTGAATTTTTTATCCAGTCTTGATATTGACATTAAAAACAAATAGCAATATATTAATAAAAAATATATCCGCACGGGTATGTGAGTCAAAATATAGTTTCATGTTAAAACTCAAACTTGAGGGATTTAGTTACACCACTGCAGCAGATCATTTTTTTCTCAAAAACTTGGCTTGCTGCGCTAAAGTTGACTTGCATTCCTCTGTACATCGAATCTGATATGTGTGATTTTTGTAACGGATCTTAATTTTGATCAATCTTTCCTGGAATCACATGGTAAATGAACTCTTCGATTAAACTGGCATTTCCAATGAAATAGGATAAAAGAAGAGAAAAAAATCCACTACTCGGATTCGATGGAGAGATAGACGATCTTTGAGGTTGTCCATGACAAAGCTTTCTGGAGCTGTAAACGTCATCACCATATTCATCATCTGCAGTATCTTCCATATTTGAGATCTCAAATTTTCTCCATTTCCCTTGACTCTGAAGCCCGACCGTCAACCAAAACATATATATTCTCTTCGATTTAGAAAGCTACTGTGCATTAGAATCTCTGACATGTATTAGCAAAACATTATGATTGACATATACCAAAAGAGTTTCAACTAAAGTCTGCCTATTGATTGATATAAGCCCACATAGCATAGTTTGAAAGCACGTTAAGACATAACGCCATGGAACCCAAATTAACCTGGTGGTCGCAAATACGTCAGGCGTAGAGTAGAGATCAATTCCAACAAAACCCTAATCAAATCAACACCATCCATAGACGCCGCCAGATCACATCTGAGACTCGGATTTGTAGCAATAGAGATACACGAAGACGAATATGGGCTATGGCTAGAGCTTCGTGATAGACAGGAGAAGAAGAATCTCAGATCAGGACCTGGATTTGGATTTAACTGTCTATCACTTCTCGAAACATAAATAAACCTATAAGATTGGTTCTCCAAGTTGGATATTTCGACAATGGTAAACAGAGAAGACAATGGTAAACCGAGAAAAAATCAAAAGAAAATATGACAATAGAGAATGACGTGTAGAAACGAAATGATTTACTTGATCATTCAAGTTTTTTCAGTTAATGACATGTCACTCTTTCATGTTCTTAAAAATCTGATGTGTCACCAGAGAGAACATTGCTTCATTATTGTTGTTGATTTCTCTTACGTAGTAGAAAACTAGAATCATGGTTAAATTATTAACCATGGTTAATCTGTACGTATACCTACCTATATAGTATGTTTTTGTTTTTTTCTCTATCGTCTTCTTCACTGATATTTCTCTTTTCTCACAGACTTCACTCTCATGGCGTCGGTGGTTAGGAAATTCGTGAGCAGAGCAGTATATGCTGTAACGAAGAAGGGAGTCGATGATCGAGCTGTGAAAAAGATTCTGGTAAGGGCCTCTGATGTCTACACTGTTGGAAAAAACTATGATGTCAACATAAGACTCTAGCTATAAAACAACATTTTCTTCCTCATTCTCTCCTTCTTATTCTTCATCAAAGTGTTCCTCAGCCTCTTGACGTCGGAAATAGCTCTAGAAGGTGGAAGGGGCTAGAGATGCGCCAACAAAACATGATGATAACTGCCCAAAAATTGCAATTTATGCATCCGCATGCGAAGTTATGTACACAAAGGAAATTGAAACTAAAACACATTGTTCAACTATAACAATTAACATTAATCAAGGCGCTTATAATAAGCTGAATATATTTATTTGATATAATTAGACTTAGTGATGTTTTATATTATTCAAGAAACAACACACCAAATCGCATACGAATTATCTTAAATGAAGAAAAAATATGGTGAAAGTTCTTATATAATGTCAATGCTTTCTTGATCGCATACTGTTTCCATACGACGCATATATACTCATAGCCTCTAGCTAGTTAGCTACAGCAATAGCCTACAAATATTTCATTTTAAGAGTGCCACAAGAAGACGTCTTTACTAGTATACTCCACTTGATTCCGCTTGTAAACCACTCTGAGATGCTTTGCTTTTTGACTTCTATCACAAGTAACAATGATAAGTCATTGCAATTCGCTAAAACCTGAGTTTCAGAATAGCTGTTGATGGGTTATATGCTGATTGAAGGATTTGACAATTATTCCAATTCAATCATAAAACACTTTTATATATAGTATAAGTGACAAAATTGTTATGCAATCTTGGAAATTGTGTTTACTCCCACTCTCTGCTCATTTAATGAGATTTCTTGCATATCAAGCTAAGCAATGTGATTTTGATCAACAGAGTTGGTTATCAGTCACTGACGAACCTTTGTTGACCACTAAATACGTAGGACATAAGCACGATAACTTCAACAATGTGAAGGGTGAAACAATGTAGCAGAGTTATATTAATTGTAAAATAATTTTAATAATTGCATCACTTACAATCATCAATTTAAAATATTATTCATTTATATTTACTGATGTTAATGTATTCATTTTTATAATCGTTATGATTTTTGGGCTAAAACATTGATAGTGGAGACCGATCGTGTTACCGGAAGGGTACATAGAAGAAGCAGTCGCCTAACGAGCAGCTTGCACTTGCGGGGCTAACAGGACATCACATAGCAGCAACCGCCTTGAGTCTTTTGGGTCGAACTCGTGAAGCATTGATCCTCATGAGCTAATTCTTGGCTGGCAGAAGATTAGAGGCTTAATGGAGGCATCAGACATTATTTGCTTTCTTTTTAAACCCATGAGGAGTGAATGATGAGAGTAATTATTAAGTTTCAAAAGTAAGAAAAAGACTGTAAAGAAAGCCAGTTACAAAAAAAAGACTGTAAATATGTATACATTCTGAATTCAAGAACCTGTTGGAAGAAAAAAAAACGTTACTAAATTATTTAGGAACATTTTGGCATAATTTATTAAATTTTGCTAAGAATATATATTGAAATGCAAACGAAATACATAATCAAATATAAAAATCAAATCAAAATTACTAACTAATGTATTCGAAATAATTACATATTCTTAAGGATGTGATATTAGAAGGCAAAGATGCATTTGTTTCATGCCCATGGCATGAGAGCCTGTGAATACTTGGGTTCGGATGAACAATCGCTGAGATGTTTAACCTAGCAATGTCGGAATCATCAACCCTGGTCATGAAGGAGATTCTAGAAGTGTACAAAGGATTCGAAGATGTTGACATTTTGGTGGATGTGGGAGGAGGAGTTGGAACAGTACTAGGTCTAGTCACTTCCAAGTATCCTGATATTAAGCGCATCAATTTCGATTTAGCATTGGTTGTAGCCAATGGCAATGCCCCTTCTTGTCCCGGTAAGCAAATTAACTAATATAACATGGTATATATTTGTATATGAACTAATGGCATTTTGATAAAAAATTACTTATATATTTATTTTTAGAAGAATTTAGTAGATTAATATTTGTTTGAGAAACCATCTCTCACCTCTTTTTTTTCATTTTATAATTATTTTAATTTCTTATTAGTGAGAATCTCTAGAAACTACTCTCACTGAAGATGGTCTCAGCTGATAACAAACTTGTTATATCTATCTATGTTATAGGAGTGCAACATGTGGCTGGAGACATGCTTATAGACACGCTTCAGGCTTTCGTCGTTGTGAGTTCATTTTCCGTTCCTTTTCGTTCTCTCTTATGGAGTTCCACAAATAGATTTAAAGTTCTCACTCTACTCATGTAGACTATGCATATATGGACCAATTAAATCATATATACGTTTTGATCATTATCTATCAAAGAATAAAAACAATAAAACTTCAATTGTGTTTGTGTGTGATAGCAATAGTTTCGTTGTCTTGGATTGCTCCTCTTTTCCTTGTATGTCTTCGAGTTGTAATAACTAGCTATAATAATAATGATCATTGTGAAAATGTGATTGTATTTTAACTGTCCTTCTAGTTACAATCAATCGAAGGTTTTTTTGTCATGTAAAACAATCTTGTTACAGAGTCAGACAGATTTTAACTAAAAGATTACATAATTTGACAAATAAAACAAGCTTAACATTAATGTAAAAAACGAGTCTTCTTCAGATGCTAGACATGAGATCCTAACTAGAGGCTTCCATTTTGGGTTTCTCGGTAAAAACGTTACATGCGTAATCAATAACACACACACAACAGTTGTCCGTTGATTACGAAGTTGGATGAAAAACATGCAAACAAATACAAAGAAAATGATGATAAACAAAAAAAAAAAAGGTCCTACCGGGAGTCGAACCCAGGTCGCTGGATTCAAAGTCCAGAGTGCTAACCACTACACCATAGAACCAAGCTGTTAGTTCTCGTACATTAACTTTTATATCTCTTACTAAGACAAACCATAGTTATAGTTAAGACATCACAACACACACTCGCTTTGAAACCTCAAGTAACATCATTCAGGTTGTGAAAAAAACACACATCCATCATTCACCAAAGATCCTCTGCATACACTATCATTAAACTAGGATCAAATTCAAAATCTGGAAAATGGAACATACAAAGAGGTGTTAAACTCTTTTTAACCTAACAGATTCTTCTCTTGCCTACAACCAAAGTTATACTAAATCACCAAATGTATTCCATCTTTACTCCGAGTGAATACTTTAGCAAACCCATTCCGGTTCTTCTCAGAACTCCCTCTGTTTGACGTTAAAGCAACAGCATCATCAGATGTTTCTTTGGTTGCTTTGATGGACTCAACATGATTCCTCGCCATGTAAGTATCATTCTTGTGCACTCTCCAGCTCTCTGTGTTGCTGCTGCTGCTGCTTACACCATTTGTAGCAGCCACTTGAATGCTTGCAGTATCAATTAAGAAGTCTTCAAGTGTTGCAAGAGACTGCAGCTGTTTCCCCAACGAAGCTATTGTCTTCTGACAGTTCGCTAGTTTCCCTGCAGCTGTTGCCATGTCTTCCTGAAATATGCATTATCAAAAGTTCAATAAAGGATTGAGATTGTACCACTTACTAATGTAAAGAGAAAGAGAGAGAGAGACCTGTTTGATCTTTGGTGGCTCTATAGCGCTTTCTTGATGGAGGAGAGTGACTTCTTCTTCAAGAGCCTCACATTTTCTTCTTAGCTCATCAGAAGCTAACCTCTCCTTTCTCACCTCTTCTTCCAAACACTCAATCTTCGCCTGATTACCCTCTGCCTCTGCTTCCATGGATTCAATCTGAGACTCAACTTCTGTTTTTAACTCGTTAGCCACTTTCATCTCCCTTTGTATCTCCTCTAGCTTTGTCTCAATATCTTGTAGACAAACTTGAGATTCTTTGTACTTGTCTTTGATTACGTCATAAGATATCTGCAGCTCAGCTTTCTCAACCTCCACCTTCTCCAACTTGTTTTCCACCTCCGCTTTAGCACAAACTATGGCTTCAAGCTCAAGTCTCAGGGCATCTTTCTCCGCTTCTAACTTGTTCAGCTTCTTTTCCACCTCCACTTTATCACAAACGTTAGCTTCAAGCTCAAGTCTCAGTGTGCTCACCACTTCTTTATCACTTTTAACTTTGCTTTCTAGCTCATCTTTCTCTGCTTCTAACTTTTCCAACTTACTTTCCAGCTCCACTTTATCAGATACCATAGCTTCAAGCTCTAATCTCAATGTGCTGTCACTTTCAACTTTGCTTTCGAGCTCATCTTTCTCCTTTTTCAACTTCCCCAACTTACTCTCCAGCTCCACTTTATCACAAACGATAGCATCCAGCTTAAGTCTCAGTGTGCTCTCCACTTCTCTGTCATTTTCAACTTTGCTTTCAAGCTCATCTTTCGCCTTTTTTAACTTCTCCAACTTGCTTTCCAGCTCCACTTTATCACAACGGATGGCATCCAGCTCATATCTCAGTGTGCTCTCCACTTCTCTACTACATTCAACTTTGCTTTCAAGCTCTTCTTTCTCAGCCTCTAACTTCTCCAGCTTCTCTTCAAGTTCTTTATTTCTGCAAGTCAACACTTCTATCTCAGCAGCCAACGAGTTTTCTGTGTGAACAACAGCTTCTTCTGTGACAGACTCAGATCCACTCTTACCGTTTGGTGTCTCAGGCAAAGCTACAAGACGTTCCATCTCAAGAAAATCACCCATGAGATCAATCTCAACGGCAGAAGAAGAAGTTCTCTTCTCAACCAACGTGGATGACCCTCCTCCTGACTCAGAGCAGCTCGCATCCGAGTGACTATCTGTAGACCGATGATCATTAAACGAAGCTGCTGAAGATTTAGACAACGACAACGTCCTAAGCTTCCTACACTCAGCCTCTAGCTTAGCCACTTTCTTTATAACATCCAGCTGCTGCTTGCTAGCGGTTTCAGCCGCTTGTGTGCTCAAATCTCTCTCTATCGTTCTGATCTCAAGCTCCTCGCAGCGAGCGATAAGCTCGTGTCTAAGCATCACGTTTTCCCTAGCCACGGATTCAGCCATTTGTGCGAGCTCCTCAGACTTGGTTGCAGCTTCGAGAAGCTCCCCCTCGAGGTTGGTTTTAGAAGCTTGCAGCTCTTGTGTCTTCTCGGTGACAGCTTCTTGGATTCTCTGCTCTTGCTCGTCTCTCGCTTGACGTAACTGTCTAACACACTCCTTGAGAGCTCCATCGAGATGGCTTACTCTATCTTCCAACTCTCTATTCTTGTCATCAGCAGCTTCAAGCTTCTCCTTCAACTCAACAGCTTCGTTCTCAGCTTTCTCCCACCCTTCATCACAACATACATATATTCCTTTCACTAATCACAGAATCATAAACCCAAAAAAAATCAAGAGAAGTTTAAAAGATTTTGATGATGATACCAGCGACAGCTTCTTCAGCTACTTTGACATGTTGGTTCACCAGATCATCCTTAGCACTCACATTAGCAAGAGCAGCTGAAAGCTTCTCAGTTAAAGTCCTGATGCTATCTTTCAAATCTTCGTTCTCAGTATCCACTTCAAGAGAAGACTCCTCAGGTTGTTTTATCTCATCATCATGAGTCTCCATTGTGCTCTCAGGCTTCAGAGAAGGAAAAAGGAGCAATCATCATATTGATATTTTATATGCAAAAAAGGAGATAAGAACAAACTATGTTGTGTGGTGGTGTCTTACTTGAATGTCAGATTGAGAAGAGACTACAGACTCTGATTCACCAAAGCTTCTCTCAGATGACTCACTCCTGCCTTTCTCCATTACAAATCAGCACATAACACACCGTCTCTCAGGATCTGAAGAGAAACACACACACACACTTAACTTTGTTTCAAAACTAAACTCCACTGAACATGTTAAAGAAAGCAACAAACTTAGAGATGAAGTATATAAGGACTCAACCAACCAAGTAACATGCAAAGAGAAGAGAAAATCTAGAATAAACCAATCATTAAATTCCCATAGAAACTGACTTTTGTCCTTTTTATCATTACAAATGTCTGTTTCATGCCATCTTTCAGAAAAACAAAAACAAAGCCAAAAACAAATGCCCGTTTCATAATAAATTATAAAAAAAATATCTAACAATAGAGAAAAGCTACATGACAAATACTCTTTTAACTTATCAAACAATCTGCAAAATAAAATAAAATTTGAATTTTTAAAAATTTTGAAACGCATTGCTTGAAGTTGAAATCATGTTCCAAAAAATTGCAGCTTTTGAGATAATATAGTAATAATACCCATTTGATTAAAAATCAGTTCTTTAAATCTGCTGAAACACACAAAGCCAAAGCTCTTGTTCAGAAACACTAAGTACTAATTACAGTAGTGGAGGAGAGAAGCTTACAAAGAGACCACCTTTGTCTGATGAATGGGAGAGACCTGTCTGAAGAAGAAGAAGCTTTGAGATCCGATAATGTCACCAATGGAAAACAAAAGATCAAAGCTTGTCTTCAACTTGTCTTGAAGTAACAACACACTAATGACGATTTTTAACAGCGACAAGGCGCAGCAAAGAGAGAGAAAGATAATTCTCTCTATCTTTGTTTTTTGCTACTTTTAATTTTCAGATTTTGAAAACAATTTATTTCTTCTCTTTAATTCAAAAGAGAGAGAGATAGAGCATGTGATCATCTGTATGTGGAGCTGTGTACTCATGCATTTAAATCTAACTTTTCAGCTTTTTATTTATTTATTTTTAAATTCGTAAATAGTATTTTTATATGTATAATAAATGTCTGAAGAAACGTATTTTTCTAATTTCAGAATAGTACTAGTTAAAACTATAAAAAGTACTCAGTATTTCATTCTTCTTTGAGTTCAAAACTTAACTTGCTAACAGTTCCCGCCCGTGATTAAACATACATTTATTAACTTTTTCGTCGCCATTTGCAATAAAAAAATATTTATCAGACTAAAAATATATATTTCCTTATATCTCCCTCTAGTGAAATTACTAATCACGCTCCTGTATTATCTTTTCTGACAATTAAAAAGTAATTATTTATCGAACAATAGAAAGCAGCTGCACGGTTTTGAATTTTAAGGATGTTTCTAGTGGAAAAGTTAAAAGTTAAGTACATGGGATTTAACTTAAGAACTGACGTTTAACCATCGGATTCCCTGACAAATCAGTGAGATGCACAACTCATCCAACGGCTGTGATTGCTCCTCTCACCTGCTTTAATTCCCTTCGTCTTCTACGACCTTTATTTTCTACAATATATGATTAATTTATGCAACCTCATTTTTCAAAATTTACTAGTATTAATAATAATTAACTCATACTGTTCCGTTTATTTATTCTTATTAATCGTTAGTAGTACTAGTAGTTGGTACGATAGCTTTATCTTCACTCCAAACCACTATTAATAGTCTCTTTTATTGTCGTTTATATCTCGTGTCTCGAGATAACTCGATTTAAATACTATCGTTTCGCTGTTTCATTCAACGATTATTCGGCTCCATGGCAAATGGATTAAGACATGGCAATGATTGACTTGGTTTGATAAAGGCCCGTTAAGTTGTATGGGCTTTAGGGCCGAAGCCTTGAGATTGTTGGGGGCTCTCACCAGACAAAAAACACAGAGAAAGACAGAGAGGTTGGGTTTCAGAGACCCGGAGAAAAATGGATTATGTGAATGGACTGCTGTCGGTCCAATTTAAAATTTCCCAAAAGCCTAAATAATCTTTTCCGGATCCAAAACCGGTTGGGACTTGTAACAGGAAGAAGAGGTATGATCATCAAATCAGTCAACTGAAATAGTCAACACTTTGTCTAGATGAATGTACTCTAGACGGTTTAGTAGACATTCGTTAGTTATACTTATAGTATGTACTTTGTAATAAAAGGTATAAAAGTTACATACGTATAAAAATCATAAAAATGATCTGATTAGCAGCATCTAATGATTTTTGTAATATTTCAGGAATAGATGACTAAGGGACAAACACCGTCCATGTGACTGATACAAACCGTACACACTTGGTGGCAAATTGAAGTGGCAACACACACTTGTCTCTGAATCATATTGCGTCTCCGTTTCTTTTTTGGCTATACAAACCTTTGGATTTACGTTCAATAATTGAAACTCGCATTAAGTAGGTTTCTCCAAAATGGTGGTTAATGGGGGTATTAAGAGGATGACTTTCTCCAAATACATGTTTTTGCTCTGAGTAGGTCTCTTCCCCTTTCTATCAAAACTTAAGTGGGTTTCCTCATTTGCTGCTGGGAGCTTGTTTTATGTATGTGTCACGAACTCGTTGAGTAACCTGAGAAAATGACTTGCTCTCTAGTGATAAATAAAAACGAAGTGATGATTAGCATTTCAAGACCCAAAGTATCCTCAGCTTCTCCTGTTCAGCATTATCTTGACATGTATGTGATGAAATCATCATGCATTCATGGGTAAAATTACGAGCATGAGTAGCGTCCAGATAAACTATTATGTACCTAACCGCCAACGACTTTATTATGTTTATCTAATCAACAATCACTAAACTTCTAATACTGGGTTAAATATCTTGGCTTGAAAACTCCAACTTGCCTACTCCATCGTATCTACTAGTTAAGTCAATGTTAGTATTCATTGCTTCCACTATGCAAAAGGGGAACCAACACTTGCTGCCGAGATATCAAGTGCATCGTCATCATCCTCGGATTCCTTTTGTCTTCCTCGTGAGCCAAAACAATAGAGAATTCGGACAGATAGAGTCGAAGACCAAAGAGTTCAGATTTAACAGAGAAGGGGTGATGCGTCACCGTTTTGGTGGTTCGGGCTAGAATGGCGTTGAACCCGACGGTGCTGGTTATGCCAGCCATGGCGTTTCAGAGTCAGAGCAGCCACACTCCTATGTTTTTTCTTTCTTTTTCTTGTCAAACACTCTGTCTTTGGATATTATGTATTTGTCATTTAATAAATGTTTCTAAAATGAAATATATATGTGGATAATAAGAACTTTATTATTTTATGTGTTTAACAAATTCAAAACAACCGGGTGTTTTCATGTATCATGTGATCAGTAAGAATATGTTATATTTAAATATTACAATTAGTACATATTTTGTTGTCTTAAATTTTTTTACATTTGATTTGGGGTGAACACTCGGATATCATTTGGTACATTTAGGTTCAGTTATGTTTCGATTTATTGTGAGTTCGATCCAGTTCGGATTTACGGGCTCGTTATGACCGAGTTCCGTATTAGTTCTCTAGATACCAAAATTTTGAAGCCTTTCAGATATCTAACCAATTTATATTAAAGTTTTGTACTACTTTTTAGATTATATTTGGTTTGGTTTCTTTTTCTAGTAATTTTTGTTCACGCTTAAATTTTTTATTATAACAGTATACATATATTAAGATCTCAATAATTTTTCAATGAAAATTTTGAAATTAAATATTTATATTTTTATATATTAGATAATTTAATTTAAATGATATATATAATAATAAAATTTCATATTCATACGATTTGTGATCAATTGTCCCTGAATAAAAAAAAATATAAATCATTGATCACAAATATTTTAGTATGGACTTTTACCATTTTTCGTAATTGATAGAGTATTTAAAAAAAATCAAAATATAACATATATGAAAAAAAATCTATTTTTTAACATATGTTTAATATGATTTTTAAATTTTTAATAATATAAAATTAAACAAAAAAGGTAGAAGATAAATTTTTTTCCTGAAATATGGTAAGAATATATCGTAAGAACTTTTGCTAAAATTTAACTATATGATAAGAAAAATTTAAGTAGTCTAATTGTATGACATGTGACTTTTAAAAATGTCATGTCAGTTTTTTTTTGAAAAATCACTTGGTAAATATTGGCTAGGATCTAGGGGATGGATTGTATTAGTAATGTCAGGCCCAATAACAAGAACTTGTTTAGGGGTTTGACCATTCTTCTCAGGCATTGGGCTCTTTTCATTGTTTAGGGGTTTAACAACTGTTGGCTCAGGGCTCTTGCTTCTTGCAGCTGGTTCAGGAGTTCGCTTCTTTTTGGTCCTAACCGGGGATCTTGAGCGACTATGAACCACAGAGTGAGAAGGAGGAAAACGTAAGTCAAGTGTTGTGTTAACTGGGAACTACTAGTGATGAAATAACAAACCTGTACCTGTGAGGTGATCGAGACAAAAGTCCAAAGCACATTCATATAAACACAAGAATGTGCTGCTAGAGCAAAAGCAAAGTAGCTATGGGTTTACGGATTCAACTCTGGTTTCAGACTACTGGGCGAACCTTTGCACGTCAAAGAAGAAGAAGAAGAAGCCGGAGAAAGGCATCAGCAAACATGTAAGTGCTCATGACAAAAATAAATGTTGTATATCAATTGTGGAAGAGCGTGTGAGCTACTGAAACTGTTCAAAATCATGGAGGTTTAAGAGTTCAGTACACAAAATACAGAAGGAGCAACAAAAGCTGAGATTCTTATGTGTGATGGTTCTGTTGTAGAAAGATTCAAAATATCAGTTTGGAGTTTGATTATAGAAAGAAAACTGCTAAGTGCAGAGAGCAATGATTGCTCTAAGATACTAACATCATATGAGTAACTACACAGAATCCAAACCATAAGAGACATAAGTCTAACATAAAAGAAAGCCTAACCATGTGAACATGTGATGCCATCACGCATAAAGATCAAACTTACAATCATCTGGACACCATCCTTCCATATCACGCAGCACCTTAAAGTTATTGTTCCTCAGAAAACTCATTGCACTAGTCGCTGTAGCCGTGTTCAGATGTAGCCGTCTGTGGAAGACGTATCAAATTCAAACTTACACTCAAACTTACAACCATCTGGAAACCATCCTTCGAAGTCACGCTTCACTTTAAGTTTTTCTTCCTCGGGAAAATACTTGTCCTCCCTGCCTTCCATGCGCAAAGTAACATTTTCCAAACACCTTGCATTCGATAGGATGTATTTGGCCGCCTCTTCCCCGTACATTCTATGATTTACGTACCAAATTAACGTCTTAAGATGGAGCAAATATTTAGGAACATGGTTTGGTGGCGTCCATGGAATTTCAAGGCAATTGTCCTGAAACCAACAACTATGTATATTAGATCACCAAACCCCTGTAAACGAGCTGCTGAGAACTTTCTACTTGCAATGCTTACACTGTTGATGTTGAGAACTTGTAAATTGGGAGATTTATCAAGCATGAGCATTAGTACACTCCAGGAATCTTGGTTCGTTTTCTCCAGGTGCAAACAATCCAGCTGATCGAAGATGAAACCAGCAGGAACCTTTATTCATGCATTAGGCAGCATTAGTAATCCATAAGCAACGTAAAAACAACAAACTCAATTCATTACAAGAAAACCATACCTCCATGTGTTTTACACCCAAGGTAAGGCGTTTGAGTGAAGAGAGTGATTCTCCCAGAGTTACATCCTTGATCCAAAGTTCTGCATGCACCAGCTCAGGTGCACTCTCAATCAGACAAGATCCAGAATTAGGCATCACAAAAATCCTCATTTTTTTCAAACAAGGACAATTTATCACGTAGTTAGAGCAAGAATCCTCGTATTCGTAGACGTCATCGTCTATGTTTAAGTCCTGTAAAGATGGCGCGGCAATAGTGAAAGTCTTCACATCATCATGATGATGTCGACCTCGAGTAACCACCAAGTTTTCAAGACTAACACAGCCAGCTAAAAGGTCCATAACATAGTCTCCGAAGACCACATATTCAAGGTGCAGAGTTCTAAGAGACTTCAGACAACATGGAGAAGGGTCCACTAGAACAATGGATCCATTCGGACCATAAAGTTTCAAGGTTTCTAGAGTTTGAAAGCCATCCAAGCTAGGGTACATATCGAAGCCTCGTCCTGAGTGTTCGATCACCAGCTCACGCATATGGAGTCCACATGCAATTCTAACTAGCCCATCAAGATCTATACGATGATATTTTTTGCCTTGGTGAAATGAAACATCCAGATGCAAACTCTCTAGATACGGAGCCTGGAGTGAAAGCATAGTCCTGCGAACACGATTTGAAAAGCCGAGAAGATCACGGGAGCTTTCGCAAATGAACTTGAGCCTGGGCACCATCTTCCAAAGAGAACGCCACTGTTTAGACAAAACAGAGGTCGCTATGACATCTTTTGTTGTTGGAAGTGAAGACAAGATCTTCACAAGCAAAGCATCTGGCAACTGACTGATCCTGTCCAAACTTAGACCAGAGCTGTCATAAAAGAAGAAGAAGAAAAACGATTAGAGAGCTGACAAACACAGTGTAGCATAGAAGTAATCAATTACAAGATCAAGCTTATTACCTTGTCACAGGAGAGTGGCAGGATGGTTGAGAATAATTAGCCTGAGTAAAGCTCATCTTTTTTTTTTTTTTTTACCAATGCTTCTTCTCTTAGTTGCAATAACTTCAAGATGTTAAACTGTAAACACCAACACCAAACAAGGAATACAAATCAACATTAACCTAAGAAAATACTCTACTAGGCATTATCATAACTTTGAACATTATTAAAAAAAAAACACACAGAGTGTGGTTACAAGAAGACACAAACACACATGATTTACTTCTTTGGTCCAAAATAACAACACACATGTTCAACGTTACATATATATCTATATATATATATATATATATATATATATTATAAAAACAAGCTAAGCCATTAAGCTTTTAAAAGGCCAGTAAACAAGCTACAATCTCAGCAGCAAGAGACAAAAGGTCACACACGACTCACACCTCACCAACAACACTCTTCGCATCCACTGTTATACATAAAACACAATCATTAATCAATCCGACACATTCACAAACTGATAAGCATATATATTCTGCGAATGGTAAACTCAATCAAACCCCACAAACCCTAGAGATCATAACATCAGTCTCAGATTTTCAACAAAACCCAAAAGAACGTACCTCACAGAGAAGACGGATACAGCCCCGACGAAGCTCTTCGAAATCGAAATCGAAATCGATCAAGAAGCTCGAACCATAGCAAACGCAAGTCGAGACAACAACAACGGTGAGAACAACGAGAAACGTACTGGAGTGAGAAACGATGATTTGTACCTTTGTAGAAGGGGGCAGTTCAATTGATTTTACGGTGTCGTTTAAATTGGTTCGGTGGACCAAATTGGTTCAATTGATTTTATCGATGTTTTCGGTTTAGTATAAGTTCGATTCAATTTTGATTTTACACTAACGTGTGCTTTAAATTTAGAAAGTTTCCAACGCATTTAGTTTTGTGTCTATTCATATTTTTAACCTTTTGAGTTGATTTATAGTAGGATCTTTCTATGGAAGGTAAAAAAGTTATAATAACGATCTCTTTTATGGAAACAAAAAAGCTGGATATGAATAAAATGTGGGGGTTAATAATAGAATCTACACTGAGGGGGGTTAAAAAAAAATCACCCAAACAACTCTGAAATTTTAGAAAACATCTTATCAAATCACCTATATATTTATTTTAGTTTTGAAAACTATAACAAAACCACTCAAATAACTTCAAAACTCACATAAATCTCAGAAAATTAAAACTCTCTAAAATGCTAAGTTCAATACACCCCCCCCTGAGAAATTATGTGCATGGATTTTAAAATATGTTATGGGGTGGTAACAAATATCATACTAAAGCTCCAACTGGTGTGACATAGAGAATTAAAGAGAATAGTCAATTCCTACTTATTCCTTTAAAAATACATCATTTATGAGGAATTTTTGCTGAGTCTTATTATTTGTCATTCCTTGAATCTTAAGGAATTATAGAAGAAAAACATTCCTTATCAAAATTGATATGGAACAAAAGGAATAAATATTTAATTTGGTTCTTTTTATTTTATTCCTATTCATTCATTTCCTACTCATTCCTATTCCTATTTTAGTGGTCACCAGTTGGAGTCTAAATTTTCTATAGAGTTGATTCTGACAACTATTTTCACATTGATTTTTTTACTTTTTACCGAAATTATTTCACGTCTACTTTTCACAGTTTTATTTGATCATAAACAAACTCTTAGATTTTGGTATTTCTCGAAATTTGCAGCTAAAATATATGCTTCTTCTCTTCCTCCCACAATTTGCGTAAACATTTTTGGCGCAAGATAGAGCTCGGTTTGTGAAGATGTAGTAGTAGTATAATACAAGAAGCTTTCAAAAATATACCCTTTTTAAAGAAAGAAAAACAAACAGAGGAAGTCATAGAATGTGAAGTCTCCGAACACAAAACAACAATAAATCCTAGCATTGTTGGAACGGTTTGTATTGTGGAAAATGAGTTTGTATTGTACGACTGATCTTGTTCGAGGTCGGTGGTGAATGGTTTGCTGTAATCGGGCAATTTTGTATGTTTAGGAGAGATCATGATGATGGATCAGATCTTTTTCAACGTTATTTGGATTCATTCAAAAGAAAAACCAGAAAAAGAAGATGGAAAGAGAAGATGACTATATTGTAAGAACAAATATGTACATAATAGTTATAAGATTGTAATATTTAATAGAATCCAAACAACTCTTCAGAATATCTTATATTGACACAACTAATATCCTACACTCTCAACTGTTCGGGATAAGGGTGTCTTTTTGACTCTCTTTTTGTTACCACGTTGACTAAATTTTTCGATCTGTTTTGCTAATATCACCATCTTCCTTTGTTTTTAACCTAAATTGCTTAAATATAAATCTCAGGTTAAAAATAATTTGAGATTGGTGTCCCTGCTTGGAAAATGCAGATTTGTTTTTGAAAATAAATATTCTTTTCATGAATTCTTACATAAGATACTAGGGTCGGCCCGCCCTACGGGCGGAATGTTCTTTCAGAAATTAGTTGAAATTGTTAAAGTAAATATCAATATTAATTTTTATTAGCTTAAATTTTGAATATTAGTTCACTTCTGTATTTGAACTTTTTTAAAAGTCTAAATAATCTCTACTATCTTGATAATTAGTTATTTTTCATGTTCATCTGGGTGACTCTACATTGAAATCTGCTATCTTGAAAATTAGTTATGTTTTCATATTTCTATGGAATCTCTCTACATTGAAATTTATAAATTGCTAAATTCCCATTGAAATTTATGACTCACGTTTAAATATTTATAACATAATAGAAATGATTACAGAAACATATGGAATATATATTTGCATTGGATTATGAAGAATATGTATATATATATATATATATATATATATATATATATATATATATATATCATTTACAGTAAAACATATACCAATAAAACTCACTACTTATTTTGATTTTTAATTTAATAGTTGCATGGTATTTTTAGTATTAATTATAGATAACTGGAAATATATACTATTTTAATTTTAATTAGTGTCTAGTGTTTTCAAACAGAAAACGAATGGTTATTTTTACTTAAAAATATTATGGATGTACAATTTAATTGTTTTTATTTTTTAAACTATTTATATTATGTGTTTGTATCTGTATATTGAAAAATAATACATAAACATATTATATTTGAATGAACACTGGAAAATATATATGTACTTTTAATTATTAATGTAATTTCAATATTTTTTCTTTTGTTATTTTGTTACGTATCACAAATTTATCTTGATTATGGTTGTATTCTAAAACTCTGTGAAAAATTTCTTCAATGATATGTGATCATTCGTCAGTATGAATATAGTTAAATGCGACTGCAAATTAAGAATTTGATGTCAACCTGATATCATAATTCCAAAACTCATCAATTAAGAGTCCCTTTGCTAGCCAACTTATCAATATGATGGAAACAACATGTCAAATTCCATGTTTCAGATGGTAAATAAAGGAACACGTAGACAGTATTAGCTGACCCACCACTTGTCTGTTCATCATAATTTGAATAATTCTAACTTATCTCTAACGAACCCATTAATCGTATTCTCTACCTGATATACATTGTTTACCTTTTGATCAAATCAAACTCATATTTCCCGTGTTGGTCTCATCTACTCTTATTTTTGTAATCATGTTCATCATCTTTTTCTATCTTCATCATTGGGTTTGCCTGTTTCAACATTAATGAAGAAAGTTTACGATAAAGTTGCAGAGACTTATATATGTAGACTTAAAATTTAAAAGAAATGAGATACCTTTACAGGTCCTCCTACTATGAACTCCATGACAGCATGATCAGCAGAGTAGTGTAATGGATCATCTCATAGAACTTCCCTCCGTCTACATTCATGCTCATATGTCCTTAAAGAAACCAAAATATTCATCATGTTTTGCTATCATTGGCTTTGCATGTTCCACCATCAATGAAGAAAGTTTACGATAAAGTTGCAGAGGCTTATATATATACTTAAAATTTGAAAGAAAGGAGATACCTTTAGAGATCCTCCTTATGAACTCCATAATCACGAAAGTAGTGTAGTGGATCATCTCATAGAAGTTCCCGCCGTCTACATTCATGCTCATCTGTCCTTAAAAAACAAATTTTCTTGATCAAAGTGTTCAATTAATCAACGACTTGCATACATATATATATATATAATGTTTGTAGTCAAGCCTTATCTGCACCCAAGATAGGAGGAGTAGTGATAGGGACATCATCACCGACAGGCTTGAACTCCTGCAACTCCTTGAAGTTCAACCTTGAATTCACCCACACTTTTGCTTTATAAAGGGTCTTCTTATCAACCCCATTAATCTCCAGAGTGATTTGATGCATCATTTCTGCTACACCAAGAACCCAAAACTCGATCAATAAACAGAAGATCAATTTCTAAAGTCTACAATTTTATCATTGAAAATACTAAACATGCGAAGAGGTATCAGCAACTGAAAGAAAAATTAAGGATTAAAATAACATTAAATTGCATTCTGGATCAACGAATATCAAAGCAGAAACATGAGCCGATAACAAAATCCCTTATAACAAAATTTGGTTTCAGTGCAAAAATCAAAAATTGAAACTAAAAGCTTAGAACAATTCTTCCTGAAACTATGACCGAAGCTTTCATGTAAAATTCAGCCACCAAGTGTATAAACTGATATAATACCTTACCATCAAGCCTTTCCAATGCGAACAAATGCAAAACAACGTGAATCACCATTCCTGAAAAAGACAAAACAACACACATCAAACCAAAAAGACATGAGACCATATTTTTTCACTAACCTTCGATCTCTGGGAACAAAGACATACTAAAAAACGTGAATCGCCATCGGGAGGTACAGACACAAAACTAAAAAACATGAATCGCTATAAACAATAACATCTGTGACGGATCGAAAATTAAAAAAGATGAACTCACATTAACTTCAATCAAAAGCATGTCCATCCACATGAGCTCACCACCCCGTTTGACATTTCTCACCTCCCATAACCGCAAAAGTCGAGCCTCCACGGCGCCGGAACACTTGCCAGACTTGAGGTCGGAGAAGAAAATTCTGGAGATTGCCATTATGTAAATGGGCCCATATCGGCCCAAATTAAAACTTTCCCAAAAGCCTAAAAATCTTTGCCGGATCGAAAACCGGTTGTAAGAGGAGGAAGATCAAATCAGTCAACTGAAATAATCAACAGTTTGATTAGACGAACGTACTCTAGACGGTTTAGTAGACATTCGTTAGCTATACTTATATTATATTGTAACAAAAGGTATTAAAAGTTACATACGTATAAAAATCGTAAAAATGATCTGATTAGCAGCATCTAATGGTTTTCTTTTTAATATTTGAGGAATAGATGACTAAAGGGACAAACACCGTCCATGTGATTGATACAAACCATACACACTTGGTGGCAAGTGGCAACACACACTTGTCTCTGAATCACAATGGTATCATCTGATCATATTGCGTCTCCGTTTCTTTTTTGGCAATACAAAACCTCTGGATTTACGTTCAATAATTGAAACCCGCATTAAGTAGGTTTCTCCAAATGGTAGCGGCTATTAAAAGGATGAGTTTCTCCAAATACATATTTTTACTTGAGTAAGTTTCTTCCCCTTTCTATCAAAAGTTAAGTGGGTTTCCTCATTTGCTGCTGGGAGCTTGTTTTGTGTACGTGTCACGGAATGATTGAGTAACCTGAGAAAATGACTTGCTCTCTAGTGATAAATGAAAACGAAGTAATGGCTAACATTTCAAGACCCAAAATATCCTCAGCTTCTCCTGTTCAGCATTATCATGCATTCATGGGTAAAATTACGAGCACAAGTAGGGTCCAGATAAACTATTATGTACCTAACCACCAACGACTTTATTATGTTTATCTAATCAATAATCACTGGCGCTTAGGCGATCGCTAAAAGTTCTAATACTGGTTTAAATCTTGGCTTGAAAACTCCAACTTGCCTTACATTTTACTCCATCGTAGCCACTAGTTAAGTCAATGTTAGTATTCATTGCTTCCACTATGGAAAAGAGGAACCAACACTTGCTGCCTACTTCATTCATGATATTTTACCTATCTTATTGTTCACACAAAGTGAGACCAGCAGATGGGTTGACCAATTCAGTCAAAACATACATTATTGACAGGTCATATGCAGGAACAATGCATGTTAAAATCGGTTTCATGTATATAAGTTTGTTTATATATAAATATCATGCATTCCTGCTTGTAAAACTGTACGTATGAAACTGACTAGGATAAAGCAATTCAATTGTAAATAGTACACATTTCGCATAGCCGTTTTCTTTTACA
This sequence comes from Hirschfeldia incana, assembly GCA_026261945.1. NCBI lineage: Eukaryota > Viridiplantae > Streptophyta > Magnoliopsida > Brassicales > Brassicaceae > Hirschfeldia > Hirschfeldia incana. The sequence goes on from JABCMI010000036.1 coordinate 2,629,783, forward strand.
ATTTGGCTGCCAAACTATTATTTTATCTTCAGAGAAAACCTAAGATCCTATTAAAGTTAAAAGGTTATTAATATTATTATGCATGTGTTTTCTTTTTATTTTGATTCTGAGCAAAAGATTGGTTATCAATTTTACAAAACCAAAACTAAAAGATCGAGTAGCTTGGTCCACAATTTTGATGACTTGTAACTTAGTGCAAGTGATATAAGCAAATGGTCGGTGTTTTTTTTAAAATTAATTAAAAAAAATCAGCTTCTTCTTTAAATTGAATTATCGATCAATTACAAACTGGAACAGTAAAATAACTCAACGTGCAGACTGCAGATGGCATAAGTATCCGTGGTGCTTTTTAAATTTAATTCCAAAGTCAGTTTCTTATTTATATACTGATCAATTAGCAACAATAAAACGATACCCAAAAGTTTTAGCAACAAAAAACAATAAAACAATACACTAACATAACGTTATTATACAAAAAAAAAAAATACATAGAGTTTGCAACATATAACCAATAATCTGAACATTTTACCAAAAATATGTTATATAACCAATAAATTAGAAATTGCATAAACAACAAAAAAAAAATATAGACAGTAGTAGCAGTGAAGTGTCAACGTCTTTGTAATCGGACCGCTCGGACGTCAATAATCTCCCCACACCGTCGGAAACAAATATATTTTCCTACAATCTATTTAAAATTCAAGGAAATAACAATCTAATTTCCATTGTGATGAAATGTAACAATTGTTCGATTATGACGTAAAAGAAACAAAATGTTTCGATTATAAGTTTATAACAATAGAAAATGCTGATGAATAAAAACAGAGACTACAATTGTGCACTCTTAATTCTCTTTTGGTGAAATTATAATACATTAAAAAGTAACAATAATGGTAAAATAAAAAATATTAGTATTTTTGTCACTAAGTACCGCTTGACATAAAATACAACAACATATTATATTTAGTGATATATGGAGGTTTTACATTTATATATTTAAAATATATAACATAATTTATACTATTACTATATAGTCCAATAATTTATTACTGTTGAATGCTGTGGGTTCATATATCATATGATGTTGAAAAAAACTTAAATTTAACATATGTGGAAAAATGAAATTTATTTACCAAATGATGAAATGCACTAAGCTTTGGAAAAATGAAAGTTGACTCAACCTTCACATAACATGGAAAATACAATTTCGCGATATTTTTACTCTCTTTACTTCTTTGTCACCGTTAGATTTTTACTACTTAAAACTGAATAATAAATTAAAAATAATGTAATTGCCAAAAAGGAATATTCTGAATAAAATAAAAGGAATCCTACGGAAGAGCAAAAACATTATTTTCATGGCATAAAGAGAGAGAGAGAGAGAAAGAGACAGACGTTTGAGATTTGATGAGCTGAATTAGAAGAAGAGAACTCGAAAACCAAATTCACATGGAACGAGACCCTCCTCTCACAGCTACCGTTACCTTCTTCTCCTCTCTCCACTCTCATTAGGGTTTTCCTCTTCCCCTATTTTAGCTGCCGCAGCTCTCGATCCGATTCACTTCCCCCAAAACTCGTTAATCATCTTCTTCTGGGTTCTCTTCATTTCCCGATCTGATTCCGAAATTCGCAAACTTTTCTTCTGGGTCGAGGCCAAAGAGAGAGAGATGGAAGAAGGAAGCGTGTTCAGATCTCTGCTAGCGATTCTCCAGTGGTGGGGCTTCAACGTCACCGTCATCATCATGAACAAATGGATCTTCCAGGTAATTGATCTGATCTCGAATCTTCGTTAATCTAATCTCGTAAAGTTCGCAACTTTGTGTGATTGTTAATCTAATCTCATCATGTAATATAAAGTTCGCAACTTTGTGATGTTGTGATGCAGAAACTGGATTTCAAGTTTCCTTTGTCGGTTTCGTGTGTTCACTTCATATGTTCGTCGATTGGAGCTTACATTGTGATCAAAATCCTAAAGCTTAAACCTTTGATCCTCGTCGAGCCTGAAGATCGGTGGAGGAGGATCTTCCCTATGTCTTTCGTCTTCTGCATCAACATTGTGTTGGGGAACGTTAGCCTCCGTTACATCCCTGTTTCTTTCATGCAGACCATTAAGTCATTCACTCCTGCTACTACAGGTTAAGGGTTTGAGATGAGATTATGATATTTGTCTGTTCTAATTGAATGATTCTGATTGTGTGTGTGTGTGTGTTTGTGAGCAGTTGTGTTGCAGTGGCTGGTGTGGAGGAAGTACTTCGACTGGCGTATTTGGGCGTCTCTTGTCCCCATTGTTGGTGGGATTCTTCTGACTTCTGTTACAGAGCTCAGCTTTAACATGTTTGGTTTCTGTGCTGCACTGTTTGGTTGTTTAGCTACTTCTACAAAGACTATCCTAGCTGAGTCTCTTCTTCATGGTTACAAGTTTGACAGGTCAGTGCTCTTCCTGCTGTGTCTCCTCTATGTTCAGTGCTGATTAATTTTAATAACAGTGTTGCTTGTTGTGTCTTAATTGGATTTGATATGGAGTGATTACTTATACTGCACTAGATAATCATAATGAATTGATTGTTCTGTTTTTGTTTATGTAGCATTAACACAGTGTACTACATGGCGCCTTTCGCCACCATGATTCTCGGTATACCTGCATTGCTACTGGAAGGAAATGGAATCTTGAGCTGGTTTGATGCACACCCGTCTCCATGGTCAGCACTCACCATCATCTTCAGCTCTGGTGTGTTGGCCTTCTGTCTCAACTTCTCCATCTTCTATGTCATCCACTCCACAACCGCAGTCACATTCAACGTAGCTGGAAACCTCAAGGTAACAAAAGACAAAAGCTAAGCTCTTGTTGTTTGTTTGCAAATCATGTATCTATGTCTTGATCCTGCCTTGTATTGCAGGTTGCGGTGGCTGTAATGGTGTCATGGTTGATATTCCGTAATCCGATATCGTACATGAATGCTGTTGGATGCGGGATCACGCTAGTGGGATGCACGTTCTATGGATACGTGAGGCATAAGCTTTCGCAGCAGCAGCAGCCTGGAACTCCTAGGACTCCTCGTACACCGAGAAACAAGATGGAGTTGCTTCCTCTTGTTAACAATAACGATAAACTTGAAGGCAAAGTCTGATCTCTCAGTCGCTGCAGAAGGGGTGTTGAATTTTTTTTTTAATACATATGCATTTTACTTAAAACCTTAATTAGATTAAAGTAAACATTTTGTTTTGGGCCCGTAGAAGAGATAATGGTTTCATCTTTATTTATATTATCTCTGTGACATTATAGAATCTATAATTTATCTAATATATTTTCATAAACCCTAAGTTGCTGTTTCTTTTCAAATTTTCTATATGTAAATGAAGAAACTATGCAGTATGGTCATGCTTGAGAGGTCGAGCTCTAATAACTGCTAAGTTATTGCTGAGCAAACATGTTTAGAACTCTTCGTGTGTAGTGTTTCTAATATCTATACAAACTGAAACTGGTGGTTGTCGGCCCAAGAAGGCAATATCTTCTCAGGATAGATCCATTGACAGATAATATCTTGACGTGAATCAAGGGGACATGGAGATTAGGAGAGAAACCAATCAATACTCTGAAACAATGGTGAATCAATTGGTTACTGACCTTCGCCGTTTGCTTTTCTCCATGGCTCCCGCGGATATATTATTAGAGGGATCAGCTCTTGAAATCTTTCCTATGAATGAAGCATATTCATGGAAGGCTCTTCCTTTCAATGATCTTGGAGGGACTACTGATTCTAATATGCCGGAAAGCTGTACCATTCGCTCACTACATTCCAAAAAAAAACAGCAACTCAGATACTGAGTAAGATAAGATAGTACAGGAAACTCAGATACTGAGCAAGATGAGATAATACAGGAAACTTTTGGAAGATAAGTGAGAGCAAGAAACTTGCAACTGCAACAGATAAACCCAAGTGATATACTATTCACTTCGCTAATGGCTCAAATGTGATGGGAGGATAATATTTACCATTTTGGTAAGTTAATTTGTGTTGTCTGGTTTCAGATCCTAGCAGCCTCCACTGCTCCGTGTGTAATCATGCATTATGGCTGAAGAAATAGGGACAGGTCCTGTTTTAGCAATTTGGTTTGTTAAAAAGCTAAATCCTGGTTCAAGCTCAGTAGCTACACCAGACGTTTCAAGATCTTTAGAACCGTTCATCATTGTCTCCATCGCAGCCTAAAGAAGTAAATCATTATTTTTAATAATAAGTATATTATTTGAAAGGTGATATTAATTGTTTATAAATTTATAGTTTGTTCTTAGATCTAATTAAAATAAATCAAATTAAAAATTATCGACCAATCAATTATAGCAATTTTGTAAGAGTTTATTTACGATCGACACAGAATTAAAATATGATTTTTTCAATTAATATATAGTATAATTAGTTTTTAAATTTCTCTCAGTTCAGAACCGGTTACCCTTTAGATCCCTTGAACCGGTTACTCCTTAGATCCTTTTAACCGGTGGAGGGTAAAATTGCATACATTTTACACAATCAAATGCAGATATTTCAATGTTTAATACGATTTAGATGAATTTATTTTGTATAAGTATTTCGAGTTTCCACACTATTCTTTAAGAAAAGTAGCAGTCGAGTATTTTGTTTATTTTATTTGTTTGAGAGATAAACAATATCGGGGATATTCTATAAATTTTCTAACTAGACAATAAATTCGTTTGAGCAGAACCAAAGAAAATTGAAACAAATAGTAGAATATAGTATATAGATAGCAAAACTATGTGTGTCCCCTGCCATAATGCTGTAACCCAGTTATTTCTACGTTCCTAGAAATTTCTCGATCCTCAAGCTCAATAAATTTATTCTGCATGTCTAAAAATTCAATAGATTGGGTATCACGTTATATATTATTTGGCTCTAGGTAGACCCTACGTTAATTATTTGATTTCATGTCCAACCCTGTTTTACACCTTCTTCGAAATTTCTCACGCCAAAGCCGTACCATCTTATCTATTTTTATAAACGATAAAGAAAAAAATGTACATAAACATATCTTTGTGTTATATAAATTAATAGGCAACTCGAGATATTTTTTTATTATATATTTGACGCAATTGAAGATATTGTTAGATAACATATGTAATGGCAAAGGTCATATCTTTGTTTAGTTGTTGGGAAGGTACAGAGGAGGGGGTACGGTGCAACCCTGCCAGTGGCACTGAGACCGCCTGGTATGGGCTAGCGACTAGCGAGTAACCAATTATTGTAAGGTTGGAGAAAATAAAATAATATACTATTTGTAAACATTTTCCAATATATAAATTTATTTGTAGATTATAAATTATCGAAATGTGGGGTAAAGTCTAATAGTGCTGCTAGAGCTGCTATCTTGATCCAGCACCAAAAACAAAACAAAATTAATAGATAGGGTTATATGCAGTGCGGGGGATTAAGTCAATTTTTCGAAATGCTCTTTAGAATTTTCTGTTTGTGTGTTTGCAAATTTGTGCTACTTCATGTCGTGTTCACTTAAAGCGTAAATTATGAAATGGGTTCTACTTATAGTTGTAGACTTGTAGTACAGTGTAGTAATTTTTAAAGTTGATCATTCCAATTAAAAAGCATAGTATCTTTTGCCCAAAACAAAAAAAAAGAAGCATAGTATCTCAGATGCTAGTGCTAGAGAAATACATGCATGGACTTTGCAGCTATTTGTCGAGCATAAAAGACATGAAAACATACACCGTCAACATGACATATAACAAATCTATAAATGAATATATGTGCAAAAGTTTATAAAACTTATCAAGTAGTGGACTGTCTATCTAAGTGGGATTTGATTTTATATACGGGGCTGAGGCTCATGCCTTATTTTTACAAATGTAAGCACGACTCTGGAGTGTTGCAAAAAAAAAAAAAAGGCACGACTCTGGTCATATGCCGGCTTATGGGTGAGGGAGATAGCTATGTTAGGAAAATAAAATATCGAGGTACCTTAATTAATACTTTTTTTTAAAAAAAAGTTTTAAATAACTAAGAGATCATGCATATGAAAAAAAAACTTATAGAAAAAAAGGATAACGTTCGATTGATAAACATATCTACTCGTTTCTATAAACCAAGCAAACCAACAAGCTAACAAAATCAAAATACATATTATCAACAACGAAAGGATTCTTGGATACGCGTGTGCGTGTAAAGACACCAATCGATAAGTAAGATGAAAAGTGAAAACTATTTTGGGAAACTGATTATTCTTTCTTTGCAATGTGCAATGTGCAATGTGCAGTGTGCACCAGTACGTCAGTTACATATTTTTTTGGTAATTTATCTTTGTTATAAAGAAATGTAAAATATGTTGCAAAAGAATTGTTCGTGTACCAACTTGAAATCCAAATGTTTTAACTAGACCACACACGAAATCACATATATTCTGTAAAATCATTGGCATCCACTATATTACACTGAGTACCGTCGTGGTTATCGATTTTCTTCGTCTATATGTGATTAATATCGAAAATAATTGGTTAACGTAGTTGGAAAAGAAAGACGCAATCCATAAAGATATAAAGTAAATAAAAGCAACGTCCAGTAACAATGGAAGTAGCCTCGACATGCTTTATTTTCTTCATGCAAAAAAAAGAATATTATTTGCTGGAAAGCTGACAAGAACCGCCTCTCTTTGACCTTTACGGGTTTGCTTAGGAGCAAAGTGTGAAATGTAGAAGGGAAGACAAGTCTCATAAGTCATAATTAAGCTCCCTTGAGCCTTTGTGAGAAAGTGGAACATGTCCCCAAAAAGAACATGCCATCTATCAACTCTTCGATCATGTGCTCTTGCGTGTCTAAAGTCATACTAAGGTTTGTTTTGGCTTTTGCCAAAAATACACATGCTTCTTTTGAAATCATTATCTTACTTTAGGATCTATCTACACACCTCCACATCCTCACATGCATGCACGATATATCATCGTGGTATCTAACACTTTTTTTTAGTATAAGGAACCTCTGAAACCAGGCAATCTAACCTAAATTTGAAATCTGCAGTTATTATAAAAAGGAACAAAGAGCAAAGTTAACGTAAAGTAACTTTAGCTTAAATATGATGTGTATTAATTGAATCAAATTGTTTGTTACATTGATATCAAAGATGGTACTTATTGGTAGGGTGGACACGGAGTGAATATCCAAATTTTTAAGGATATTCGTGATCTGATATGTTTCCTACGAATATTCGATTTTTCGATTCAATCCGATCTGTAGCTTTTCGGATATTCGGTGTTTCGAATATCCGCAAATATCCAAATTTTTTCTGGATATCCTATTTGATCCGTAAAAAACAATAATTATAAAAAAGAAGAAAATGTGATATAAAATTGTAATATTTCATTGCATTACTTCCAAAAACTTTAATAGCTAAATAATTAATTTAGTGAATAAAAACATTATAAAACTTATATAGAGATATAAAAATATATATATTATATAATTTTATAAACATGTATACATATATATGTATATAACGGGTCGGATCGGATATCCGTTTCTAAAATTATTAGTATGTGTGATTTTCTTTGTTTTTGATAGATATTAGATTTTAGTATTTACTTTGATTTGTCATGTTACGGATATTCAAAATTTTTAAGTCGAATCGAAATGAATAACGGATCAAATCAAAATTTACGGATCTTTTACCCAGCCATACTTATTGACCATCAGTAAACTCACACCACAATTGTATACAGATTCTTTTACCAATATACCGACTTACACCGTTGTCTATGTGTACAAGAAGTGTTAATAAATAAATAAAAGATGGAGTACTATTGCTTTTGAAAACCAAAACTAAAATAAAATATGAAACGCGGTTTTGTGCAGCAGCAAGACAGAGTGTAACCAGCTGTTGCTTGAAGTGACTTCACTCACTTCAGACCTTCACCAATATTGGTTTTCACTATTTGGCTGCGCGTTTCCATTTCAATTCATATTTTTTAAACACGACTATGAAATATCTTATATTATAGTACTGGCTTAATTGTCTGAACCTTTTAATAAGAGTTTAGGTTTTATTTTAGTTTATCAATTTTTTGTGAGACCTAACATGTTATATCACGAAGCTGCCTCCCCTTGGCCCTTCATATCAGAATCCTATGTAGTTTATTTATTATATATACGTATTCCCCTTTTGGTTTATCATTTTTAATTAACTTCATTTGTCAATCACTCTTCCTTTTCAGTAAAATAAAAAAATTACAATTTAGACCATAGTCAGTTTAATAGATATTTATAAAACTTATTTTTATAGAGTAAATATCATCATGGTGTGAAGAAGTGGCCTATGAAATGGAATGAAAGTTAAAAGTCTCCGAACATATGACTTGGAAAAAAACTAGTGCATTTGTCTGCATGTTGTATGTTAGGACTTTCTTACCACCAGTTGATTAAAGCATAATGTAAATTAAAACACAAATAATGTTAATTAACTCGTTTAATAACATAGACCAATGAGCAGGTTTGATTAGTCACTTTCTTCGAAAGATCGTAGGATTTGACGCATTCAGACGCAGCTGTGATTTGCATTTCAGGAAAGTGATACCAATAAAAACCTCAACCTCAACCTCGATTAATGTTTAAAGTAATCCTCGATTTCTTCACCAAGTGGATTCCGTACAGCTAGATGTACGTGTTCTTTTATTTTTCAGGTAACTATATAATCTAAATTCTCATATTCTTTTATTTTTCAGGTAACTATATATCTAAATTCTCATATTATTACTTAATAATCAAAGTTACTGTATATAAAGTAAAGTAGTGCCTGTTTAATCATTCTTAGTTTATATACAGTATTACTTTTTCCTTTTATAAAACTAAAAGAATTTCAACAATTCATATTCTTGTTAAACAGGATATAACACATATATATTTATACAAACAAATATAAGAAACAATATCTGACATATCCATTTGTGATTATGTGGGTGAAGAAAAATACTAATAAAAACACCTGTCATGCACCAAAAGCGTCACATTACACAAAAAATCCTGCTATTTCATTTGACCATTTTTAATTTATAAAATAACCATTATTGTCTCCTCTCCAAATCAATCCATAGCCCTATATAATCTCCTCTCTTTCATCATTATTCTCCATCCAAAATACTTTTCTCACATTAACATTTATATCAAACACACAAAATTATCATACAATATGGTGAAACAAGAACGTAATATCCAAGTTACCACTGCCTCGTCGTCACTCTCTCATTCTTCTTCTTCTTCTACTTCTTCCTCGTTGGCATTGCATCATCAATCTTGTAAGGACAAGATAAAGAAATACAAAGGAGTGAGAATGAGAAGCTGGGGATCATGGGTCTCTGAGATTAGGGCACCAAACCAAAAGACAAGAATCTGGTTAGGTTCTTACTCAACCGCAGAAGCAGCTGCTAGGGCTTATGATGCTGCTCTCTTGTGTCTTAAAGGCCCTAAAGCCAATCTCAACTTCCCAAGCACGTCTTCTCAGTTTCTTATTGACATCGATGAAAAGACTCCTCTGTCCCCTAAATCAATCCAAAAGGTCGCCGCTCAAGCAGCTAACTTCATCTCTTCTGACGCTTTTGCCCTTCCCTCTTCCTCCACTGATGATCATCATGATGATGGTCTTCAAAACCATCCATCTCCTTCTTCTTCAGCAGCGTCGTCTCCACCGGATGATCATCATAATGATGATGATTTAGTGTCGTTAATGGCATCATTCGTGGATGAACACGTGTCTTTGATGGATCCATCATGGTATTATCATAATGAGATGTTCTTCAACAACGGAGCTTTCGATTATTCTCCACAATTAATCAGCTCCAAGACAACAATGGATGACTTCTACGACGGTGCTGATATTCAGCTATGGAGTTTTAGTTGATCGCACGGCCAATATTATTTCTACGAAACACTTTCATTTCACATTATTTCATTCAATTTATTCTTTTAAATCAATCAATTATTATTCGTTCTTGCTGTTTCTTCAAGTTGCTTTGTTGCTCGAAACGAGTTAACGACAGATGTAATTTTAATATATACTTGATATACACACACTAAATTAAGAAGATCACATGAAGAAGAGGTCTTTTTTGTCACTTCTTGACTTTTTCATGTGTCTTTTTGAGTTATTTTATAGCACTTATAATGCAGAGACTTATAGTTGTAAGTAATTAATTAGTAGTACTTAACTTCAACTATTTACATTTCTTTTTTTTCTTTTTGGTTGGCAAAGTGATTCTTATTAACAAAATGTTCTTACGTTGTTTTATCTTCAACTTAAAACGAGAGATCACATAACTTTAAGATATGATTATGATTCTTGCAGACTTGGCATCAACCTCTTAATTTTCTTCTCTACTTATCGCCATAAACTTATAGTTAAAATTAAAACATGTTAGACATATATAGCACATCTTTAATATATGCTGCGAGGAGGTTGGGACCTCCATTCAACAAGTGGATGATACCTATTGTGGCTGTCGCTGAGGATACTACTTACAAGGATTTTCCGTCTCCGCAAAAGGTGACTCCATTATAATCCCAGCTTCACGCAATACCAATGTTAATTTTGTCTCTTAAGGACTTGATATATGATCGCTTGCTGTAGATATTTATTCAAAGTTCTTCGGTCCCAAGTTCTTCCCATCCTGAGTTAGAAGCATCCATCCTATTTAAGATTATTACTTCCAAGAGCCATCTTTTTTTTTGTAACATATTGAGTTCTTACTTGGTAATTTTATCGCTGTTGGAGTAGTATCTTTTAAATTACTGCCTTGTGCTTTGTCTTGTTTATTGAGAGACACATCCTGAGGAACGGTTCTATTTTGATTTTTGAAATTGTAAATCTTTTCTTAACAAAGAGTACTTTTCTCATCAGAGGTTTATAAATAATTAGAGGACAGTAAATAATTTATATGTGTGCATCAATTAGAGTTTGTAAATAATTTCTATTTTGGAAGAGTGAATCTTTTCTTAACAAAGAGTATTTTCCTCATCTCTTTATTGAGATCCAGCATAGCTGCTACGTTTTCAACTTAGTGAGTTAAGATAGAGTTGGTCACCTAATAAGTGATTTACTGATGGTAGTATGTAACTTCCAAGTCTCTTTGCCGCTTTGCGTTGGAATAGGATGTGGTTGACATTTTCTGATTGTTCTCCATACAAGAGGCATGTATTTTCTATCTGTATATTTCCTCTTTTTTCTGTATGGTTTCTGCTAAAGCTAGAGCGTTACGAAGAACTCTCAACCAAAAGTGATGGATTTTTTTTGGTGGAACAGATACTTTCCAATTTTGGCTGGAGCTTGTATTTGTTTGGGCCGTCTTTTAGCGCTGGCTAGGCGAGCTAAGAGTTCTGAATAAGATAATACCTTAACTTGATGGAGATTAGATTCCACTTTTTGGTGAAAGCCCACGAGATATACTGATATATAGTCCTACCCTCTGGTTGCGCTTAGTCTAATTCGATTAATTCTTTGTATATTCTCTTCATCGATTAATTGGATGGAGCTTTATATCGTCCCGGAAAAAAAGTATAGATGTCTTAATCTACTGTCGACCAATCAAATAATTAAATTCGTGCAATGAGTAAATATCTCCATAGTTTCAATAAATGCTGTTTCTCGTAAGTATAAGGTAATATTTAATGCGAATTGAATTTTCATTTATACGGCACAGTACGTTTCTGACTTTCTATTTATAGAGCTTGTATGGGACCAACTGTTTTTTCTTAGAGCAAATTTTCATGATGATGGTTGAGTGGTTAGAGACTTCAAAGTTTGAACGTCCAAACATTTTGAGTCAAGCAGTCGATGTAAGAAAAGTTAACGTTGACATCAGTTATTCCCTTAGCTTACTGATTATTCATGTTACCAAAAAAAAAAAACTTACTGATTATTCGATTTACCTTGAATATTATATACATTACAGAACTGATGCTAGAATTGAAGCTAGGATGGTTCATTTTAACTTGAGCATAGCTAATAAGCTAGGTATGGATTAGAGTTAACATCTTCTTACAACAGAAGTGATCTTTTAGTTTTTTACTTGATATGGCTACAGGGGCGGACACAAATGTTAACGTGCGGGGGCATGTGCCCCCAACTGATTTTAATTTTTCTTAAGTATTTAGTATAAAATATATAAAGTGTCCCCATCTAAAATTTAAATACAGTGAAAAATTTGTTGGTGCCCCCATCTAATTGTAGTTCTAGATCCGCCTCTGTGGCTACTATCTAGTTTACATTGACAAGTCTGAGTTCGAACAATCTTCTTTTTTATTCATAGCAATATTGTTAATTTTTTATGTCAGTGATTCGGATCATATCAAAACAGCATCAATCAATCATCCACATAAATTATATTAAAAAAGCAAAACATGACATATACATTTGGGGGGGGGGGGTGTATTGAAATAAGGATTTGAAGTGATCTGTTATTCAACTAATGCTTTATAGAAAAAATTTCAAATCATGTGTTATTCAATAAGGAATTTGTGCAAAGTTATCAAACATCACTTGAAATCCACTGTTATTCAATTAATCATTTATAAAAACTATATGAAATCCACTGCTATTCAAAGCTAAAGAATTATTACATAAAAAAACTTGTGAAAGGGATTTTAAGAGGCTTTACATCATTTTTAAGCTAAAAACACCTCCGTTAGAATAACATCTCTATAGATGTTATTTGAAGAGAATTAGAAAAAAGTCACTCTTGAGAAATATTGTCGTTCATCTCTCTCGTTCAATATATTTCTTACTGAAATCTTTTTTACAGTTGAAAAATTGGTCGGTTTTGAGCTGACACCTTGAATCGCATTGAGTAGTGTTTTGTTCTACTCGGAATCTCGTAAACGATAAACCATATTTTTTTTATTATTCTTTTTCCATCCTTCTGATCTCTCTTGTCTTTGCTTCCCAGTATGTAAATGGGTGGCCTTCACAAGTTGAGTTAGTGATAAATTTATGAGATTTATGAATTCCAAATTTTATTTTCATCGGAGATTTCATACTTAGAGCAGTATATGATGCAAAACATGACTATTTTTCTCAAGGACCACGATATGTTGGGGTTTGGTTAGAAGCATTGTGTTTTGAAGGTAAGCTAAAAATTCAAGTTTTTTCACTCGACTTTAGTGTTTGACAACACTATTGGATTCTTGAACTGCAGAGACGTAACTTCCCATTGCTTCGAAGTTGGAAGTATACCACTATTAGTTATAATCCTACATGATGGGGTCTTTATTGGAACATTGTTAACTAGCTTTTCTCTTTGTATCTAAGGAGGAAGGCGTATAGGAAGTTACTGGAGAGAATTTACAAAGCAGAGTGATGTTTATCAGTTCCGTTGAAGGTTTGACTTCTGTGATCTTTGATATATGTCTACTTCGCACCAAACATGCCATTTACTCTCTGTTTCTGTAGGTATATTAAAAATCCTGAGCCACCTTTATCTACCAGCCTACACAGAAACTGGTTACTAATAGCCTCAGCCATTACCTGGTCCGGTTGTTCATGCTTTGAAAACTTGAAATAGAGAAACTGTGGGTTCCTTGTAACATTGTTCATGATTCTAGATTGTTTTTCAGGAACTGTTCTTATTAATGTTATAAAGTCTGTCATCTGTCTGTGCCTCTAGATTGTTTTGAGAACTTTTTAACATTAATTAGAAGGAATATGAGGTGGTAAAGGTTGCAGAACAGGTTGTGGATGTATCAGTAGTGATGCCGACAGAGAAGCTGCCATTGCACATAGCTTTGACAGTTCTTTAAACTTGTTGGAGAGAAAGCACTTACTACCTTTACATCTTTAGTGCTAGTAACTCTTGTTTTGTTTTTGACTCATTCTGTATATTAGTATCAGACTATTGGTAATATATATATTCTCATGGCCACAAGCTTAATTTCTTTATGCATATACGATAGAGAAACCCTAAATGGAAAGACCGAAGAGCAAGGTATGTAGGCAGAAAATATACTGGCAAAAATTATTACTCAAATCACCCAAACGACTCTAGAATTTATAAGACGTATATTATCAAATCACCTACGGATTTTAATGTGTATTTGTAAAATTTTATTAAAATCACTCAATTAACTTCCCAACTCACCTAAAACCCACTAAAATTAAAACACCCCAAAGTCTTTTAAAACCTCTAGTCCAATACATCCCCCTTACTTTCTTAGTTAATGAAAATATACATGGTAAAAGTTCTCACCAGGACAACAAGCCTACAATAAAAGACTACAAAACTTACTTGACTTTTATCTGTTAATGTCATCTTTACTTTTAGTCATTTTCAATTTTCATAAAGTTTACCATCCATCTGATTTTGAACGGCTTTCACAGCTGCAACTCTCGCAGCCGTCGCAGCTTTGTTAGCCGCAACTACTGCTTGCATCACCTGCTCATCGACCCGTCTCTGATTCACGCCTGTTGAGTCTAGGAAACTGCTGAAGTGTTCATCTGAGACAATGTTGAGCAAGTCCGGAAGATTAGCGATGACGTGGAGATAAACTTCAAGTGGAGATATTTTAGAAATTAGAATAATAGATCAAGAGTTATCTTGAAACCAGATCAGCTCGTTTAGGATATAATGGACAAGTCTGAGCCTTGATTAGGTAAGCATTTTTGAGAGAAATTATTGAGAGATATATTGGGTTGATCTTAGTCTCGAGTAAGGTAGAAGTTGTTCAGTGTTGATTCACGTGTTGTGAAGTCAAGTAAATCTGGTTAGAAAGATTGTATGCAATTTGTCTAAAGAACTTCTAACAAAGTAATATTCAGAAGTTGCTGAAATTGTTTATGTGTTCCTTGTTCTTTCATTTGGTATCAGAGCAGGTCACCTATCTAGATCTGGATATCTATAACAGGTTAAGATCCTGCGAGAAACATGGAAACACCAAAGTTTATGGCGGTTCATAAATCACTCATGTTGGATGAAAACAACTTTGGACACTGGAAGGTACGCATGAAACAACAACTCAAAGGGATTGAGGAGGATGTTTGGACAGCAATTGAAACAGGATGGACAAATCCAACGGTTTTTAATGAAGATGATGAGGAGATACCTAAACCCAAAAATAATTGGACAAAAGCAGAAAAGACTGCATCAAAACTCAACGCAAAGGCGCTATCAGAAATCTTCAATGCAATTAGTTCAGATCAATTTAAACTTGTGCAATGATGTTGTTTAGCCAAGGATGCGTGGGACACACTTGTGAATTATTATGAGGGGACGTCCACTGTTAAAAGGGTGAGACTAGATTACTTGGCATCTCAGTTCGAGAATTTAAGAATGGCTGAAGAAGAATTCATCACAAGTTTTAGCTCAAAATTGAGCTCTATTGCAAATGAAGCAATCATCTTTGGTAAGGATTTTTAAAACTGAAGATATGGAAACAACTACATGTCCAACCAAGATAGGAAAACAAACAGTTTTTACTGTTGAGAAGGAAAGAGACAAATTTCAGGTTCTTCATGAAAGTTTGAATCTTAAATTAGATGAGTGTGTTGAATTACTGACACAAAACTTCAAGGAGGCTTTAAAGCAATTTGAGAAAAACCACATAAAGAACTCTAACTCACATGAGTTTTGTGCTAGTAAAAGGAGCAAAAAATGTAATTGTCACTGCCATGATGTGTGCAAGAGATAACCTGAGGTTGAACGTCCATATTTTCAGAAGAAAAGTGATGAAAAGCTTAATCTTGTAGCTCTTGTTGGAAAACAAAGTGATGAAGAAGTTGACCTTGATTCTGATTCAGACAGTGATGGAGAGATAGATGTGAAGGTTGAATATCGTAAGCTCTACGACAGCTGGGTATAATTGAGTAAAGATAATCTGAATCTGATCAAGAAGAATACGCAACTAGAAGCTAAGATTAACATGATGGAGATGAAAAAGCCTACAACATTGATGTTAGCGAAATCAACATATTCAACGAAGGATGACGGGTCGAACAAGCAAACAGAAGCTGGACAAGAAAATACAAGTAAACTGGAATCAAAGATAAACAGGTTATCAGATCTTTTGTCAGAAAAAAGAGAAAAGCAGAAATCTTGATCATAATTTGAATGAAAATCACAAGAAGATCAGGATGTTGAGCAAAAGAACAAAGGACTTGGACACTCTTCTTGCCATGGGACAGCCTGCAAAACAGAATTGGGGTCTTAGCTACATTGGCAATCGTGTGTCAAGCTCTAGCAGTGGATCAAGTCAAGCATATTTCACTAATGTCGTTCTTGCTGAACTAGTTTCTGATATTAAACCAAAGAATGTTGAGTCGCATCAAACTTGTTCAAGCAAATAAGTACGTGTTGAACATGTAAAACAAAAGGTCAAAGAAGGTTGTTACTTCTGTGGGAAACCTGGACACATACAGAGATACTGCTCTGCTTTGGAAAGCAAGATTGAGTCAAGGAGGGCTAGAAAACGTAGACTCAACAACGAATGTTATTCTTGTGGGAAACTTGGACATACTCATCGGTTTTGCTATGAGCGAATCAACAATATCAAGAATGCTTGGAGTGAAAAACAAATTTTATATTGAGTCAAGAAGCTATTGTGGGGTATGGATTGCAAAATCAGATTTGTATTCCAAATGTAAGGAGACTAGCAGTGTTCAAGAGCTTATGGGTAACATAGCATGTTCAGAAAAATTAGGATGCACACATGTTAACAGGAGATGTGTTAATATTGAAGTTGTTCGAGATATACTCAGGCATGTAAATGAAACGAATGCTTTATGCTTGGCATGAGCATGATGGGGTTCTACGAGATGTGACAAAGGGACTATATGTTATGGAGATTTTCAAAGAGTTTTGTCACTCAAGCATGAGGAGATTAAAGAGTTGTTTAAGATTGAAGTTACTCAGTTAAGGGGGAGTTAATTGTAATTGTTAGCTAGTACGCTTGAGTTATAAAACTCAGTGAAAAATGGGGAGATTGTTGAGTCTAGGAAACTGCTGAAGTGTTCATATGAGATAATGTTGAGCAAGTCCGGAAGATTGACGATGACGTGGAGATAAACTTTAAGTGAAAATATTTTAGAAATTATAATATTATATCGAGAGTTATCTTGTAACAAGATCAGCTCGTCTAGGATATAATGGACGAGTCTGAGCCTTGATTAGGTAAGCTTTTTTTAGAGAAAAATTTTATATTAGTGAGAGATAGATTGGGTCGATCTTAGTCTCGAATAAAGTAGAGGTTGTTCAGTTTTGATTCACGTGTTGTGAAGTCAAGTAAATCTGGTTAGACAAATTATATATAATTTGTCTAAAAAAAATCTAACAAAAGTAATATTCAGAAGTTGTTGAGATTGTTTCTGTGTTTTTTGTTCTTTCAATCTTTACTTTTGGTCATTTTCAATTTTCATAAAGTTTACCATCCATCTAATTTTCAACGGTTTTCACAACTGCAACTTTCGCAGCCGTCGTAGCTTTGTTAGCCGCAGCTACTGCTTGCATCACCTGCTCATCGACCCGTCTCTGATTCACGCCTTTTCTCGCCATCTCTCTAGCACTCTGCACAGCTAAACGGTTAGGTATCTTCGAATCAAAACAACGTGTGTAACTTTCCTAACTAAAGTTTCACACTTCACATCCAAAAGCACAAGAGCATTTCTTGAGAACATGGCAAAACTAAAGTCCGTATATACCTGAACCGCTTTATAAACCGGGCCGGTTACTATAGGAAGCTGGTTAACTAGATTACCATCCGGTTCTAAATCCATATGTGCCATAGCCTTCCTTACGAGTTTATCAGTGTCCTTAGGCCTTTAATTATACTTTATAATGGGTGTTTGGATGTGTTCTTTATTATTATTATTTTTTCTCTCTCTTTTAAAAACAATCCAAACTTTCAGGCTCTAATTACTACTGCAGTAACAAATGATTATTTATTATGAAACCTTATAATGTACTATATGGGGTAGGTATATTGCATCTATATGATTACCCATTTTATAGTAAGAAAAAACTATAAATTAATAATATTTAAGGTTTTAATAATTCTTGTTCGAAAGCATTTATGTAGTATTATCCATTCATTCTTAGACTCGATTAGTAACTATTAACTAATACGTATTCGGGATTCTATTGCAGATACATTGGTTTTATTTATTTATTTTGTCACTCTTGTCCAAGAGCACTTATGTGTAAATGACAACAGCCTGATTGCCATGGAAATGAAATTTTTTTTATGATGGCTGATAAATATCTAATGCAAGTTTGTAACATTGTAAGGTTCGATTTCAAAACACACATTGATAGCGTTTGTCACCACAGATTGGTGGAACACAGATTATATCTTTCCTCTGTATCCACCAAAGAGAAAATAGGGTGTTTTCTAGAGTTAGATATGGCCCCACACTCTTCTGTTGCTCCAGTTTTGGACAGTCCGAGACGATCACAATAAGCACACAACACACTAGCATTAGCAAATGCTCTATCCTCTGATTAGCTTCTTGATTCAATAATATTATCTGGATCTTCCCAGCTAACGTGAGCTTGAACCAGATTCTATTCTCAGATTGCTGAGCGACCTTAGTGGTTTAGGGGTTTAATTGAGGTATTGTGTGTTATTACAATGGAAACGTGGCCTATTACTACTGATAGAGAATTCCAAAATGAATTTATACGATTGTCAAATCACAAATCAAGCTTGAGCATTTCTCAAAGATAAATGACATAGTCAAATCACAATAATATCTTATAGAAAGCTGCATCCAATCCCAAAAAAAAGAAGTGCTAAAACCTCTCAGTCATCCACAATCCACAATACTTTTTTTTTGAGCAAAAATCCACAATACTTATTTAAGCCACAAAAGAAAATAAAAAACTGCTAAAAACCTCTCAGTCATCAGTCACATCTCTCTCAGTCATCAGTCACATCTTCCAGCTACTTGATGTGAAACCTGCCACGCCTCTCAGCGGTACGAAACAGAAACTCAGAACCGCAGGGACAGGTAGAATGGACCCTGATGTCCTTATCGTTCCAGTCTAACGTGACCTCTGGGTATTCAAAGCCGGTTGGAACTCGGAGATAGACCTTCCCGCAGGAGTGAGCAGCGAGCAATGTGTTGGAGCCGCAGGTGCAGGTGTATGTAGCCTCTATGCACGAATCGTCCCATTCGATTTCAGTAGCCATCGTAGAACAGAAAAAGAGAGAAGATATGGAGGGCGGCTTCTTCGTTCTTTGGAGACGCTATAAGGGATGGAGTCAGAAGAAAACCTAATTCTGATTAAGTGAAATCCTAATTTAAGGCCCGGAAGCCCATTTGTAGCATGCCTTTCAAAGAAGGCCTTCTCGAGTTTTTTAATGGACTTCACTACGATATGATATCATCATTTCAGTTATATAAAATTATAAACCATTCCTATACTATGGTTAATTTTAGAAACATGATCCGTAGTCTCATAGCTTTAAACAAGTGTGATATATTATATTATTCACTAGGTTGGTCCGTGCTACGCCCAATTTTTTTCTTTAATTTTGTTATATGTTGAGTATATATATATGATCGGTCCGTCCTAACAATGTTATTATGCAAATCCAATGGTAGGGTTTGGCTATGAACTTGATGTTGTAGTTGATTAGTTTGTGTAAACTTAAATCGATGGATAGACACTTGAAAATGAAAACCATGTTCTTTGAATTATTTTTGATCAACAGTGGTTATCTGTTGCATATTGTTTACTTAGTATGTGTTAGTGGTAAACCTGCTGCCTAGGATCACTTTTGTTGTTTTGTTTTTATGCTGAATAATAATTTACCAAGATCAATATATTGTTGTTAGAATTTAATATTTGTAGAAGAGATATGGCTAGAGCGCTCAAGAAATCATTTAAGATGAGTTACGACATGTCCGGATCCGTTCAACAACGTCCAGTTTCAAACCGTGACTCTTTCCATTGAAATGGAACGGAGAATCGAGTTTCTCGGAGGAGAAAATGGTGTTAAAGAAGAGGAGAACAATAATGATAGTAGTGAGTATGGAGAATTTGAAGATGAGGGTGTAGAAAAAGAGGAACAAGATGATGGCAAAAGCGTTGTAAGCGGTTTCAAAGTTTAACGCGGAGAAGTGATAGAAGCATAAACGGTGGATAAAATGGGTTTTTCATCTGGTGCTCTCGATTGTGTTCTGAAACACAAATTGCAATCGCTAGACTATCTTTTCCTCAAATATCTCCAAACCATTTTGAAGAGGCCATATCTTTCTCACACTGAAACGCGTTTTCAAAACATTGGTCATTTTTTAAATGTTATTTTGTCTGATCTTTTGAGCCTGTGAGCCTGGGTAGAAATGCAGTATTATAAGGCCAACGATATCATCGAGATAAGAAAGCAACCGGGGTGAGTCTGTATTCTAAAAAAGTGTTTGCTTCGTTTAAAAATGTGATAATAACAAATAGATATAGAGATAAAAGACGATTGAAAAGAGAAAGATAAAGGTCAAATATTGCCTAGAGAAGGTTTCTCAAACTTTGTCACTAAACGCCACAAGAACTTGGCTTTTTTTCCCCTCGCTTTGTATCTTGAAGTTTGGTTTTACATGACTTTTTTTTCTAGTAGTAAAATATTTTGGACATACTCACTGCCATTGCTTCTTCATTACTAGCCGAAATTAACGGTGAAACCGGTTGCGTGAAAGGAAAAAAAAAAACAGTTGGTCAAACGTCAAAGCCTGTCGACTGTCGAGATCACTAATGCCCAAGGATTACGCAAATGTAAGTATTTTTTCAATTTATGCTACTACATTAAGAAGATGAACTAAACTGTACGTGTGTACTTCAGGGGTAATCAACTCTCCTAAATACATCGGTTTTACTTTTAGTGCATCTAAGTTATTTTAACTTTCTTTTCAATATGAATGTAAGACTCAAAGGCTACAATCATTCGTATCACTAATGAAATAAAACAAAACCTAAGCTTTTAAAATATGGGAGTAGTAGCATAAATTCAGACCTAAGCTTTTCCATAATTCTCACAACTTAATCTAATTGAAAAAAAACAGAGTCGTCTTTGACTTTCCAAAAACAGAGCATTTTGCATACAAACATCACGCTCGTTGCGGATCAGAAAATGGCGATTCCGGTGATTGATTTCTCCAAGATCAACGGTGAAGAAAGGGAGAAGACACTCTCTGTCTGACATGCGAAGAATGGGGTTTCTTTCAGGTTCGGATATTTTTTAACCGAAAACCAAAGAAAAAAGAGAACTTTATGTCTCCCTCTGTTTCGCTGTGTAGCTTGTGAACCATGGGATCCCATTGGAGCTTCTGAATAAGGTGAAGAAGCTTAGCTCGGACTGCTACAAAACAGAGAGAGAAGAAGCGTTCAAGACTTCAACACCCGTAGAAAGTGGGTTGATGATGAAAGGCGTTTCTGGTTCATTCTTTAATTGAGGATAGATGTATATGTCTGATGTCTGCTTAAATCAAAGTGGATCATCTGAACCAAAGAACCCTGTACTTGTTCATATCGATCTCCTCGATTTTATTATTATTTTATTTATTTTTTACAATATACACATGAAAAGTAAACATCTAGTGATCGACCATTGAGATTGATTAGTACAGTTTGTATGTGTGATTGCGGTTAATACAGATAGCTTACACGCATCCCTGCAGAAACTTCTATGATGGACTGGTGTGATATTCTTTCGAATTATAGGTAAGAGATATGTATCAATGTATGTCACTATCAAGTCCATTATATATTTCTTCAGTTTTTACTTTTAATCTATTAATTTTGAGTCCTATTTTCTTATCTACTTAAAATATTGTTTTGAACTTAGTTAAATTCAGCATTTTGTTACCCACGCTCATCATACAATATATTCCTCATATAATTAACCGAGTTACTTAATTCAAACCGGCTTTAAATAAACCATACTTCGGTTATCTATTGATAAGCTAACAATATAGTTTTTAACTGAACCAATAGTAAACAAACAATACTGCACTAGGCATATATACAATCTCTTTGCTTATAGGATTAGGATCGTTTGATCTATCTATACTATTATCTGATAAATGATTTGATTTATGTGTCAGTTTCTCCTTAATTTTAAGTTTTTTTTCTATAATATTATTTGATTTGGTTTATATGTCAGTTTCTCTTTAATTTTAGGGTTTTTTATTATTTGTCATGTTCTCCATGATTTTAGCCTTAATCAATAATTTTCGTAAATATTTTCATATATTTTAATAATAAAAATATTTGAAAACATGGTAATTATAATTTTTCACTATACCAATATTTAATATTATCTTATTTATTCATTAAAGTTTTGATATATTTAGTGAATAATTTGTTATTTAACTGATTACAAATTAATATAATAAAATTATCTTGAAAAATAATAAAAACGTGTTTGAGAAAATAAAAGATAATCCCATATATTTATTTTGTATTTATCTACATATATATTATTTTTTTAAATTTTATATACGCATATAATAATTAGATGTATTATTATACTAAAATATTAAAAATAATTTTATAAAATATAAAGTAAATTTATTTATATATTTTTGAATGTATATAAAATAAATAAATTTACAGTATATTTTTGAGGTTTATAAGCTATAACAATTACTTTGATTTATATTTGTTTGTTAATGTGACTTTTTGTAGTGTTTTTAATTATTATTACAGTTGCAAAATAACATTATTTGTGATTTAAGTTGAAAATTAATATTTTTTTATTTTTTTATGAGACTCACATTTAAAAATATTTTAAACATATCTGCTCCAAAAGAAAATATTTTCAAAATATTACTTTTTATTTACAACATGTACCTTATATTATAAAATTAATTATGTTTACTTTTAATTTCTTTCAAAAGTTTCAAAAAGTTATGATTTTGTTTTACTTAAAATTTATTTAGAAGACTATTATATAAAGAAAAGTGTGATTCTATATTTTTAATAAAATATTTCCCAAAACAATTTGTTTGATTTGGCTTATGTGTCAATTTCTCCTTAATTTTAAGTTTTTTTCTATACTATTATTTTATTTGGCTTATGTGTCAGTTTCTCTTTAATTCTAGGGTTTTTGGTTATTTGTCATGTTCTCCATGATTTTTGGCTTAATCAATAGTTTTCGTAAATATTTTCCTATATTTTAATAATAAAAATATTTGAAAACATGGTAATTTCAACGGTTCAATGAATCATACAAATTTTAGAATCAAAATCTTTGGTTTTTATGGATGAATATTGAGAGAAATTAAAAGATAATTTGTTTTTTGTTGATAGAAATGGAAAAAGAAAGAGTGATCAATCTATTTTGGAGCATTAAGAGCTTCAAATTGGTTGTTCATGGTGGTTGATGTATCGATGGCAACTGCAATCTTGTAAATACATGAAGAAGACGATGTTGTGAGGGTAGAAATGTATTTTTCAAAAAAAAAATCAATGATATTTTCGTGAATATTATAAACTTCTGGGATGAAAAGGTCAAACACAATTTTCAAAAAAAAATCAAAAATTAGTTTTAGGTTTGATTTCAAGTCTTAGGTCATAGTTGTAAAACTTCCATTTTAAAAAACCGTTGTAATATTTAAGATGAAAATTGTAATTATTATTTAAATGTATCATTGCAAATGTTTATCTACATTGTAGTGAGATAGATAACCATTGAAACATTTGATGATCAACTGGTGTAAAATTAGATGATCAACCACTAAAACTCGACTAACCATTGCAAATTTTAAAATTTAACTATTTCAATTGTTGTCTCTATATAAATAATTTGTGAACGTTGACAAAATCCAACATACAAACACAGTGAAACACAAAAAAGAAAAAAAATAATGAATTTATAACTCTAAATAATTATAAATTAAGAATAATTGTAAAACATATTTAGAGAACACACATTAAACAACAAAATTTAGATGTCTTTATTTTTGTTAAACTTATTATTTGTAAGAGAAAATCGACTGTCTCATTCTCTAAAGAGATTTGTACTATATCATTGAAAAATATTAAGGTCTAATCTATTACAAACTCATGGTTAGTCTTAAACACTACATTAGCAACATTTTTCGTCTATTATACGATTATTTATTTTCTAATACATTAGTTTTAGCTTAATTAGAAATAATTAATAAATTGTAAATGTTCATTTTGTATGTTATCATTTCCATTCTAGATATTTTTATATACAGTTATCATTATAAATTATATTAAAATTTTAATATTGTTTCCGCGCAGGGGTTTGAATCCTAGTCTAATAAAAGAGAAAACAAAGGGAAGCAGTCGAACTTGAATTATCATGGGCGCATATATTCCTCAATCAACCACTACACTACAAGACACTCCGGTTCTACTCGGGATCGGTGGCCATAAAATATTTATATTTAAAAGGGCATCTGAGGCCAATATCTTTTCTGATATTTAAGGCTTCCGGTTCTACTCGAGATCTCAACTCATGTTTAATTCATTTGAATCATTGATTTAAGTTATATCTTTCTGTCGAATTAATCAGATTTAAGTTTCATCAGTATTTTGTATATTAGGTGTGAAGTACAGTGAAGACATAGAAATGCACATGCAATGTTTAGGTTGATAATGGCATAAAGAGAGACTAATTAGTATTATGCCTTGGATTCAATTTAGGCAAAACGTATATGTAAATCAATAAAGTTATAAATGTATGTAGTTGCTTTCTTTTTCTCGAACACACATTTAAATTACTAGGAAAAGGTAGTTGTGTTCATTTACCGCATCCACAACTACCACAAGAGTAAATGATGACACCTATACCTTGTTAGGGTTTCTGAGTTTTTTGTATAAATATGCAACCAACCTCTTGTAAATCTTCAACCCGAAAGTAATCAAAAAGAGCAAAGTTCATTTCGTCTTCTCTTGAAGCTTCTGCTTCCCTTTCACGGTTTAGTATCCTTCCCATTTTTATTACTTATTAATTTCATAAAAGTGTGTTTCTTTTCTTTGTTAATTACGTGTACGTGTCGGTACTTGTTAATTTTAAAAATTCTTGCTTTATTTACTTATTAATTTAATAAAGTGTGTTTCTTTTCCTTGTTAATTATGTGTAACTTGTCGGTTGGTTTATTTACTTATTAATTTAAAAAAAAAACTCATTGCTTTATCTATTTATTGATTTAACCAAACAATGCTAACGTGTTTTTCTTTCCTTTGTTAATTATGTCTAATTTTAGGTAATCATGGATAATGGTTTTGACATAACCCGTACGGTGGACTTTTACCCATCTGGTCCCACAGCTCCGGAGGATGGCGTTTCATGTTTAGAAATCAAAGGGACAGGATTTACAAGGGAGATCTATCGACCATTGCAAGGTCATGAAGATATCACTCGTCAAACCAATTTCAACCGTGATGGGGATCTTCTTTACGAGGTTAAACAAACATTGCCTCACAATGCCATGGAGAGCGAAGAAACCCTTCTCCAAGCCATCATTGAACGTGCCCCAACGAAACGAGCCAACATGGCGGAAAGCTACGGTCATTTAATGATGACATGGGAGAATCTTGCCCGAGAGATAGTTAGAAGGGTCTCTCGCAACGGTTTTGGCAAGCCTTGGGTGATCCGGGCTGAAGAGCGTTTTGCCACTCTACGCACTAGGGCTGGGACCAATCGTTGGATTGTGCGAGATTGTGCTGCTGTTCCCACCGTTCCTGAGATGTTGTGTCCTGTTTGTAAAATGGACGTCACCGACACTCCAGCCGAAGAGTTAACTGGTTTTCATATCTGCAAGCATGTCTATCACAAAACTTGCATTTATCAGTTCTTAGGGTACGGTAATACCGTTTTCTGTCCCGCATGCTCTCGTCCAATCTGTTGAACCCTAATGTTGTGTTTTAATTTCTAATGGTATCGTTCGTCTGTTGTAATAAACATATATTCTAATGGTATTGTGTGTTTGTGTTTTAATTATGTTTTATAATCTCGTTTGCCACTTTGGGAGGGGGGGGGGGGGGGTGGGGGGATTTAAAAGATTTGAGAAGTTCTGACGCAACTACACTTTTCAATGGCCCCGCTATGAATTAATTTAGATATAACTTTTTTGAAAGAGGTTAACATTCCACTCGTTCAATGCTATGTCCATTATTTTTATTCAACTATGTATCATGAAGAAGAAGAATGAGTACAAGATTGGCTTGCCCTGCCGGATAATGAGATAGCTACAATATGATTTAGGATAATTCCTACTTAGTCTAAGATAAACATGTAACTTGTCATTGTTCTTATCGTATTAGGACATGCTGGCTTTGTATATATAGAGGCGATTGCCTATGAGATCAATAACATACAATACTCTTTTACATTCTAAACTTATTTCACCGGAATAAGTAAAAGGGGCAAGAAAATAGAAATACAACTCCATAATATTAACTTAGCATGCGATTTGTCAGGAAAGTTGTACTAGGTGCGACGTATATTTTCGTTAGCTAAAGAAATGTAACCAATAGGTGCGACGTATAAGTATTAGTATGAAATATATTTGATTTCATCATTTTTTTGAAACACAAACTGATATTAATGCACTCAAACGGTTAGGTTCCAGCCATAAAGGCTTCTGCCTCAACTAGACAATGATTGGCTAGATTATCAGCCTCTTTGTTTTCTCTCTCTTGAACTCCAAGAAGAGGAAATCTCATCGAAAAAAACTAGAAATTGCAAATACATCTGAGTTATATTCATTTATCGGTTGAATATTACCAATTGAAATGATTCATGACAGTATAAAGTTATATTCAACTCGGTAACTGAAATAATACTTAAATATTAAATATAATACAGTACCTAAACCAAAACATAACCAGGAATATTAAGCAAGGAATCCGATACTCTTCTATCTCTAAGTTCGAAACAGATAAATCGTGACGGATGAAAAAGAAAAAGAGAATTTAAGTGTTGTGATGATACACTCAAACTATTTTTTTTTTCTTTTTGGTAAAAGAGATGAAACTATTTTAAAATATATAATCAAGTATATAATGAGGATGATACTTTAAGATAACAAGTTGTAGAAAGTGGGTTGATGATGAAAGGCGTTTCTGGTTCATTCTTTAATTGAGGATAGATGTACATGTCTGATGTCTGCTGTGATCTGAACCAAAGAATATCGATCTCCTCGATTTGAACTTAGTTAAATTCAGCATTTTGTTACCCACGCTCATCATACAATATATTCCTCATATAATTAAGCGAGTTACTTAATTCAAACCGGCTTTAAATAAACCATACTTCGGTTATCTATTGATAAGCTAACAATATAGTTTTTAACTGAACCAATAGTAAACAAACAATACTGCACTAGGCATATATATCTCTTTGCTTATAGGATTAGGATCGCTTGATTACAAGTGAATATCAGACTAATATCTAGTCAGCATCTTAAAATCTCCACAAAGCATGAGTTAGTGTCATTGTTCGACTTTTGAATGTTTCTTTGGGTTTATAAAGTGTTTGGACGGCGAACGCACACATCATAAAGTTTTCTCACTAGGTTGGCTCGCTGGACCGGTTTCGCTGTGTAACTTGTGAGCCATGGGATCCCATTGGAGCTTCTGAATAAGGTGAAGAAGCCTAGCTCGGACTGCTACAAAACAGAGAGAGAAGAAGAGCGTTCAAGACTTCAACACCCGTGAAGCTACACAACGAACTGCTTGAGAAAAACTCTGGAGAGAAGCTCGAAAGCGTTGACTGGGAAGATGTATTCACTCTCTTAGACCATAACCAAATGGCCATCCAACACCTCTGGCCACAAGTAAACAAACAAAACATCTTCTCTCACTTTCACAAACCTCAAAATCATTCAAAGGTTGCAACTTTAAATGCTCTGTTTCTGAAAAACAGAGAGACAATGTTAGAATACAGAGGAGAAGTTAGGAAGCTAGCGAACAAGATGATGGAAGTGATGGATGAGAATTTGGGTTTACCTAAAGGTTACATAAAGAAAGCTTTTTACGAAGGGATGGAAGATGGAGAAGAGACGGCTTTCTTTGGAACCAAAGTCAGCCATTACCCACCTTGTCCTCACCCTGAGCTCGTGGACGGTCTTCGAGCTCATACTGATGCGGGAGGTGTCGTGTTGCTGTTCCAAGACGATGAGTACGATGGTCTTCAAAAAAGATGGAGAGTGGATCGATTTTCAGCCGATGCCCAATGCTATAGCTATCAACACTGGTGATCAAATTGAAGTTCTTAGCAACGAAAGGTATATAACATGGACCGGTTTGGTTTAGTTAAAGTTAAAACGGTTTAGCTGAAAATGGGTTTGGGTTTGGGTTTTTGGTAGGTATAAGAGCATGTACATCAATGAACCCCAAGAGGGGTTCATTGATAATTTTTTATGAATTTATTGGTGGATCCGTGTACAGTGTTGAACCCGGATCAATTGCACCCCTCCATTAGTGAACCTCAAATCGGGGTTCATAAGAATAAAACAATATTTTTTTTAAAAAAAAAAAAAAAAATTTAAAAACTTAACAAAGATTTAACATTATTTATTAAAAGTTTTTATTCAATAGATATAAAAATCATGAACATACAAAGACTATTCATGAAGATGACCAAATTTTTCCCAAACATTTTCAACTAAATCAGCTTTCAAACGCTCATGTACGCCTGGATCCCGTATTTGATTGCGAATGTTAAGCATTTCGACATTCACACTATCTCTCGGTGTCACCTTCGCACTTCGGCTAGTTTCTCCTGACTCGAACTCTTCCGTATTAGCTAGAATGTATCCCTGTCGTTCGTCTTCTACTATCATATTGTGCAATATGACACAAGCTCTCATTATATTTCCTAACTTTGCCTTGTCCCATTTTAGAGCCGGATTTTTTACAATTGCAAACCTCGATTGCAAGACGCCAAATGCCCGTTCGACATCTTTTCTGACGGATTCTTGCGTTTCTGCAAATTTCTGGGCTTTAGGACCTTGAGGAAGCGGAATGGACTGGATAAAGGTTGCCCAGTTAGGATAAATTCCGTCGGTAAGATAGTACGCCTTACGATAAGTGTGGTTGTTGACCTTGAACTTCACTTTAGGTGCTCGGCCTTGTAAAATTTCATCAAAAACTGGTGAACGATCAAGCACATTGATATCGTTGAGGGTACCTGGTAAGCCGAAAAATGCGTGCCATATCCAAAGATTTTGTGATGCCACGGCTTCTAAGACAATTGTCGGCTTTCCTGAACCACGTGTGAACTGACCTCTCCAAGCCGTGGGGCAGTTTTTCCATTCCCAATGCATACAGTCGATGCTTCCTATCATTCCCGGAAACCCGCGTGCCTGTCCTGAGTCAAGGAGTCTTTCAAGATCTTCTGCTGTAGGTCTTCTTAGATACTCATCTCCAAACAATTGTATTATAGCCTCCGCAAAATTATCCAAACATAAAATTGCAGTACTTGCCCCAAGTCGGAGATATTCGTCATTGACATCTGCCGCTTGTCCGTATGCCAACGATCGTATGGCTGAAGTGCACTTTTGAAGTGTAGAGAGGCCTTTCCTTCCATGACCATTTCTTCGTTGTTGAAAGTAAGTAACTTCATTACCTACACGCTCGACTATGCGAAGGAATAAAGACCTGTTCATTCGAAAACGCCGCCTAAACTGGTCATGTGTGTATGTAGGATTTTCACTGAAGTAATCCTGGCATAGTCTGATGTGTCCTTGTTCCCGATCCCTTTCGATATATCTTCGTTTTTTGTGTATGTTGGTTTCAGCAGCAAGTAGGGAGTCGACAAGATTGTCAAACTCTTCATCAAACCACTCCTCAACAGCTTCATCAACGCCATCTTCCGAAGATGTCGACATTATTTGGCTACATTTAATTAACATATAAGAAAATAGAGTTAGAATAACTTTTAAAAAACCCCAAAATATAAAGGAGTTTTAGGAAAAGAACATTATATGTTTATAATATAAATAACAATATTATAAGGAGTTTAGGAAAATAACATTATTATTTATAACTATTAGTAAAAAGACATTAATTCATATAAGGAGTTTTTAAAAATAACATTATTATTTATAACTATTACTAAAAACTCCTTAATTCATATAAGGAGTTTTTAAAAATAACATTTTTATTTCTAAGGAAAAAAAAGAAGTTTTTAAAAATAACATTATTATTTATAACTATTACTAAAAAGACAGTACTTCATATAAGGAGTTTTTAAAAATACCTTTTTTATTTCTAAGGAAAAGAAAAAGGGGTTTTATAAAAACAACATTATTATTTTTACTTTATTTGTAAAATAAAATTAAGTGTTAGGAGGAATAACATTATTATTTATACCATTAATCTATAATATATACCATATACTCACAGATTTATACAAGATATAAACAAGAGAGGGAGTGGTAATAACAAGAGAGTAGTGTTCAGTGGTGTCGTGCTCGGTTGAGTAGTGTTGAGTGGTGTCGAATGAGAGTAGAAACAAGAGAGGGAGTGGTAATAACAAGAGTGTCCGAATGAGAGTAGAAACAAGAGAGGGAGTGGTAATAAGAAAACAAGAAGAGAAGAGACAATGAGAGTAGAAACTGAAGCATACATTATATAGAAATTTTTAACATGTCTTGTGAAGTGTAGAGACAAACAAAAAAGTACACTTCACACCCGTGACACAAAGTTGTGCCTGACCATCCGTGACAACTACTACTACATCCTATTACAATCCGTGACACCTACTAGGAAGCAAATCATACAACAACAAATCATACAACAACAATCCGTGACACATACAACAACTACAAGTACAGCCCTTGAACACGCCACGCCACGCCACAACACCTACATCCTTTCACCTGCACAATAACAGACAACAATATATGCTTTAGTCAACATTTTATCACCCAAAAAAACAAGTAATGAAAGCAAATATAGAACCAAAAACAGTTAATCACCTAGATCATGCAACAAGTTTTAAACTAAACAACCTAGAGCATCTCTGAAACAAGCTTCTCCTTCAAAGCAACCTCACTTTCACTTAGACTATCTGTTGGCTTTGAGAGGAGACGATCTAAGATTTTTTGATTCGATAATTTCTCTTTCCTGTCAAGAATAGTGTCTATACGCTCAAATGCAGCTTCATTGCCCTTCTTCTTGCGTTTAGCTGCTTTCGAAGCCTTCACACCCGGTGGCCTAACCTCTTCCGAGTCAGGCACCGTCTGTGAAGCTTCCTTCCTTTTATCCTTTCCACCATCTTTACCTACATAAGTTGACCTCCATTTTTGATCGAACCGCAGCTCCCTCCACGCATGTTCTAGTGTGAACTTGCCCCCATAGTCGTTTGAGAAGATGTCATGAGCAGACTTCATGACATCGTTCTCATTTTGGCCACTAGCTTGGTCCTTCAAAGCGGCGTCATAGCTCCCCACAAACTTACACACCTGCTCATTGAGCCTTCCCCACCTCTGCTTACACTGGCTCCACTCTCTAGGAGCAGAGCCTGCTAGCAGAGGGCTCGAATTTACATAATCTTCAATTCTTTTCCAAAACGACCCTAATTTCTGCTGGTTACTCACTATGGGATCCTTACTGGTATTTAACCAACCACTGATGAGGACTATGTCCTCTTGTGGTGTCCACTTTCTCCTTTCTTGCGGTTTAGGAACATCAGAGGACCCCATTTCTATGGTTCGACTACCCTGGGAAGACCCTACTTCTATGGTTTGACTACACTGGGAAGTTAATAAGCTGACATACCCGTGTGGATTAACAGGAAACGGTTCCATTTTGATTTCAGAGTAAGGATGTTTTTCTAAGGGTTATGTGTTTTCTGATGTTTGTTTTTTTAACGATTTGCTGTGTGTTTTAAACTAAAATTTTGGTTTAAGTCTAACTACCAAACATTGATAATAGCATTCATTACACTTCACATCAGTGTTTAAAACCACAACCACAACCGAAACACTTTAAAGCATTCATGAAACCACAACCACTTTCTATAATTTAATTTAACACACCTACTTTCGAGCATTCAACACGCATACTACTCTACTTGAGTTCGTACTCGACATGACTTGACAATTTCAGAGCATATCAATTAATACAACACGCAAACTATTCTGGTTACACAAACAACTCTAGTTCTAGTTCAGTAGGACTTAACCAACCATCCTATAACAAAAACTAATTCCAGTTCATAGTTTTCGTGTTTACCTTAACGAATTCAGTCGAAGCACACCTTCTCCAGCGTATCCACCTGAACAGTGAGGTTATACACGTCACCTGTGATGTGATCAAGCAGCAAACTGAGCCTTTTCACTTGTGCCTGCACGTGTAAACATAGATAAACCTTGTCATTCAATTAAAAATAAGAAAGAGTTTACAAGAAGACAATATCCTATGAACTACAAATCGAAACTAACCTCAAGACTCTCAAGCTGTTTACTCAGAGTGGGCACCAACTTGATCACCTCTTCAGCGTCCTCGACACGCTTACGGAGGAGTTCGACTTCCTCCTGGACACCAACAACCCAAGGCTGACGGTAATGAAGTCCATCAGCCTTGGTGAGAACAACACAAATACATCAGCAAGATAATGAATATTTTTTACCACCTATATATTACTGTGTTGAGATACCCTTACCTCGTAGTTTATGCACGTAAGAAAGCGCTTCCCAGGATGAGTGTCATACTCCTCCTTCTTAGACAACTCATCAATCATTCTTCCACCGCAAGGACATCTTTTCGGCATCCCACATTCAGAAAAGGCGACGTTCTGCAACATCTCGTAATACTCCTTACGCCTCTTTTCATCTCTGATCTCATCTGCGGGATCCATCTGAAGCATTAAATCAAAAGGGTTAGAACAAAAAACATGAATATTTTCATCAAACAAACTGATAATGGAACACAAAACATAAGCAAACCATTCGATCATACCAAAAATGAAACCGATTTGACGATTTCGAACCCTACAATCGAAACACCCAAAATCGATATTTGAACCCTAGAATCGAAACCCCCAAAATCGAATTTCGTTTGTCAACCCAATCTCCCACTACTCGATAACCTAAACCCTTTGATCTTACCCAGAAACAAACCCCTACGACGATTTCGAACCCTAGAATTGAAACCCCCAAATACGATTGTCAACCTTATTTTCAAATCCACACGAATCAACTAAAATAACGGTTCGATCTAACCCTAAATTAAACCGAGAAGGCGTTTTCGAAACCTAGAATCGAAACCCCCAAAATCGCTTTTCAACCCTAATTCGAAAACCACAAGAATCGGTTCGATCTAACCGTCGATCCACTCCATACTCACCTATTGTCGTCGAGGAGACACTAAATCGTCTAATCGATCGAGAAATGTGGAGAAAAGAGAAGGGAGATCGAAATCGCCTCAAAATCGCTATCGGGGGAGAAAACCCTAGCTTTTACACGAAAGAGATGAAATGAGAAACCCACGGCTTTCCCCCTCGTGACGTCGACATTTCTTCGCCACTAATTACGTGACACGTGGTGTGAACCCGTATCACACGGGGTCACGGCTAAGGAGCGGGTCGTGTAAATAAAGCCATTTTCTCTTTTTTTTTTTTCATTTCGGGCCTATGAAACCGGGCCTGTGAACCCCTTTACATCCTTTGATGTACATGCTCTAAGAGTGCATGGCACAGGGTGTTGGCAAGGGAGGAAGGAAACTCCATTGCTTCCTTTTACAATCCGTCGTACAAGGCGGCCATTGGGCCAGCGGCGGTGAAGGAGGAAGGAGGTGAGAAGAAGTATCCTAAGTTTGTGTTTGGAGATTACATGGATGTCTATGCAAACCAGAAGTTCATGCCTAAGGAGCCTCGTTTTCTTGCTTTAAAGTCTCTCTAAAATGTCTTCAACAGTGAGATCACTGTTTTATTTGATCAAATGTCAAATTTAATAATCGACACTTTGGCGTGTTTGTATATTTTTTGTCAACGTGATGTGCGAATCTTTGTTGTGACTAGTGTTAGCTCGAGAATTAGAGCTGGTTTGATGTGGAACAATTGAAGAGTTACACAGGCAGTTTGGTATGGAGTGCCGGTTCAAGATCGGTACAACTTGGAGAAAAGGACGTTTGTGATAATGGACGTCTTGGAATATATTCTCTTAGCAAGATATTAGGAACTGATAGATTGCGTGGCCATTTTGAAAGTAATAGGAACAAAGAGGAAACAAATGTAGAGGAATAAAACATCTTATACTATAAAGAAGAGTCACTCTCTCTTTAGAGAGTGCCACGTCAGATATTAAGTTAACCAGTAAACGACACGTACCCCTCCATCTCAAAACTCACCGTATCAGTTATTCATGTTTGGGTTCTTTCACCGTTGAGTTTGGGCTTTTTAGACGTGAGGCCCGTCTTATCCTGCGTACGAAAGAAACATACTTCGACGATGCCGTTTTGGATTGGGGTTCCTCTTCTACGTTTCTCAATCTCTTGATCTTCCAGCTTCCACCTCTGGTGGGGGGTAAAGTTGTTATCGATTTCCCCCTCCTAAACTTTCATAAACAATCACCCACGAACCCCATTGAATGCGATCCTTTAGAGCATGAGGCGGTGTAGGCTCTGCTATATAAAGGTGGGAGCTCTTGCTCACAAAATCATCCTACTCTCTAATCTAATCAGTATACGGCAAGTTACAGTCATGGCTAACAATTTGGTTTTCCTCTCCGATCTACAGTCTGGACGCTCTTTCTCCTCCATTCAAGTTCGCCTGCTCCGATTTTGGGAGGCCAGGAACGTCCGTGGTGGTTGAGAGCTTATGGAGTCGACATGCTCCTGCTTGGTTCTCAGGTATTCCATTTAGAATCTATTTTTGTTCATATTCTTGGTTAGAACTCCGGCAAGATTCTATGCCTATCGCCACAGACTAGATTCCAGATTTGTAGAATTTGTTATGTTTCGGAGTTTGTGATTTAGACTTTTGTAAAAATATTTTTGGTTACAAACTCCGGTTGTTGATGCTGGATATTGGTGGTTTCAGTTTAATGTTTTGCCGTGTTCTTATTTAAAAAAATAAAAATAAAGATGCCCCGCCGTGTTAGATCTATCTTGCAATATACTTTGGTCTCTTTATATTTTTTTATACTACTTTGGTCTCTTTATATCTATTTATATAATTAAAAAATGTTTACACTTGATTGTTTCTTCACTCATGATTCAGGCGACCATGCTTCTCAGGTACTCCTTCTTGATTTCCTGGTATTCTATTTTGAAGCTATTTTTGTTTATATTTTTTGTTAAACTCCACCGTATTGATTCCAGATTATTTAAATTTATTGTCTTTTTGGAGTTCCTGATGTAAAAAATTGATGACTTTAATTACATGTTTTGATGTTTGAATTTTTTTTTCACTATGTTCAGATTTTATATATGTTCCACCGTGTTTGATCTTTATCGCAAACATCTTTGGTATCATTTTATGTTTTTTCCCACTAAGAAAATTTCACACTTGATTATTTCGTCGCTTATAATTCAGATTTCAGACGACCATGGTTCCGGCTACAATCAGTGTCCATTGGCTGGAGACTCACGTCAGTGACTATAAGCCTCTTCGACACTCAGTCTGTTAGTATTCATAATCAGTTAGAGATGATGAGAGGTGGTCCAAGAGTTTATGTATCCCAGAGCCTTCGGAGCTAGATACGGCGATTTTGGGCCGTTTCAGGAAGCAACAGGTCTTGAATCACTTCATCTCGGTGGCGGCCGTTTCGGCAACTAAAGATGCTAGCTCCCGAGAACGCGGGTGGAACCACGTCGTTTGAGATTCCACGTCGTATTTTCAAGTACTGGCTACGCGGTAGATTGATCATGTGAGTGTTATTGTTCCTCCCACAAAGAGAGATCAACATTTTTTGTTATTTTTTTAATCTGTTTCTGAGTTTTTAATTTAACAACTACATTAATTTGACACCAACTACACGGTAGATTGATCATGTGAGTTTGATATTGTCCAAAATCTCAATTGTTTTTAAAATTTGTCTCCTTTTTTTTTGAACCAGAACTTTGTCTTCTTCATGTTTGTGTTTTATTAGTTCTTGGCTGATCTGTTTGATTGGGTTTGTTGTTCTTTTCAGTTTGTGAACTGTATACTTCTTTATGCCCTATTGTTCTATGATAATGAATGTTACTATCTATTATCAGGAACCAAAAGAGAACAACCTTCATCAAAATGCTTTGGCATTATATTGTCTACGTGAGATAACAATGGTGAGTTTCACATTAACTTTTACTTTTGGAAATCTCTGAACCTTTTTGATAAGGTGAAGCCAAATAATGTTCAAAAACATAACGTTTTCACATTAACGTTTTTGATAACCTCCTCCAAGACCAAAGAAGAGACCAAGAACTGTTCGGAAGCAAACGTTGTAATGTTCCCTTCTATATTTTCCTCTATAGCACAAATAATTAATGTTATAGCTTGCTTTGTTGCTTATACTTTTCATTAATGGTTGCTGACTCTTTTCCGGATTGTGACTAGCAGAGGAAGAAACACAAGCTCTTATATCTCCCCTGAGGCTGCGGAAGCATGATCAAAGGGGAAAGTCTGAAACAAGCTGCCCTTTATCTCCCTAGGAAGGTCTTTACACACGGCCAGTTGTACGTTGCGTTATCTAGAGGGACGTCACCGGAGGGTCTTAAGATACTGGCGACAGCTCGGACTCAGATAGTGCAGATGGAGTAACCAATATAGTCTGCAAGGAGATCTTTGAGGGCCTTTAAGACCCAAAGGTTAGCATTTTACTGGTTTAGTTTGTATGCTATTTCTGAAACCATGTGTTCTCAGTGCTTACCTCATCACTGTCATCTCAGGGAAAGAAGCCAATGTGGTCATGAAATATTCTTAACTTCGATGAAGATATTGTTGTTGACTGTCCTCACCATCATCTTCCCACCCATTCTATTCTCTCTACTTTTACCGGTCCCCGTTTACTTCCTCTGTAAAAACCACCAGCTTAACGCTTTGAAATCTATTTAATTGTCCAGTTTCTTTCTACTTTTCTTTTGCTAGATTCCATGACATATATCCTTAAGGACCTTAACTATTATTTCTGTACAGACACGTATGAATCAACACATAGCCGAACATAAGTTGTCGAATTATTTTACAATTCGTAATTATTTTACATAAATTGGTACTGAGCCATTAATTCGGAAAGACCTTATCAAATTATTGAACTTAGCAAAATTTGTTTATATGTTCTATGAGTGTACCATAATGTAAATATTACTATGTTTCAAATTTTGAAGTATTGTGCTTTCAATTTTCGTGTACTGAGCTTTCAACTTTCAAGTACTGGGCTTTCAGTTCCGACCCTAAAGCCTCGCCAATACCAATCCGCTGCGTTTTTGTATTTTTGGGTTACATTGTCTTCGTCTACATTGACTCTTTGACATGTCAATTGTATTTTCAGAAGTTGATCAAATATAAACTCACCAAAAACAAATTTTTTATTCAAATGTGTAATAAAAATATAGATACTAAAATCAAAAATAAGCCACAAATTTTATGAACATTAAAATAAATTTTTACATTGCATACCCGCCCGTAGGGCGGGTCCGACCTAGTGAGAAATAAAAGAATGAACTGTTGTTACATCTCAAATTTGATAAGAAATAATTTAAGGAATGTTAGAGAATGAATTTATTTATCCTCGTTTTTTGATTGGTGGACCATTCTCACCCTAAGTATTTACTTGTAGTCAATGTTTTGAAAACCGGATCGGACATTGATTCAATATTATAACTGGGTCAATGGTCGGACCGATCTAACCAAATTTTAAATTATAATCAAAATTTAAATAATTAAATGTATATGTACAATTATTTTTATAAAATTTTATATCAATATTAGAGTCTAACTGAAAACTATTTATTTTTTTGGAAATATAGTTTTAAAAATATAATTTTAAATGAAGTATTTATAAATTTGCAATTTTTGAAAAAAAAAAGTATTTATGAATTTTAATTGAGAG
Source organism: Hirschfeldia incana (assembly GCA_026261945.1). Taxonomy (NCBI): domain Eukaryota; kingdom Viridiplantae; phylum Streptophyta; class Magnoliopsida; order Brassicales; family Brassicaceae; genus Hirschfeldia; species Hirschfeldia incana. The sequence goes on from JABCMI010000036.1 coordinate 2,667,778, forward strand.
AATAAAGGTCTGATTTGTAGCTATATGAAGAAAAAGAAAAAAAAAAAAAAAAAAAGAGAGAATAAAGTTGATTTTGCATATTTGTCGAAAGCTTGGGGGTTTAGTTTGCAAATAGACACAAATCAACCACCGACTTTGCCCTAGCATATATATATATAAGGGATATTATCCGCCGTTCGCGTTCCTGTGTGGACAAATCAGTGGAAGAGAAGAGAGAATCATGGCTTATTTGTTACCCAATGGACCCCGTAAATGCTCGGAGTTTCGAAAGTGCGCTTGTTGCTTCGCGCGAGTGGTAAATTCCTGTCGTGTTGCTATTTTTTATTTTTTTTTAACCAATTTTTTTTTCGTGTCTCAATGGAAGATATTTCAGATCTCATGGCCTTTATTGATGTTCTGTTTAGATTAGAGGCTTTTGATAAATCTTCTGGAGTTTAGGATATAATTTTTCAATCAAATTCGTGTATAGTTATTACTATAATGGGTCGAAGTCATTATTATAGCTGCTGATTCCGATAGCTTGTATCTATGTCTAGCGACGATGTTGATTGTTATTCTTTACATATATGCAGAATGATGACGGATCTGATACCATTGGAAGCAGAAGACCAAAATTACCCCCTCAAAGACCATCTGTGCTCTGCAACGATGATGTGTTGATGAGAAGAGGGGAGCGTGCCTGTCGTATCTTCAACAAAGAAAGGGAGCGTGCGTGGCGTTTCTGCTACTGGGCAAGTGGTGCCAAGCTTCCATCCTTTACAACTGAGCTTCCTTGGACAAGTGGTGCCAACAGCCAGAACATAAACACTGGGTAATCTATGTTCTTCTTTATTGCTCGCTGATCATTTATTATCTTGTGTTTGAACTTATGCTATGTTGAGTCTTTTCTTGTTATTCACGTTCTCTTAGATGCGTTAGTAATTTTTTTGCATCCGGAATCACTCCGATGATTCTTTTTTTTTCACAGCATTTTAGAGGAGGTTGATGGCTCTTTGGAACCGCCAGAGGATAAAAGCATCAAAGCACTTGTCATCCATGGATTAAAAGACTCGAGAATCCTCGAGCAGAACATAATAGACAAATTTGCTGCTTATGGTGTGATCAAATATGTCAGCTTCTTTGCCGAGGATAGCTGTGCCCTAGTCACATACACGACCCGAGAAGGAGCAGAGAAGGCCGCTCAAGCGCTCTCCAAGTGTCTATTCATCAACGGCCAGAGGCTAAAACTTGCATGGGCAAGTCTTCATGACCACGAACCTCTTATGAACCACCGGCCCTCAGCCATGGACCCTGAAGCTGTCATTTCAACCCTTGACGTTGGTGGTTCGAGCACCGCTGCTTCTTCTTCAAATGTGCCAATCATCTGCCAGTACTGCCGAGCGGTAATTGTTATTTATCTCCTTTTTTCTTCTTCTTCTTTGTTGGTGTGTGTGTGTGTTAATGGCTCATGGAGAAATCCAGATCCTTCTTAGTTGTTTTCTAGTGATATTCGTTTGTTTATATGCAGACTGCAGCTGCCCTTGAGAAGGAATCTGATACAAGAGAGATGACTGTCAGACTTAAAATGATCGACCATTACCAGTGTCCATTCTTGCATGTGAATCAGAACACCAGTGCTCATCTTTATGTGTAAGCTATTCTGATCTGGTGTATTGCTTTTAGTTGCTTTCTCTTTTTTCAAATGCCTTTGTGTTCTGCTCATACACCACTGAACTCATGCTATACCGATATACCGATCTTGGTTTTTCTGGGCTGAACTCATGCTATGTTTCCTCTCACGCTGTCTTTTGTCTTTTTACACATTCACAGCACTCAAGATTCGGTCAAGCCCAGGCCATTGAGAAGCAAGAATCAATAGAGGCCCACTTCCCACTTCTATATATATATATATTATTTTGCTGCAAGAATGATCTTATGGTTCGTAACCATACAAGGAGGTTGTAATATTTCTATTTCAGATACATCGGTTTTTGTTTATTTTGCCACTCATTGTCCAAGTGCGTTTATGTGTTTTTGTCGAAGAATTAAATGACACAGCCTAGTTGCCATTGAAATGAGAAAAGAAAGTTATGATGGCTGATAAGTTTGTAACATTGTAGCATTCGTATTTCAAATCACACACTGATTGCGTTTGTCACCTAGCAAAATGGATTCTTGAACCAAGATTGGTGGAACACAGATTATATCTCTCCTTTGTACCCACCAGAGAGAAAATAAGGCCTTTTCTAGAGTTAGATATGGCGCCCCACACTCTTCTGCTGCTCCAGTTGCGGACAGTCCGAGACGATCACAATAAGCACACACCACACTAGCATTAGCAAATGCTCTATCCTCTGTCTAGCTTCTTGATTCAACAATATTATCTGGATCTTCCCAGCTAACGTGAGCTTGGACCAGATTCTAGTCTCAGATTGCTGAAAATAGTGAACTTGGGTTGCGCAGAAAATAGTTTGGTAAACGGGGGATTCCATGAACTTTTGGTGAAGAAAATGCTGATGTAGGGACTCTCCAATCTCAGCAAAGAGAATATGCTAACAATTGGAGAGACACAATAGCTGCTAACGATGACGATTGTGAAACTTATTATTTTTTGTTTTTTTAGTTACGAAACTCCACTTTTGTAGTTCATGTCAATTTGAGCATTTTATAGCATGTTAAGCCTTTGGCTTTTTCCCAACCTATGTTGATTATCAAGAGATTCTCGTCTCTGTGATAGAATTTTGTTTAACATTAACTGACTACGTTACCTACGTTTGTTATGTTGCGTTTATCAGTCTTGAATTCTTCGTGTTTTTATTATCACTTGTATCTATATGCTCACTCTTTTGTTTATTTGTTTGTATTGTTAATTGTTATCATTTTGTGCTGTGACAGATTGTAGTTTTCGTAGTAACAGGGGACCCTAGTAACAGAGACAAACAAACAATTTGTAGTTTTCGTAGGAACAGAGACAAACAAACAATCGGAAGATATGGTAAATTGTTTTTATATGGTGTGAAACAGTGGAGGAGCACGAAGCAAAATGATTCACCTGGGATGATTTCAGAGGAAAAGATGCTGATCTATTATTTTAATTATATTTCAGTTAAATTTTAAAAGGAGTTTGATAATACATGATAACTTGAGATACTTTTGTTTAGTAGATTTTATAAAGAAAAGTACCGTAGAATCATTCATAAACTAATCGAGTTATTGTGTGTTATTACAATGGAAACGTGGCCTATTACTACTGATAGAGAATTCCAAAATGAATTTATACGATTGGCAAATCACAGATCAAGCTTAAGCATTTCTCAAAGATGAATGACATAGTCAAATCACAGTAATATCTTATAGAAAGCTGCATCCAATCCAAAAGAAAAAAAGAACGTGCTAAAACCTCTCAGTCATCCACAATCCACAATACTTATTTAAGCCACAAAAGAAAATAAAAAACTGCTAAAACCTCTCAGTCACTGCCGACTGATGCCAATCCTGCCATACCTCTCAGTCTCAGTGCTTTGAAACAGAAACACAGCACCGCATGCACAGGCAGAACGGACCCGGATGTCATCACCAGTCCAGCTGAACGTCACCTCCGGGTATTCAAAGCCGGGTAGAACTCGAAGATAGACCTTCCCGCTGGAGCGAACGACGAGCAATGTGTCGGAGCCGCAGGTGCAAGTGTATGCTGCCTCCATGTACATATCCTCCCATTTGATTTCACTAGCAGCCATCGTAGAATAGAGGATGAAAGAGAAGAGATGGAGAGCGGCTTCTAAAGAACCTTTAGAGGAGAAAACCTAACTCTGATCAAGTGGAAACCTAATTTAAGGCCCAGGCCCAGGCCCAGAAGCCCATTTGTAGAATCAGTGTGTTGCTTTGTCTAACGTTTTTAAATTGATGTTTATGAGTTACCACCGGTTCAGATCCTATTCATCACCTGAGTTAATAATTAGTAGATTTATGAGAACAAATTGATGCTTTATATAGTATATTTTGAAGAGATTTCAGTTTTAGATCACTGTAGTATATAACTTAGAAACTTCTTCTATCTGTAATTGATTTACGGGAATATTGGATGAAGCATGGTCAAAAGTATTCTTGTGAAAGGCTCCAGAGACAAAGCATCGAGTTTTCCCCTGACAAAGAAGATTTTGCCTGTTTTCCATCTTTGCTATTTTTTTTTTCTTTTTTTCTGTGACATCAATTTTACTATTTTTCTTTGATTTTTAGTTAATATTTTGTTGAATCAATCATTTTTCAGCATTCAAACCTGCAATTGTTTTACAGAACTTGCATTTCTCCATCCAAAGGTAATTTACTTTACTTAATTATTGATAGACAATTCATTATAATTTTTATTTGGTAAAATAAATCATTATAATTTCATAAAAAGCAAGCTAAAGATGTAAAATGTAATCTTTTAAATTTAATAAAATATCAAATAAGTAATGTGGATTAGTTTTAGTTGTGTGCTTTTTTTAAAAAAAAAACAAAGAGAGTTAGTAAATTAACATAAAATATCAATGCAACAATTACTTTTAACTGTAAAAAATATAATATCAAATTTCTTAGATTCATATTATGTAAATTTACATTATTATAACTGATGTAGTACATGTAGTTAACTCTTAAGAATTTACTATGTATGTAAATATAATTTATTAGTTTTCTAATAAAAATTACTTGATTTAACATTGCAATGTGCATTAAAAAAAATTTAGAAACGGGTCAGCGCAAATGCAAATATCTAGTTCTAATAAAAGAGAAAACAAAGGGAATGAGTCAAACTTGAATATCATGGGCATGTATATTCCCCAAGCAGCCACTACACTACCAGAGATTTTATTAATCGGTGGCCCTAAAATATTTATATTTAGAAGGAGATCTGAGGCCAATATCTTTTCTGATATTTAAGGCTTCCGGTTCTACTCGGGATCTCAACTCATGTTTAATTCATTGATTTAAGTTATATCTTTCTGTCGAATTAATCAGATTTAAGTTATATCAGTATTTTGTATATTAGGTGTTAAGTAGAGTGAAGACATAGAAATGCACATGTGCAATGTTTAGGTTGATAATGGCATAAAGAGAGACTAATCAGGATTATGTCTTGGATTCAATTTAGGCAAAACGTATATGTGAAAATCAATAAAGTTATAAATGTGTGTAGTTGCTTTCTTTTTCTCGAACACACATTTAAATTACTAGGAAAAGGTAGTTGTGTTCATTTACCGCATCCACAACTACCACAAGAGTAAATGATGACACCTATACTTTGTTTAGGGTTTCTGAGTTTCTTGTATAAATATGTAACCAACCTCTTGTAAATCTTCAACCCGAAAGCAATCAAAAAGATCAAAGTTCATTTCCTCTTCCCTTGAAGCTTCTGCTTCCCTTTCACGGTTTAGTATTCTTCCCGTTTTTATTACTTATTAATTTCATAAAAGTGTGTTTCTTTTCTTTGTTAATTTCGTGTACGTGTCGGTACTTGTTGATTTTAAAAATTCTTGCTTTATTTACTTATTAATTTAATAAAGTGTGTTTCTTTTCTTTGTTAATTATGTGTAATGTGACAGTGGTTATTATAATTTTTCTTAAAAAATATCTTGCTTTGTTTACTTATTAATTTAAAAAATAACTCGTGCTTTATCTTTTTTTTGTCAACAACTCTTGCTTTATCTACTTATTGATTTAACAAAATAATGCTAACGTGTTTTTACTTTCCTTTGTTAATTATGTCTAGTTTCAGGTTATCATGAAACGTGGTTTAAACATACGCCGTACGGTGGACTTTTACTCATTTGGTCTCAGTGCTGCGGAGGATGGCGTTTCCCGGCTAGAAATCACTGGGAAAAGTTTTACAAGGGAGACCTATCTACCATTGCAAGGTCACCAAGAGATCACTGGCCAAAACAATTACCGCCATGATGAGGATCTTTACGTGGTTGACCAACCATTGCCTCACAATGCCATGGAGAGCGAAGAGACCCTTCTTCAAGCCATCATAGAACTTGCCCCAACTGATCGAGCCAACCTGGCGGGACGCTTCAGTCATGTAATGAAGACATGGGAGAATCTTGCGGGAGATATAGTTGGAAGGGTCCCTCGCAACTGTTTCGGCAGGCCTTGGGTGATCAGGGCTGAAGAGCGTTTTGGCATTCTATTGACTAGGTCTGAGGCCAATCATTGGATTGTGCGAGATTTGGCTGCTGTTCCCACCGTTCCTGTGATGTTTTGTCATGCTTGTCAAACGGACATCACCCACACTCCAGCCGAAGAGATAACTGGTTTTCACGTCTGTGGGCATGTCTTTCACAAGACATGCATCTATCAGAGCTTAGGGTTCCCTGATACCGTTTTCTGTCCGGAATGCAGGCGTCCACTCGAGTGATCAATCTGTTGAACCCTAATGCTGTGTTTTAATTTCTAATGGTATCGTTTGTCTGTTGTAATAAACATATATTCTAATGGTATTGTGGGTTAAGAGTGTTTTAACTATGTTTTATAATCTCGTTTGCTACTTTGGGGGGGGGGGGGGGGGAGGGGATTTAAAAGATTATCAGCTTCTTTGTTTTCTCTCTCTTGAAGATCTTATCGAAAAATTAGATATTGCAAATACATCCGAGTTATATTCGTTTGTCAGTTGAATATTACCAATTGAAATAATTCATAACAACATAAAGTTATATTCAACTCGGTAACTTAAATTTTATAGTGGAAATGGAGTTTAAAACTTTGAGTACACATTCATTTTGCTATATTATTTTAGAAGCACCAAACTTGTTACTTTTAAAATATCATACATGATAATACAGTACCTAAACCGAAACCTAACCGGGAATAGAATGAGAGATCTGAAGACACCACCACGGATCTGAAAAAAACATAAACGGCATCCAAAACCCATAAAAATCGACACAAGAAGAAGCTTTGACGCACATACAACACATCAAACAACACCAAGAAACCAAAAGAAAAAACTGCAGCTACGATATCGATGTAAAGAGGACAAGCGGGGTAGCCACTCCGTTGATCAAACAGACCCGGACCCTCCAACATCATAGCAGAGAAGTTAATGGCCAAAGCAAGAACATTTGACCTCAATAGCTCCAAAGACGTACTCCATAACAGCCTTCACCAAAGGGGAGTAGCAGAGAGATAGAAAAGCAACACCGTATCGGTGAGATACACTGCCGCAAAAGCCGTAATACACCACCTAATTGAAAAGATGAAACGAAATTGAAAAGAGATAAAGGAGGATTTGTTCAATATCTTAATCTCCTTGGTGTTGCAATTGGTTACACTATTGCGTCAGCTATTAGTGTTCTCATATATTTGTATTAACTATAACATTAACTTGATGTACAAGAGTTTATCTGGTAGACGTTAAAATATTTGAAAAATTCTTGTAGGTCGCGGAATCGAAAAGGCAAGATTGTTAGTTTTCCTCTGAACTTTCCTCTGAAAATATTTTTTGTTAATTTTCATCTGAATTTTCCTAACTACGCGTCTTTGAGGAGTTACAATCTAGTTCTTGATTTAACTGTAGGAACAAAGGAGTTCAAGAAGGAAGTATTTGAGAAGGTTCAGCTTGAGCTAAACCAATTTGGGCTTGTGATCCACGACGCCAATGTAAAGCAGCTTGTTGACGTGCCTGGACATGAGTACTTCTCTTACTTGGGTCAGAAGACACAGATGTTAGCAGCTAACCAAGCCAAGATCGATGTAGCAGAGGCAAAGATGAAGGGAGAAGTGGGTGCCAAAGAAAGGAACGGTCTCACAATTCAGAATGCAGCAAAGATTGACGCTGAGTCAAAGATCATCTCCAGTCAGAGGAAAGGAGAAGGGACAAAGGAAGAGATCAAGGTGAAGAGTGAGGTCCAAGTGTTTCAGAATGAGAAGGAGGCCCTGGTTGCTAAAGCTGATGCAGCACTTGCGATTCAGAAGGCTGCTTTAACCAAAAGCTCTCGTGTGGCTGAGGTCGAGAGAAAATGAATGCGTTGACTCGGACAGAGAAGCTCAAAGCTGAGTTCCTTAGCAAAGCCACTTTTGAGTATGAAACCAAGGTGCAAGAAGCAATCTGGGAGTTGTACAACAAGCAAAAGAAAGCAGAAGCTGTTCTTTACGAGAGGCAAAAGCACGCGGAGGCTACGAAAGCTGCAGCTGATGCTGCCTTCTATGCTAAACAGAGAGAAGCAGAGGGGATTGTCGCGATGGCCAATGCTCAAGGGACTTATATCAAGACTCTCCTAGCCGCAGTTAGCAACGACTACTCAGCAATGAGGGACTTCTTGCTGATCAACAATGGGGTTTACCAGGATATCTCCAAGACCAATGCTATTGCCATCAAGGACTTGCAGCGCCTAAGATCAGTTTGTGGAACCAAGGTGGTTGCGATCAGGGGATGACTAGTGGTGGTGGTGGTATGAAGGATATTGCTGGACTCTACAAGATGTTGCCACCGGTTCTTGATACGGTTTATGAGCAGACTGGGATGCAGCCACCGGCTTGGATTGGCACACTATGTGGTGCTGAGAAGCCTAGACAGTAACTTCAGGCTTAGACAGCACAGCCGTTGAAAGTTCCAAGAGTGCTTTCTTTATTTTATTTTATGCCTATGGAGGATTTCGTTATATGCTTGTGACTTGGAAATCAAGTCAGCGTTTGTAAATAACCCCAGTTTCATGCATCTCACAACTGTGACTGAGAATTATGGGTTTTAATCAGTTTTTCCTTTGACTTTATGAATAATTTGGCTTTATTCAAAGTGTGGTTAATTATTGATTTATAAAATATGAGTATAAATTGTTGAAGTTGTATGTATATTGAATTTTTTTAACTAGTGGATATGTGTTCAAAAAAAGACAGTGGATAAAACTGCGTAGTTGGTGCAACTGAATTTTGTTTATAAAGCTTGACTATGCACAAAGGAGTTGACAAATAAAAAACGTTACACGATGGCAGAGACATTCTACTAATATAGTTTTGTGTTAGAATACAAGTGTGTGCGCGCGCTTCTCTTTTAGTTTTTTCATAATCCGAATAAAGTAACAGAGTCACATGTGTCAATCTACATATGATTCGTCACTTTTTAATGCAGCTACGTAGCTGTTTCTGTAATGGATGTTTTTGCAAAATTAGAAAAGACAATGATGAATGTTGACGTCTTGTCTCTATATCATGTAGAGAATGATGAGAGTATGAGATTGGAAGAATTGTATATTGACTCTCAAAAGAATAATCGTAGGACTACTTACATATACTGTATATACTAGAGAAATTTCCTAATCAAGAAAGATACAAATATATGTAATAACTATACAATATTTGATAATATTGTGTATTATATGAACAATATAGTAGTGATTACATATGTAGTTTTATGTTTATTAATAACTGTTTTAAAAAAAAATTGCAACAGCAACTAACCACACCTTATTTGTTTCTTTTCATGTTGAAGTGCGGTTTAGAACAAAATTCATCCCACACTTTTCTGCACCTATTTTTTTTTTTACAGTTTATAATTATTTAATTTATGAAAATGCAGAAGCACTAAATTAACATGAATGGTGACATAATTTTGCCCCTGCAGTGCGTTTCTCTTCTCCCGCTGTTAACTTTCATTGCCTCATTCTCAACTGCAGCTGCGGTCTACATATATAACAACCATATACAATAACGCAATGGATACTGAAGATATAGAGACCAGAACAAGCGAGGGAAGCATATACTCAACTTCAAGAAGATGCATCGTAGGCACTCGAGAACTCGTAATGATCAGCAGCAATAGAAATGACTCCCCAATAAACCGGTTTAACTTCAAATAAACCAACCCGGTCCATGTTATATACCTTCCGTTGCTAAGAACTTCAATTTGATCACCAGTTTACCTGATATTCATTTGTAATCAAGCGATCCTAATCCTATAAGCAAAGAGATATATATGCCTAGTGCAATATTGTTTGTTTACTATTGGTTCAATTAAAAACTATATTGTTTTCTTAATGTAGTAAAACCGATGTATGTAGGAGAGTGATTACCCCTGAAGTACACACGTACAGTTTAGTTCATCTTCTTAATATAGTAGCATAAACTGAAAAAATACTTACATTTGCGTAATCCTTGGGCATTAGTGATCTCGACAGTCGACAGGCTTTGACGTTTGACCAACTGTTTTTTTTCCTTTCACGCAACCGGTTTCACCGTTAATTTCGGCTAGTAATGAAGAAGCAATGGCAGTGAGTATGTCAAAATATTTTACTACTAGAAAAAAAAGTCATGTAAAACCAAACTTCAAGATACAAAGCGAGGGGAAAAAAAGCCAAGTTCTTGTGGCGTTTAGTGACAAAGTTTGAGAAACCTTCTCTAGGCAATATTTGACCTTTATCTTTCTCTTTTCCATCGTCTTTTATCTCTACATCTATTTGTTATTATCACATTTTTAAACGAAGCAAACACTTTTTTAGAATACGGACTCACTCCGGTTGCTTTCTTATCTCGGACGATATCGTTGGCCTTATAATACTGCATTTCTACCGAGGCTCACAGGCTCAAAAGATCAGACAAAATCACTACTATAAAAGGAGCTAAATTGAAAACTTTTTAAGAGATCCACATCAGTAAAAATGTTCACCACCAACCAAAGTGACAGCTCAGCGCTCATATTACATTGTCGAGAAAAACTTATGGTCTGGGCTCATTTTCTATTATCTCTCATTAGCCCAACTGCTAGCCCATTTACTTCCTAACTAACGAACACCGCATCGCCTTCATTGTCCTCCACGTGATCGGAGCAAAGCTACGGTTACTATTTCTGCATTACTTTATTGCCTCTTCTCCATAACCTTAGTCATAAAGCGTTATTCTTAACTGCATCAATTAAATCGATTAAACCGATGAAACTTAATCGATTCCTCAGCTTGAAACCCTATATATATGTGTTCTCCAATTTTGCATTCACTAAACTCAGGGAATCCAGATAATCACTAGCATCAATGGCAGGGCCATTTCATATAGGTCTCTCTTCCTTTGGTTTCTCTTGGACTACTCGCCTAACATGTGTTTGTCTCATCTGAATCATCTTCGAATTATCATGTTTTGTATGTGTAAGGTAAACATGGTATTGTCAATTGATTCACATGTTTTTTGATCGGGTATATGTTATGATCTATACATAATAAGATTGATTTTTGTGTTGGTAATGAAGATATTGGAATCAAGCTAGGGCTAAAGACCTCAACAAGATGTGAGAATGTTCCCGTGGAGAAGGGTTTGGTGGGGGAGGTACAGTTTCATAAAGGGAAATTATGTAAATTTGAGTGACGTATGTGATTGATTTATCATTATAACAACTTTTAGCTCTTACTCATGATGATGATAAGTAGTTTGATTTGGTTTGTATCTGCAGTTCATAAATAGAGAGGTATTGTTCCCTTGGACGTTAATGATGAATCTGATGGTGATGATGTGCACCCTGTTTTTGATTCAGAGGTTCTTACTTTCCTTTTGTAATCTCTTCTGTCTGATTATTTAAAATGCTTATCTTTCAATTTTGATTGTTTTCGCTTAAAGGTGTGGATGATGATGAGTATATGAGGCTGAGGGTGCAAAACAGAAGCCTAAACATTAGGAATCTCTTTTTGACATCTTGTGTATACATTATTACAGCTCATGTTCTGACTCAATATAAGGTTAGTTTTAAATTTACATCTGGGGTTTTAGAAGTTATTAAAATGATTGAATCTGATCAAGTTTTTTTCCTTTGATGCAGAGATGGAGAATCTCTTTTTGTAATCTAAATCCGAAATGGTGATTTATTCTAAATGCTTTCACCTCGCAGTTCCCTCATGTCTCAGTCGTTAAGTGAAATAACATTGATGGAAATATCACAGCTTCAGACGAGTTTGGCTACCAAAGGTTTATGACATATTCAGAGAAGGTAAAAATGCATTCTCTACCAATCTTGCTTTTATGTAAACCCTTTTCAATATTTGACAGGTAATTCTTTTAATGTTTGTTTGCAGGTATACTCATCTTGATAAGGTAGCTGATATAGTCACTTCCTTACCATTCGCCTGGTCAACTCTTTGTTGCTTTTGAGACGACAGTAGTTGTTATCAACTCTGTCGCTAACAGGAGGTTGATTGTGACAGACGGCTGAGGAGCCGCCCATTTAGGGGGTTGTTTCACTAACTCCTCCGCCCACGAGACACTCCGAGGGCCAGAGACTGAGCAGCTGCAACCTATAGACATGACCAAGTGTCAACTTCAGCATAGCAACAGCAAGGGGTTATGACACAACAAGATGATCTGCAAAGTTTTGCCTTAAGTATAGCCAGAGGAGCATGGTTTAGTACAAACTGTACTTTCAGTGAGCTGATTTTTCCCCAACATTTTGGTTTCCGTTCTTCTGTTTGGTTGTTTTTGGAGTGTTATCCTATATATAGGGTTGTGAGACCAAGCGACCAGAGAACAAATAGCACATAATTTCTGTAACTAAATGGCTTCAAATTTGATGAAGATTTTACACCATGTGATGAATCTTATTGTATGTAGTTTTGTATTTTTCTTCCCATCTTATCATCTTTTTATCGGATGTTTTGGAATTATAGTCTGTAATATTTTCTTTTGATAGTACCTGTTGAAACTACGTCACTTTTTGTATACTTCAGTCTTGTGCATATTACTTTCAGATATTTACACTTCACTTCAAATTAAGATTGATGGGCTTCCTGTCATTTTTGATAATTTTGGAAACTGCTGTAATATTTGCACAAAAAAAAGGAAACTGCTGTAATAATGTATACACAAGATGTTGGCAACAAAAAACATATATAATTCATGGTTGATTATTCGTTTTATGTCGTAACTGTATGTTTCAAATGGAAGCTGAATAAAAAAATATATCCACTAGCAATATTTTTTTTTCTAACTAACAATAAATTAGTTTTTAATGCATTTAAGGTTATAGCTATAGCTATACTGTGACACCCGTCACCTCCTATATGGAGAAAAATGAGCTGACAACAATATCTCATAACACAATAGCTCATATACGCAACTCCACTTACAAAAAGCCCAAATAAAATCCGAATAAAAAAAAAACCCAATAGCACCAATCCGTCCAATATATCATATACTCGCATGTCTCACCTGAAATGGGGAAGAAAAAGGGGTGAGTAACAGGGGAGTCACTCAGTGAGGTATGGGATGCCACCCCGAAGTCCGTGGACCCGGACATAACACTCTGAATAAATATAATTTAATCATAATACATGTCAAACACGGTACCTAAAGTACCCAAACAACAAGCAATTATCCTAGCGAGGTGCACACTCGCTGCCCACTAACAGGCCAAAACACCGCCGAATACGTGCTCGGTAACACACCGAAAAAGTGTTCGGTAACACACGCCCGGAGACGATTTATCGACCTCTAGGCTACGCACCAACCGGTCGACTATAGCTGGCCGTAGCTCCAAACAATCCGGCATACAGAAGTCCGTCTCTGTATCCGGTAAACAATCTCAAACACACTCTATAACAACTATGTAAATAAATCAATTATAAATGAGACAATCAAAGTTGAACCATCTAGACTCCTATATCCGGTTTAAGCAAAGAACCTAAAACTAAACAAGTAATGACAGACTCGATTTCACACAGACGGAACATATTATAAATAAATTATACTTATTCAAGGTCTTAAACCGTGTACGAGAAGTTTGGGAATAGACCCTCACCTTAGCCAAGATGGACAATTGCATCACAAAAATGCTCGAAGACCTCGTCCAACCAAACTCAGTCGAACTTTAGAATTAATTACTTGAAATACAAGTAACACTAAAGTGACGTGATTATATCCTGCGCATGGCATGATACGATTTAAGCTTTATTTAATAAGTGATGAAGGTTGCTTGTATCTCAAGTAACAAGGAAGAACACTTAACTACACGGCTTTTGGATCACGAGTGATGTTGGTGACTAGATCGAACTCCGGTGATCCCGCGGCGAATCTCCGGTGATATGGCTTACTCCTACAGCTCGCAATTAACGATGGTGGTGATTCCGGTTTCACTTTCTCTTCTCGTTTTGGTGACGTTCCACAACAAAGACGATCCCAACGATGGTGGCTTCTCCGGTACGATCTCTAATGAGAGATGGGGCATGTGATGATAACGTCAATGATCACGGCATTTCTCTCCGGTGGACTGTGATGACTGAAGACGTTGAGCCGTGGTGCTTGGTGATGAATAGTGGCTCCGGCATTGTGGAACTTCTCTCCACTCGGCTTGTTCATGCTCCCAATGGCATGAATCACAACAATGATGGCTTCTCTGGTGGTGGAGGACACTTCGGTTGGATGAGCGGAGGTGGCTGGTGATGATAAGTCTCGAGAGTTGCAGCATAAGAAAGATGACGGCTAGGTTAATATGAAGAAGGAGATGCGTACGATGATATATATATATTGCACGGTTTGACCAAAAAGTAAAGGGGAGGGTTTTAGTTATAGTTATAATTGTAATTAAATCAAACCAAACCAACTTTGATAAACCGGGTCGTTACAATTCTTCCCCACTTAACTGGAATTCGTCCCCGAATTCAAATCATGTGCCAGCTGTCCAATATCATTCTGAGAAAACTCTGCATATTCACTTTTCTTTTGAGTCTTGGTCTCCCATTTTTTCCTTCTGGATCTTGTCTCTCTTTCAATCAACTTTGATGACATATTCATTACTCTTTGAACCTCTTTCACTTGCTGATTTATAATATCTACTAGGCGGCAAGGTGTAAGTAAGTTTTTTTTTCCCTTTGGATGCTGCTGCAAATGAGATCTGGATTTTCTATAACTTTTTCTCAATACTGACACATGAAACACATCATGAAATTATGACAATTCTGCTGATAATTCCAGTCTAAGCAACTGCTCCAATCCTGCTCAAAAATAAAATACGGTCCCATGTACCTCGGTTCAAGTTTTTTTTTAATTTTTATTTTGTTTTTCCTCCAACTTCCTTTAGGTGAATCTTGAGCATTTCTATTTGCTTCAACGTCCTTTTAACAACCTTTTTTTTTAAATATCTTAGTGCTTCCCCACTTTGGTCCATCATATAATATGTGGATGATCTTCCATAAAGAGCCTCCTAAAGTAATATTTGAATCCTCAGAAATGAGAACTGTTTCTGTACAATAACTATTCCAGTGGTTGATGCTTTTCTCAATTCGATTTTTGTTTCTCACGAGCTAAGCACAAGTTTTGAGGATTCCCTTTCCAGTTTAACTTGGCGAGTTTCACTTGGCGAGACGATCCATGATCGCTCATACAATATTCTTCTTGAAACTTGACTTCCATAGTCCAATGAAGAACTCCACAATCAACATATTCCATTTCCAATATGGAAAAGATATTGTGTAATAATCCCAAAATATCTACTGTTCTATTTTGACCATCTGACATGGCGACACAATGTAGCTCCATCTTTCTTTTTTTTTTCCACTCTAAGCCAATGATTATAAAACTTCAGATCTTTGTACCTCTTAGGTGTCGACCACTCTGAAATGGTAGTAATCTTTTCCGAACACACAGAAACTCCTACTTATAAAACCACTTGACCTCAAAATCCAGTTTTTTTTTTTCTGTGAGAAACTCCACCTACTCAGCTAGCAGCCATCTAATTCTCTCCAAGCTTACCTGACACAATCTGTAAATTCTCAACATTTCATATATGTTCCTAGAATAAATCAGAATGTCGTCGATGAATACAATCACACACTTATCCAAGTGGTTAAAAAAGATAATATTCATAAGATTAATGAATTCTAACAGTACATTCGAGTATCCAATAGAAATTACCATGAATTCATATTATCCATAGTATGTACAACAAACCTTCCTCTGTACATGCTCCCCAGCTATAGCAACCATGTTTAAGTCTATGTAAACAATGCAAACCCCAAAACTCTCATCTTTCTTCGTCGCAATAGTACTGGTGCTTCACATGGTGAAGTAATAAGTATGGCAAACCCCTTAGATCAGATAGTTCTTCCAATTTTTTTTTAACTCAACCATATCTGCTGATGCTAGACGGTATGCACTTCGTGAATTTTGGTGTTGTCCATGGCTCAACTCTTTTGTAAGAGTGTCTCTTCTGTCTAGTGGTGTCCCTTTAACTACAAAAAAAAATGCATCCTTATACTCCGCAATAACTTGAAAATCTTGTAACTCATGTTGTCCATCAACCTTAAGTATTGAAATTATCGCCCAAACCATTTGCTCAACTAACCAATAGCTTCTCATCATGTAGCATGGCTGCAATAAAAATCTTCTCTGCTTCGGAATATGATCTTTTGTCCTCGGAAAAATTCACACTACTTGATATCGTGACTACCAATTCATCTCAAGAACGACATTGTAAAAAAAAACTCAGCTCCATCGATCTCTGACAAATCTCTGAATAGCTCGATCTCTCAAAGCAAAACTGGTACAACTCAATGCATATAAATATCTTCCCGACGTCCTCTGTCAGCTATATGAACAGACACATATCTAAAACGACCACACAACCAAAAACGGCGAACATGCCAAGTGCAACTCCAATATAAACATAACGCAAGCTGCCGCACCCAATCCAAAAGCGATCCTCTACGAGTTTACCTCCAAAACAGTCAATATACTCATACACAATAACACATGACAACCAATGGCTCACATCTCATACAAAAATAGTATCCAATACAAAAACTCGTAGAGCGATGGCTTAAAGTCAGGTGGTGGCAGAAACGTCACATGTCTACACACGGAAAATCTCTAAACACGACTGGCAAAACTGATAAAACCTAAGAAACCTGAAACATGTGGCATCATCCTTATGTTGAACAACTGACTGGAATCTTGTTATCCGAAAGATGAATGACGATGATTTTACTCATCGGCATAAAAAGAAACAATTGAGTTAGTAATTATTGGACAGAATGGTGCTAAAAGAATTTCCAAAACCCTGCTTTTTATTATTATTATTTTATATATATATATATATATTGAAAACGTTGAAAACCGAATCCCCTAATCGCCATCCCGGAACAGAACCGGGATGGAACCCCGCTCTGATACCAAATTGTGACACCCGTCACCTCCTATATGGAGAAAAATGAGCTGACAACAATATCTCATAACACAATAGCTCATATACGCAACTCCACTTACAAAAAGCCCAAATAAAATCCGAATAAAAAAAAAACCCAATAGCACCAATCCGTCCAATATATCATATACTCGCATGTCTCACCTGAAATGGGGAAGAAAAAGGGGTGAGTAACAGGGGAGTCACTCAGTGAGGTATGGGATGCCACCCCGAAGTCCGTGGACCCGGACATAACACTCTGAATAAATATAATTTAATCATAATACATGTCAAACACGGTACCTAAAGTACCCAAACAACAAGCAATTATCCTAGCGAGGTGCACACTCGCTGCCCACTAACAGGCCAAAACACCGCCGAATACGTGCTCGGTAACACACCGAAAAAGTGCTCGGTAACACACGCCCGGAGACGATTTATCGACCTCTAGGCTACGCACCAACCGGTCGACTATAGCTGGCCGTAGCTCCAAACAATCCGGCATACAGAAGTCCGTCTCTGTATCCGGTAAACAATCTCAAACACACTCTATAACAACTATGTAAATAAATCAATTATAAATGAGACAATCAAAGTTGAACCATCTAGACTCCTATATCCGGTTTAAGCAAAGAACCTAAAACTAAACAAGTAATGACAGACTCGATTTCACACAGACGGAACATATTATAAATAAATTATACTTATTCAAGGTCTTAAACCGTGTACGAGAAGTTTGGGAATAGACCCTCACCTTAGCCAAGATGGACAATTGCATCACAAAAATGCTCGAAGACCTCGTCCAACCAAACTCAGTCGAACTTTAGAATTAATTACTTGAAATACAAGTAACACTAAAGTGACGTGATTATATCCTGCGCATGGCATGATACGATTTAAGCTTTATTTAATAAGTGATGAAGGTTGCTTGTATCTCAAGTAACAAGGAAGAACACTTAACTACACGGCTTTTGGATCACGAGTGATGTTGGTGACTAGATCGAACTCCGGTGATCCCGCGGCGAATCTCCGGTGATATGGCTTACTCCTACAGCTCGCAATTAACGATGGTGGTGATTCCGGTTTCACTTTCTCTTCTCGTTTTGGTGACGTTCCACAACAAAGACGATCCCAACGATGGTGGCTTCTCCGGTACGATCTCTAATGAGAGATGGGGCATGTGATGATAACGTCAATGATCACGGCATTTCTCTCCGGTGGACTGTGATGACTGAAGACGTTGAGCCGTGGTGCTTGGTGATGAATAGTGGCTCCGGCATTGTGGAACTTCTCTCCACTCGGCTTGTTCATGCTCCCAATGGCATGAATCACAACAATGATGGCTTCTCTGGTGGTGGAGGACACTTCGGTTGGATGAGCGGAGGTGGCTGGTGATGATAAGTCTCGAGAGTTGCAGCATAAGAAAGATGACGGCTAGGTTAATATGAAGAAGGAGATGCGTACGATGATATATATATATTGCACGGTTTGACCAAAAAGTAAAGGGGAGGGTTTTAGTTATAGTTATAATTGTAATTAAATCAAACCAAACCAACTTTGATAAACCGGGTCGTTACATATACGTTTCAGCTTGAAACTAACATGAGATATACAAACGTTAGTTGATTTACAATGGCGGATCGCTAAAGATGAAGGAGACTCAAAAGTTGACTCCTATGACTTTTACAAATTCATCTCGGATGCAGTCTTTAGCACGTGAAAAAAAATGGTTGAGTATATGCGATGTTGACCCATTGCTCTAGATTCAAACTTGCCTTTTGAATCTCTTCTATATAATTTTCAATCGTTTGCAAATTTGTTTAATTATGACATGGTTAACACAGTGTTTCACAGTAAATTATTAGGCTCCATTACACCAAAAACAATCCTTCGTAGGAACTAACAGTAAACATTTCATTTTTAGCTTGCCTAATTTGAATTAGAATCTTATTAGGTTTCAAATTTCAACTATTGAACTGGACTTCGTGGTCTGATGGTAAAAGAATTTCGGCTGAAGTGTCCGTCATCATGAGTTCGAGTCCCGATTATAACGGATTTAATATGGTTTCCGTTTGGTCTCCATGACCTTCCTCGCCAGTTCCGGTTTGGACGCGGTCGGATAGTCGAACTAAGTGAGAGGTCCGGATACCTTAATTATCAAAAAAAAAATCAACTATTGTAATTAAAATAAAGAGAAAATATTGTCGAATAGAAATAACAAACAACCACATCATCTACAACTTCTGTCAAAACTAATATCTATATCCGAATAATTTTAACCTTTCTGCACAATTTCAAATAGGCTAAACTGTATCACACTGATTAGTATTTTACATATATCTTCCAAATCAAAACAAACATTGAAACTGTTTTAAAACAATATATAGCAATTCTTTTTTAATTAAGATTTAGCTGAATTTTTATATTAAAAATTTGAAAAAATAGAAAAAATAAAGAAATGAAAATATTCAAATAAATCATATTTTATATATAAAACAAATCTGCGCGTAGCGCGGACAAGAACCTAGTAACATTTAAAAAATGACCAATGTTTTGAAAACGCGTTTCAGTGTGAAAAAGATATGGCCTCTTCAAAATGGTTTGGAGATATATGAGGAAAAGATAGTCTAGCGATTGCAATTTGTGTTTCAGAACACAATCGAGAGCACCAGATGAAAAACACATTTTATCCACCGTTTATGCTTCTATCACTTCTCCGCGTTAAACTTTGAAACCGCTTACAACGCTTTTGCCATCATCTTGTTCCTCTTCTTCTCACCCTCATCTTCAAATTCTACATACTCACTACTATCATTATTGCTCTCCTCTTCTTTAACACCATTTTTCTCCTCCGAGAAACTCGATTCTCCTCCGGTCCATTTCAATGGAAAGAGTCAGGGTTTGAAACTGGATTGTTGAACGGATTCGGACATGTCGTAACTCATCTTAAATGATTTCTTGAGCGCTCTAGCCATATCTCTTCTACAAATATTAAATTCCAACAACAATATATTGATCTTGGTAAATTATTATTCAGCATAAAAACAAAACAACAATATTTTGCATGCAGGTTGTTTAGAGTGTTAGGAGTCATGTGGGCAGACATGATCATCCTCACTGAATGACTGTGTGTTATTCACCCCTTTCCTTCTTTTTCTTTTCAGGATACGCAGGTGTTTCTTGTTGTTCAAGTTAGGGCACAAGAGTAGGATTTGGGGGATGAGCATTACACCAGAACTCTCCGGCGAGTGGGAGGATTTCAGAGAAAACAGTATCCTTATTTGTGTGCCTATTCAAAATTTTAATGTTTGGAAAAGTTTGACTCCTTGATAATAAAACAGCTTTTTCAAAGTAGTGAACAATACAACAGCGGGAATCATTCTGTGACTGGCCTGTCTAGACATTGGGTAAACAGGTAGCCTTCTGTTCATCAATTGCATACCCGCATTTGGAAGATCTAACTGGAATGAACCTCATAATGCCATGGATCATAAAGAATTAATGTTCACCTATTAAACTCTGATGTGTGTTTTTCAGGGTCCAGGAGAATGATGATGCATGCAAGCCTCCAGGAGATGTAACTACAGGCACTTACGGAAACTTTAGTGAGACGCAGACTGAATCGCAGGTTATAACTCTTTGCAATCAAGTCTGGGTAATAATAATCAGGTTTCTAAATCCACGTTCTAAATCTCTCTCTGTGATTGTTGCAGGTTGTTGGTTACGAGGAAGGTCTTTCCGGAAGGCAGATGCTTATCGATAGAGTTAGAACCACGAAGCAGCTTAACATAAAAAGAGATGAGAGTGAAGTGGTGTTTATTGGGGAGTCATTTCTATTGCTGCTGATCATTACGAGTTCTCGAGTGCCTACGATGCATCTTCTTGAAGTTGAGTATATGCTTCCCTCGCTTGTTCTGGTCTCTATATCTTCAGTATCCATTGCGTTATTGTATATGGTTGTTATATATGCAGACCGCAGCTGCAGTTGAGAATGAGGCAATGAATGTTAACAGCGGGAGAAGAGAAACGCACTGCATGAGCAAATTGTGTCACCATTCATGTTAATTTATTGCTACCGTATTTTCATAAATTAAATAATTATAAACTGTAAAAAAAATAGGTGCAGAAAAGTGTGGGATGAATTTTGTTCTAAACCGCACTTCAACATGAAAAGAAACAAATAAGGTGTGGTTAGTTGCTGTTGCAATTTTTTTTAAACAATTATTAATAAACATAAAACTACATATGTAATCACTACTATATTGTTCATATAATACACAATATTATCAAATATTGTATAGTTATTACATATATTTGTATCTTTCTTGATTAGGAAATTTCTCTAGTATATACAGTATATGTAAGTAGTCCTACGATTATTCTTTTGAGAGTCAATATAAAATTCTTCCAATCTCATACTCTCATCATTCTTTACATGATATAGAGACAAGACGTCAACATTCATCATTGTCTTTTTCTAATTTTGCAAAAACATCCATTACCGAAACAGCTACGTAGCTGCATTAAAAAGTGACGAATCATATGTAGATTGACACATGTGACTCTGTTACTTTATTCGGATTATGAAAAAAACTAAAAGAGAAGCGCGCACACACACTTGTATTCTAACACAAAACTATATTAGTAGAATGTCTCTGCCATCGTGTAACGTTTTTTATTTGTCAACTCCTTTGTGCATAGTCAAGCTTTATAAACAAAATTCAGTTGCACCAACTACGCAGTTTTATCCACTGTCTTTTTTTGAACACATATCCACTAGTTAAAAAATTCAATATACATACAACTTCAACAATTTATACTCATATTTTATAAATCAATAATTAACCACACTTTGAATAAAGCCAAATTATTCATAAAGTCAAAGGAAAAAAACTGATTAAAACCCATATTTCTCAGTCACAATTGTGAGATGAAACTGGGGTTATTTACAAACGCTGACTTGACTTCCAAGTCACAAGCATATAAAGAAATCCTCCATAGGCATAAAATAAAATAAAGAAAGCACTCTTGGAACTTTCAACGGCTGTGCTGTCTAAGCCTGAAGTTACTGTCTAGGCTTCTCAGCACCACATAGTGTGCCAATCCAAGCCGGTGGCTGCATCCCAGTCTGCTCATAAACCGTATCAAGAACCGGTGGCAACATCTTGTAGAGTCCAGCAATATCCTTCATACCACCACCACCACTAGTCATCCCCTGATCGCAACCACCTTGGTTCCACAAACTGATCTTAGGCGCTGCAAGTCCTTGATGGCAATAGCATTGGTCTTGGAGATATCCTGGTAAACCCCATTGTTGATCAGCAAGAAGTCCCTCTTTGCTGAGTAGTCGTTGCTAACTGCGGCTAGGAGAGTCTTGATATAAGTCCCTTGAGCATTGGCCATGGCGACAATCCCCTCTGCTTCTCTCTGTTTAGCATAGAAGGCAGCATCAGCTGCAGCTTTCGTGGCCTCCGCGTGCTTTTGCCTCTCGTAAAGAACAGCTTCTGCTTTCTTTTGCTTGTTGTACAACTCCCAGATTGCCTCTTGCACCTTGGTTTCCTACTCAAAAGTGGCTTTGCTAAGGAACTCAGCTTTGAGCTTCTCTGTCCGAGTCAACGCATTCATTTTCTCTCGACCTCAGCCACACGAGAGCTTTTGGTTAAAGCAGCCTTCTGAATCGCAAGTGCTGCATCAGCTTTAGCAACCAGGGCCTCCTTCTCATTCTGAAACACTTGGACCTCACTCTTCACCTTGATCTCTTCCTTTGTCCCTTCTCCTTTCCTCTGACTGGAGATGATCTTTGACTCAGCGTCAATCTTTGCTGCATTCTGAATTGTGAGACCGTTCCTTTCTTTGGCACCCACTTCTCCCTTCATCTTTGCCTCTGCTACATCGATCTTGGCTTGGTTAGCTGCTAACATCTGTGTCTTCTGACCCAAGTAAGAGAAGTACTCATGTCCAGGCACGTCAACAAGCTGCTTTACATTGGCGTCGTGGATCACAAGCCCAAATTGGTTTAGCTCAAGCTGAACCTTCTCAAATACTTCCTTCTTGAACTCCTTTGTTCCTACAGTTAAATCAAGAACTAGATTGTAACTCCTCAAAGACGCGTAGTTAGGAAAATTCAGATGAAAATTAACAAAAAATATTTTCAGAGGAAAGTTCAGAGGAAAACTAACAATCTTGCCTTTTCGATTCCGCGACCTACAAGAATTTTTCAAATATTTTAACGTCTACCAGATAAACTCTTGTACATCAAGTTAATGTTATAGTTAATACAAATATATGAGAACACTAATAGCTGACGCAATAGTGTAACCAATTGCAACACCAAGGAGATTAAGATATTGAACAAATCCTCCTTTATCTCTTTTCAATTTCGTTTCATCTTTTCAATTAGGTGGTGTATTACGGCTTTTGCGGCAGTGTATCTCACCGATACGGTGTTGCTTTTCTATCTCTCTGCTACTCCCCTTTGGTGAAGGCTGTTATGGAGTACGTCTTTGGAGCTATTGAGGTCAAATGTTCTTGCTTTGGCCATGAACTTCTCTGCTATGATGTTGGAGGGTCCGGGTCTGTTTGATCAACGGAGTGGCTACCCCGCTTGTCCTCTTTATATCGATATCGTAGCTGCAGTTTTTTCTTTTGGTTTCTTGGTGTTGTTTGATGTGTTGTATGTGCGTCAAAGCTTCATCTTGTGTCGATTTTTATGGGTTTTGGATGCCGTTTATGTTTTTTTCAGATCCGTGGTGGTTTCTTCAGATCTCTCATTCTATTCCCGGTTAGGTTTCGGTTTAGGTACTGTATTATCATGTATGATATTTTAAAAGTAACAAGTTTGGTGCTTCTAAAATAATATAGCAAAATGAATGTGTACTCAAAGTTTTAAACTCCATTTCCACTATAAAATTTAAGTTACCGAGTTGAATATAACTTTATGTTGTCATGAATTATTTCAATTGGTAATATTCAACTGACAAACGAATATAACTCGGATGTATTTGCAATATCTAATTTTTCGATGAGATCTTCAAGAGAGAGAAAACAAAGAAGCTGATAATCTTTTAAATCCCCCCCCCCCCCCCAAAGTAGCAAACGAGATTATAAAACATAGTTAAAACACTCTTAACCCACAATACCATTAGAATATATGTTTATTACAACAGACAAACGATACCATTAGAAATTAAAACACAGCATTAGGGTTCAACAGATTGATCACTCGAGTGGACGCCTGCATTCCGGACAGAAAACGGTATCATGGAACCCTAAGCTCTGATAGATGCATGTCTTGTGAAAGACATGCCCACAGACATGAAAACCAGTTATCTCTTCGGCTGGAGTGTGGGTGATGTCCGTTTGACAAGCATGACAAAACATCACAGGAACGGTGGGAACAGCAGCCAAATCTCGCACAATCCAATGATTGGCCTCAGACTTAGTCAATAGAATGCCAAAACGCTCTTCGGCCCTGATCACCCAAGGCCTGCCGAAACAGTTGCGAGGGACCCTTCCAACTATATCTCCCGCAAGATTCTCCCATGTCTTCATTACATGACTGAAGCGTCCCGCCAGGTTGGCTCGATCAGTTGGGGCAAGTTCTATGATGGCTTGAAGAAGGGTCTCTTCGCTCTCCATGGCATTGTGAGGCAATGGTTGGTCAACCACGTAAAGATCCTCATCATGGCGGTAATTGTTTTGGCCAGTGATCTCTTGGTGACCTTGCAATGGTAGATAGGTCTCCCTTGTAAAACTTTTCCCAGTGATTTCTAGCCGGGAAACGCCATCCTCCGCAGCACTGAGACCAAATGAGTAAAAGTCCACCGTACGGCGTATGTTTAAACCACGTTTCATGATAACCTGAAACTAGACATAATTAACAAAGGAAAGTAAAAACACGTTAGCATTATTTTGTTAAATCAATAAGTAGATAAAGCAAGAGTTGTTGACAAAAAAAAAGATAAAGCACGAGTTATTTTTTAAATTAATAAGTAAACAAAGCAAGATATTTTTTAAGAAAAATTATAATAACCACTGTCACATTACACATAATTAACAAAGAAAAGAAACACACTTTATTAAATTAATAAGTAAATAAAGCAAGAATTTTTAAAATCAACAAGTACCGACACGTACACGAAATTAACAAAGAAAAGAAACACACTTTTATGAAATTAATAAGTAATAAAAACGGGAAGAATACTAAACCGTGAAAGGGAAGCAGAAGCTTCAAGGGAAGAGGAAATGAACTTTGATCTTTTTGATTGCTTTCGGGTTGAAGATTTACAAGAGGTTGGTTACATATTTATACAAGAAACTCAGAAACCCTAAACAAAGTATAGGTGTCATCATTTACTCTTGTGGTAGTTGTGGATGCGGTAAATGAACACAACTACCTTTTCCTAGTAATTTAAATGTGTGTTCGAGAAAAAGAAAGCAACTACACACATTTATAACTTTATTGATTTTCACATATACGTTTTGCCTAAATTGAATCCAAGACATAATCCTGATTAGTCTCTCTTTATGCCATTATCAACCTAAACATTGCACATGTGCATTTCTATGTCTTCACTCTACTTAACACCTAATATACAAAATACTGATATAACTTAAATCTGATTAATTCGACAGAAAGATATAACTTAAATCAATGAATTAAACATGAGTTGAGATCCCGAGTAGAACCGGAAGCCTTAAATATCAGAAAAGATATTGGCCTCAGATCTCCTTCTAAATATAAATATTTTAGGGCCACCGATTAATAAAATCTCTGGTAGTGTAGTGGCTGCTTGGGGAATATACATGCCCATGATATTCAAGTTTGACTCATTCCCTTTGTTTTCTCTTTTATTAGAACTAGATATTTGCATTTGCGCTGACCCGTTTCTAAATTTTTTTTAATGCACATTGCAATGTTAAATCAAGTAATTTTTATTAGAAAACTAATAAATTATATTTACATACATAGTAAATTCTTAAGAGTTAACTACATGTACTACATCAGTTATAATAATGTAAATTTACATAATATGAATCTAAGAAATTTGATATTATATTTTTTACAGTTAAAAGTAATTGTTGCATTGATATTTTATGTTAATTTACTAACTCTCTTTGTTTTTTTTTTAAAAAAAGCACACAACTAAAACTAATCCACATTACTTATTTGATATTTTATTAAATTTAAAAGATTACATTTTACATCTTTAGCTTGCTTTTTATGAAATTATAATGATTTATTTTACCAAATAAAAATTATAATGAATTGTCTATCAATAATTAAGTAAAGTAAATTACCTTTGGATGGAGAAATGCAAGTTCTGTAAAACAATTGCAGGTTTGAATGCTGAAAAATGATTGATTCAACAAAATATTAACTAAAAATCAAAGAAAAATAGTAAAATTGATGTCACAGAAAAAAAGAAAAAAAAAATAGCAAAGATGGAAAACAGGCAAAATCTTCTTTGTCAGGGGAAAACTCGATGCTTTGTCTCTGGAGCCTTTCACAAGAATACTTTTGACCATGCTTCATCCAATATTCCCGTAAATCAATTACAGATAGAAGAAGTTTCTAAGTTATATACTACAGTGATCTAAAACTGAAATCTCTTCAAAATATACTATATAAAGCATCAATTTGTTCTCATAAATCTACTAATTATTAACTCAGGTGATGAATAGGATCTGAACCGGTGGTAACTCATAAACATCAATTTAAAAACGTTAGACAAAGCAACACACTGATTCTACAAATGGGCTTCTGGGCCTGGGCCTGGGCCTTAAATTAGGTTTCCACTTGATCAGAGTTAGGTTTTCTCCTCTAAAGGTTCTTTAGAAGCCGCTCTCCATCTCTTCTCTTTCATCCTCTATTCTACGATGGCTGCTAGTGAAATCAAATGGGAGGATATGTACATGGAGGCAGCATACACTTGCACCTGCGGCTCCGACACATTGCTCGTCGTTCGCTCCAGCGGGAAGGTCTATCTTCGAGTTCTACCCGGCTTTGAATACCCGGAGGTGACGTTCAGCTGGACTGGTGATGACATCCGGGTCCGTTCTGCCTGTGCATGCGGTGCTGTGTTTCTGTTTCAAAGCACTGAGACTGAGAGGTATGGCAGGATTGGCATCAGTCGGCAGTGACTGAGAGGTTTTAGCAGTTTTTTATTTTCTTTTGTGGCTTAAATAAGTATTGTGGATTGTGGATGACTGAGAGGTTTTAGCACGTTCTTTTTTTCTTTTGGATTGGATGCAGCTTTCTATAAGATATTACTGTGATTTGACTATGTCATTCATCTTTGAGAAATGCTTAAGCTTGATCTGTGATTTGCCAATCGTATAAATTCATTTTGGAATTCTCTATCAGTAGTAATAGGCCACGTTTCCATTGTAATAACACACAATAACTCGATTAGTTTATGAATGATTCTACGGTACTTTTCTTTATAAAATCTACTAAACAAAAGTATCTCAAGTTATCATGTATTATCAAACTCCTTTTAAAATTTAACTGAAATATAATTAAAATAATAGATCAGCATCTTTTCCTCTGAAATCATCCCAGGTGAATCATTTTGCTTCGTGCTCCTCCACTGTTTCACACCATATAAAAACAATTTACCATATCTTCCGATTGTTTGTTTGTCTCTGTTCCTACGAAAACTACAAATTGTTTGTTTGTCTCTGTTACTAGGGTCCCCTGTTACTACGAAAACTACAATCTGTCACAGCACAAAATGATAACAATTAACAATACAAACAAATAAACAAAAGAGTGAGCATATAGATACAAGTGATAATAAAAACACGAAGAATTCAAGACTGATAAACGCAACATAACAAACGTAGGTAACGTAGTCAGTTAATGTTAAACAAAATTCTATCACAGAGACGAGAATCTCTTGATAATCAACATAGGTTGGGAAAAAGCCAAAGGCTTAACATGCTATAAAATGCTCAAATTGACATGAACTACAAAAGTGGAGTTTCGTAACTAAAAAAACAAAAAATAATAAGTTTCACAATCGTCATCGTTAGCAGCTATTGTGTCTCTCCAATTGTTAGCATATTCTCTTTGCTGAGATTGGAGAGTCCCTACATCAGCATTTTCTTCACCAAAAGTTCATGGAATCCCCCGTTTACCAAACTATTTTCTGCGCAACCCAAGTTCACTATTTTCAGCAATCTGAGACTAGAATCTGGTCCAAGCTCACGTTAGCTGGGAAGATCCAGATAATATTGTTGAATCAAGAAGCTAGACAGAGGATAGAGCATTTGCTAATGCTAGTGTGGTGTGTGCTTATTGTGATCGTCTCGGACTGTCCGCAACTGGAGCAGCAGAAGAGTGTGGGGCGCCATATCTAACTCTAGAAAAGGCCTTATTTTCTCTCTGGTGGGTACAAAGGAGAGATATAATCTGTGTTCCACCAATCTTGGTTCAAGAATCCATTTTGCTAGGTGACAAACGCAATCAGTGTGTGATTTGAAATACGAATGCTACAATGTTACAAACTTATCAGCCATCATAACTTTCTTTTCTCATTTCAATGGCAACTAGGCTGTGTCATTTAATTCTTCGACAAAAACACATAAACGCACTTGGACAATGAGTGGCAAAATAAACAAAAACCGATGTATCTGAAATAGAAATATTACAACCTCCTTGTATGGTTACGAACCATAAGATCATTCTTGCAGCAAAATAATATATATATATATAGAAGTGGGAAGTGGGCCTCTATTGATTCTTGCTTCTCAATGGCCTGGGCTTGACCGAATCTTGAGTGCTGTGAATGTGTAAAAAGACAAAAGACAGCGTGAGAGGAAACATAGCATGAGTTCAGCCCAGAAAAACCAAGATCGGTATATCGGTATAGCATGAGTTCAGTGGTGTATGAGCAGAACACAAAGGCATTTGAAAAAAGAGAAAGCAACTAAAAGCAATACACCAGATCAGAATAGCTTACACATAAAGATGAGCACTGGTGTTCTGATTCACATGCAAGAATGGACACTGGTAATGGTCGATCATTTTAAGTCTGACAGTCATCTCTCTTGTATCAGATTCCTTCTCAAGGGCAGCTGCAGTCTGCATATAAACAAACGAATATCACTAGAAAACAACTAAGAAGGATCTGGATTTCTCCATGAGCCATTAACACACACACACACCAACAAAGAAGAAGAAGAAAAAAGGAGATAAATAACAATTACCGCTCGGCAGTACTGGCAGATGATTGGCACATTTGAAGAAGAAGCAGCGGTGCTCGAACCACCAACGTCAAGGGTTGAAATGACAGCTTCAGGGTCCATGGCTGAGGGCCGGTGGTTCATAAGAGGTTCGTGGTCATGAAGACTTGCCCATGCAAGTTTTAGCCTCTGGCCGTTGATGAATAGACACTTGGAGAGCGCTTGAGCGGCCTTCTCTGCTCCTTCTCGGGTCGTGTATGTGACTAGGGCACAGCTATCCTCGGCAAAGAAGCTGACATATTTGATCACACCATAAGCAGCAAATTTGTCTATTATGTTCTGCTCGAGGATTCTCGAGTCTTTTAATCCATGGATGACAAGTGCTTTGATGCTTTTATCCTCTGGCGGTTCCAAAGAGCCATCAACCTCCTCTAAAATGCTGTGAAAAAAAAAAGAATCATCGGAGTGATTCCGGATGCAAAAAAATTACTAACGCATCTAAGAGAACGTGAATAACAAGAAAAGACTCAACATAGCATAAGTTCAAACACAAGATAATAAATGATCAGCGAGCAATAAAGAAGAACATAGATTACCCAGTGTTTATGTTCTGGCTGTTGGCACCACTTGTCCAAGGAAGCTCAGTTGTAAAGGATGGAAGCTTGGCACCACTTGCCCAGTAGCAGAAACGCCACGCACGCTCCCTTTCTTTGTTGAAGATACGACAGGCACGCTCCCCTCTTCTCATCAACACATCATCGTTGCAGAGCACAGATGGTCTTTGAGGGGGTAATTTTGGTCTTCTGCTTCCAATGGTATCAGATCCGTCATCATTCTGCATATATGTAAAGAATAACAATCAACATCGTCGCTAGACATAGATACAAGCTATCGGAATCAGCAGCTATAATAATGACTTCGACCCATTATAGTAATAACTATACACGAATTTGATTGAAAAATTATATCCTAAACTCCAGAAGATTTATCAAAAGCCTCTAATCTAAACAGAACATCAATAAAGGCCATGAGATCTGAAATATCTTCCATTGAGACACGAAAAAAAAATTGGTTAAAAAAAAATAAAAAATAGCAACACGACAGGAATTTACCACTCGCGCGAAGCAACAAGCGCACTTTCGAAACTCCGAGCATTTACGGGGTCCATTGGGTAACAAATAAGCCATGATTCTCTCTTCTCTTCCACTGATTTGTCCACACAGGAACGCGAACGGCGGATAATATCCCTTATATATATATATGCTAGGGCAAAGTCGGTGGTTGATTTGTGTCTATTTGCAAACTAAACCCCCAAGCTTTCGACAAATATGCAAAATCAACTTTATTCTCTCTTTTTTTTTTTTTTTTTTCTTTTTCTTCATATAGCTACAAATCAGACCTTTATTCTCTCAATTAAAATTCATAAATACTTTTTTTTTTCAAAAATTGCAAATTTATAAATACTTCATTTAAAATTATATTTTTAAAACTATATTTCCAAAAAAATAAATAGTTTTCAGTTAGACTCTAATATTGATATAAAATTTTATAAAAATAATTGTACATATACATTTAATTATTTAAATTTTGATTATAATTTAAAATTTGGTTAGATCGGTCCGACCATTGACCCAGTTATAATATTGAATCAATGTCCGATCCGGTTTTCAAAACATTGACTACAAGTAAATACTTAGGGTGAGAATGGTCCACCAATCAAAAAACGAGGATAAATAAATTCATTCTCTAACATTCCTTAAATTATTTCTTATCAAATTTGAGATGTAACAACAGTTCATTCTTTTATTTCTCATGTTTTATTCCTCTACATTTGTTTCCTCTTTGTTCCTATTACTTTCAAAATGGCCACGCAATCTATCAGTTCCTAATATCTTGCTAAGAGAATATATTCCAAGACGTCCATTATCACAAACGTCCTTTTCTCCAAGTTGTACCGATCTTGAACCGGCACTCCATACCAAACTGCCTGTGTAACTCTTCAATTGTTCCACATCAAACCAGCTCTAATTCTCGAGCTAACACTAGTCACAACAAAGATTCGCACATCACGTTGACAAAAAATATACAAACACGCCAAAGTGTCGATTATTAAATTTGACATTTGATCAAATAAAACAGTGATCTCACTGTTGAAGACATTTTAGAGAGACTTTAAAGCAAGAAAACGAGGCTCCTTAGGCATGAACTTCTGGTTTGCATAGACATCCATGTAATCTCCAAACACAAACTTAGGATACTTCTTCTCACCTCCTTCCTCCTTCACCGCCGCTGGCCCAATGGCCGCCTTGTACGACGGATTGTAAAAGGAAGCAATGGAGTTTCCTTCCTCCCTTGCCAACACCCTGTGCCATGCACTCTTATACCTACCAAAAACCCAAACCCATTTTCAGCTAAACCGTTTTAACTTCAACTAAACCAAACCGGTCCATGTTATATACCTTCTGTTGCTAAGAACTTCAATTTGATCACCAGTGTTGATAACTATAGCATTGGGCATCGGCTGAAAATCGATCCACTCTCCATCTTTTTTGAAGACCATCGTACTCATCGTCTTGGAACAGCAACACGACACCTCCCGCATCAGTATGAGCTCGAAGACCGTCCACGAGCTCAGGGTGAGGACAAGGTGGGTAATGGCTGACTTTGGTTCCAAAGAAAGCCGTCTCTTCTCCATCTTCCATCCCTTCGTAAAAAGCTTTCTTTATGTAACCTTTAGGTAAACCCAAATTCTCATCCATCACTTCCATCATCTTGTTCGCTAGCTTCCTAACTTCTCCTCTGTATTCTAACATTGTCTCTCTGTTTTTCAGAAACAGAGCATTTAAAGTTGCAACCTTTGAATGATTTTGAGGTTTGTGAAAGTGAGAGAAGATGTTTTGTTTGTTTACTTGTGGCCAGAGGTGTTGGATGGCCATTTGGTTATGGTCTAAGAGAGTGAATACATCTTCCCAGTCAACGCTTTCGAGCTTCTCTCCAGAGTTTTTCTCAAGCAGTTCGTTGTGTAGCTTCACGGGTGTTGAAGTCTTGAACGCTCTTCTTCTCTCTCTGTTTTGTAGCAGTCCGAGCTAGGCTTCTTCACCTTATTCAGAAGCTCCAATGGGATCCCATGGCTCACAAGTTACACAGCGAAACCGGTCCAGCGAGCCAACCTAGTGAGAAAACTTTATGATGTGTGCGTTCGCCGTCCAAACACTTTATAAACCCAAAGAAACATTCAAAAGTCGAACAATGACACTAACTCATGCTTTGTGGAGATTTTAAGATGCTGACTAGATATTAGTCTGATATTCACTTGTAATCAAGCGATCCTAATCCTATAAGCAAAGAGATATATATGCCTAGTGCAGTATTGTTTGTTTACTATTGGTTCAGTTAAAAACTATATTGTTAGCTTATCAATAGATAACCGAAGTATGGTTTATTTAAAGCCGGTTTGAATTAAGTAACTCGCTTAATTATATGAGGAATATATTGTATGATGAGCGTGGGTAACAAAATGCTGAATTTAACTAAGTTCAAATCGAGGAGATCGATATTCTTTGGTTCAGATCACAGCAGACATCAGACATGTACATCTATCCTCAATTAAAGAATGAACCAGAAACGCCTTTCATCATCAACCCACTTTCTACAACTTGTTATCTTAAAGTATCATCCTCATTATATACTTGATTATATATTTTAAAATAGTTTCATCTCTTTTACCAAAAAGAAAAAAAAAATAGTTTGAGTGTATCATCACAACACTTAAATTCTCTTTTTCTTTTTCATCCGTCACGATTTATCTGTTTCGAACTTAGAGATAGAAGAGTATCGGATTCCTTGCTTAATATTCCTGGTTATGTTTTGGTTTAGGTACTGTATTATATTTAATATTTAAGTATTATTTCAGTTACCGAGTTGAATATAACTTTATACTGTCATGAATCATTTCAATTGGTAATATTCAACCGATAAATGAATATAACTCAGATGTATTTGCAATTTCTAGTTTTTTTCGATGAGATTTCCTCTTCTTGGAGTTCAAGAGAGAGAAAACAAAGAGGCTGATAATCTAGCCAATCATTGTCTAGTTGAGGCAGAAGCCTTTATGGCTGGAACCTAACCGTTTGAGTGCATTAATATCAGTTTGTGTTTCAAAAAAATGATGAAATCAAATATATTTCATACTAATACTTATACGTCGCACCTATTGGTTACATTTCTTTAGCTAACGAAAATATACGTCGCACCTAGTACAACTTTCCTGACAAATCGCATGCTAAGTTAATATTATGGAGTTGTATTTCTATTTTCTTGCCCCTTTTACTTAGTCCGGTGAAATAAGTTTAGAATGTAAAAGAGTATTGTATGTTATTGATCTCATAGGCAATCGCCTCTATATATACAAAGCCAGCATGTCCTAATACGATAAGAACAATGACAAGTTACATGTTTATCTTAGACTAAGTAGGAATTATCCTAAATCATATTGTAGCTATCTCATTATCCGGCAGGGCAAGCCAATCTTGTACTCATTCTTCTTCTTCATGATACATAGTTGAATAAAAATAATGGACATAGCATTGAACGAGTGGAATGTTAACCTCTTTCAAAAAAGTTATATCTAAATTAATTCATAGCGGGGCCATTGAAAAGTGTAGTTGCGTCAGAACTTCTCAAATCTTTTAAATCCCCCCACCCCCCCCCCCCCCTCCCAAAGTGGCAAACGAGATTATAAAACATAATTAAAACACAAACACACAATACCATTAGAATATATGTTTATTACAACAGACGAACGATACCATTAGAAATTAAAACACAACATTAGGGTTCAACAGATTGGACGAGAGCATGCGGGACAGAAAACGGTATTACCGTACCCTAAGAACTGATAAATGCAAGTTTTGTGATAGACATGCTTGCAGATATGAAAACCAGTTAACTCTTCGGCTGGAGTGTCGGTGACGTCCATTTTACAAACAGGACACAACATCTCAGGAACGGTGGGAACAGCAGCACAATCTCGCACAATCCAACGATTGGTCCCAGCCCTAGTGCGTAGAGTGGCAAAACGCTCTTCAGCCCGGATCACCCAAGGCTTGCCAAAACCGTTGCGAGAGACCCTTCTAACTATCTCTCGGGCAAGATTCTCCCATGTCATCATTAAATGACCGTAGCTTTCCGCCATGTTGGCTCGTTTCGTTGGGGCACGTTCAATGATGGCTTGGAGAAGGGTTTCTTCGCTCTCCATGGCATTGTGAGGCAATGTTTGTTTAACCTCGTAAAGAAGATCCCCATCGCGGTTGAAATTGGTTTGACGAGTGATATCTTCATGACCTTGCAATGGTCGATAGATCTCCCTTGTAAATCCTGTCCCTTTGATTTCTAAACATGAAACGCCATCCTCCGGAGCTGTGGGACCAGATGGGTAAAAGTCCACCGTACGGGTTATGTCAAAACCATTATCCATGATTACCTAAAATTAGACATAATTAACAAAGGAAAGAAAAACACGTTAGCATTGTTTGGTTAAATCAATAAATAGATAAAGCAATGAGTTTTTTTTTTTAAATTAATAAGTAAATAAACCAACCGACAAGTTACACATAATTAACAAGGAAAAGAAACACACTTTATTAAATTAATAAGTAAATAAAGCAAGAATTTTTAAAATTAACAAGTACCGACACGTACACGTAATTAACAAAGAAAAGAAACACACTTTTATGAAATTAATAAGTAATAAAAATGGGAAGGATACTAAACCGTGAAAGGGAAGCAGAAGCTTCAAGAGAAGACGAAATGAACTTTGCTCTTTTTGATTACTTTCGGGTTGAAGATTTACAAGAGGTTGGTTACATATTTATACAAAAAACTCAGAAACCCTAACAAGGTATAGGTGTCATCATTTACTCGTGTGGTAGTTGTGGATGCGGTAAATGAACACAACTACCTTTTCCTAGTAATTTAAATGTGTGTTCGAGAAAAAGAAAGCAACTACATACATTTATAACTTTATTGATTTACATATACGTTTTGCCTAAATTGAATCCAAGGCATAATACTAATTAGTCTCTCTTTATGCCATTATCAACCTAAACATTGCATGTGCATTTCTATGTCTTCACTGTACTTCACACCTAATATACAAAATACTGATGAAACTTAAATCTGATTGATTCGACAGAAAGATATAACTTAAATCAATGATTCAAATGAATTAAACATGAGTTGAGATCCCGAGTAGAACCGGAAGCCTTAAATATCAGAAAAGATATTGGCCTCAGATGCCCTTTTAAATATAAATATTTTACGGCCACGATCCCGAGTAGAACCGGAGTGTCTTGTAGTTTAGTGGTTGATTGAGGAATATATGCGCCCATGATAATTCAAGTTCGACTGCTTCCCTTTGTTTTCTCTTTTATTAGGACTAGGATTCAAACCCCTGCGCGGAAACAATATTAAAATTTTAATATAATTTATAAAGATAATTGTATATAAAAATATTTAGAATGGAAATGATACATATATCTATAATATTACATGTCTCGTTATATTTATAAATACATTCGCCAGTATAGACAGTTGCACATATACGTCTATTTAAGTACGTTCCTGAACTAAAAAGGCAGAAACCATCCCAAAGATTTTTTTTTTGGGCAAACCATCCCAAAGAATAAACACTTGAATTAAAGCATATACCCAATTCCAAAACAATGAACCTTATTTCAAAACACACAGAGTCACTTTTATTATGTTTTTACAGTCTTTGAGACGATTATTATAGTTTGAGATATCGATTCTCAATTTCCCTCTTATCTTTTTTAGAGAATTAAGAAGAGAGAATAACTTTTTTAATGCTCTCTTATCTTTAAAAAAGTTATTCTCTCTTACACCCTTAAAAAAAAAGCAAAATCTCACTTCGGTAACTCTCTCAAATCTAACCCAAAGTATGATACATTGATCATTAAATATTTTCCAAAAAAATGAGGATGGGATTTCGTCTCAGTTTACCACTGGGGATCTTGTTACTACATCTCACACTATTATCAGGTAATTATTCAATACCCATAATATATCCGTATACATGTATATGATTTGCATGCATTCCGTCACGTAAATAATAAGGTTTGATTGATTACAACTCAAGTGGTCAAATTGTAATATACAGTGGTAAAATGGTCCGAATCAGCAAGAGTACTCACAATCGTGAACTCATGTAGCCAAACAATATGGCCGGCGATAACACGCGATAAGAACTTCAGAGGCGGAGGATTCAAGCTCAAACCGGGCCACTGCATCGTCTCCAATGCACCAGTAGGCTGGTCAGGTCGAATCTGGGGACGAAGCGGCTGCAAATTCAATAAAACCGGAACCGGAAGCTGTGAAACCGGTGCATGCGGCACAAAACTAAAATGATCAGCCTCTGGAAAAGAACCAGTTTCACTGGCCGAGTTCACGTTAGCCTCATTGGATTTCTACGACGTGAGCCTCGTCGAAGGATTCAATCTCCCGATGACGGTGATTCCGATGAACGGAGAAGGAAACTGCAGCGCGGTCGGCTGCGTCGCTGATTTGAGGCGAAGCTGTCCGGCGAAGCTCGCTGTGAAGTCTGAGGGGAAAGTGATATCGTGTAGGAGTGCTTGTGATGTGTATGATAGCGATGAGTATTGTTGCAGAGGAGTTTATTGGAATCCTGTTACGTGTAGACCAAGTCATTACTCGAAAATATTCAAGAAAGCTTGTCCTGTTGCCTACAGCTATGAGTTTGATGATCCGACCAATATACGTACTTGTTCCGACTCTGATTACATCATCTCTTTCTGTTCCTACAGCTATGAGTATGATGTGTCTAAACCCTTTTCATCTCTTGGTGTTACGTTTGTTTTTCTTTTCGTTTATCGTACTACAACAAATACATTCTGAACTAATTAAACAAGCTCAGGCTTAATCTTTATCTCCGCTTGTATATGTGTGATGTTTATGTTTTTTTTATCTGAATGGTGTTGTTTTATGTGTATAGCGAGCTCCCGGTTTGCACGTATCACGAGAAGCCGGTTTGCACGTATGATATATTTGAAGATCAGAGAAGAATAGATAGACAAAGATGATAACTTTAACTTCTTTACTTCTTATTCAACTTGACGGCAACTACAAACTCTTTACAAGTATTTATAGAAAAGTAGTGCAAACCCTAGTTACTAAACCAGCTGACGTCATCCAGAGACAGCACACATCTTCAACGCTTCAAATCTGTTCTTCATCTCTATCATGTGAGCTGGATGAACCGTACACAAAGCTTTTGTGTTTCTTGTCGTCTTTGCAGGAACAGTCTCGACCGTTGATGACTTGAGATTGTTGGGCTTTCCCTTTGTCTCGACCATGTGGGCCTTGTCACCTGAGTTCAAGCCCATACTGCTATTAC
The DNA here is from genome assembly GCA_026261945.1 of Hirschfeldia incana. Taxonomy (NCBI): domain Eukaryota; kingdom Viridiplantae; phylum Streptophyta; class Magnoliopsida; order Brassicales; family Brassicaceae; genus Hirschfeldia; species Hirschfeldia incana. The sequence goes on from JABCMI010000036.1 coordinate 2,705,502, forward strand.
GCCCCCTCAAACTCAGAGTAGAAGGTTCTGATACACTGAGTTTGCAACGCAGAGCATCGAAGACAGCTTGAGACAGAGACTTGGTAAACACATCGGCGATCTGAAGGGAAGCCGGAATGTGTTTGACCTCAAGAAGCTTTAAGGCAACTCGTTCTCTAACGTAATGCCAGTCAACTTCAAAGTGTTTTGACCTTTTATGAAACCGTGGGTTTGCAGAGAGACACACAGTCGATAGATTGTCACACAAGAGCAAAGGAAGACGTTGCTGTTGTAATCCCATGATCTTCAACAGGTTCTGTAACCAAGCAATCTCTGAAGCAGCAAGAGACATTGTCCGATACTCTGCTTCAGTTGAAGACTTCGAGACCGTATCATGACGTTTTGCAGACCAAGAAATGATGTTACGTCCAAGAAAGGTGCAGAATCCACCAGTGGAACGCCTAGTGTCTTGACATCCTGCCCAATCACTGTCACTGTAACAGACAAGCGTTGAGTCAGATGTTTTTGTGACTTTGATTCCCATCTCTGTTGTACCCTTGACGTAGCGTAGCACACGTTTCAACAACGAGAAATCTGACACACTAGGCTGATGCATTTTCTGACAGATGTAGTTCACAGAAAATTGAAGATCTGGTCTCGTCAGAGTAAGATACTGAAGCTTACCCGCTAAGCTCCGAAAGTAGGATGGATCGGAGAAAATCTCGTCTTGGCCATGAAGATGATTGAGCTTCATTGGGAGAGGAGTAGGCATTGGAGCACAATCTTGCATTCCTGCAATTTGGAAAAGGTCCTGTGCATACTTCGATTGATCCAGAAACAGACCGTCTTCAACTTGATGAACTTGAATGCCTAAGAAGTAATGCACATCGCCCATGTCTTTCATCCTGAACTCTGTTCCGAGACGAGTAATCAATGATGCCAGTAAACTTGTGTTGTTTCCTGTGATGATCATATCATCAACGTATAGAAGAAGATAGATCACATCTGCACCCTTGTGAAAGATGAACAATGAGGGATCAGGAAAACTGCACACAAACCCGAACTCAAGGAGGAAGAAGCTGAACTTGTCAAACCATGCACGAGGTGCTTGTTTAAGCCCATATATTGCCTTTTTCAATTTACACACGTAGTCAGGACGAGACTTGTCTTCAAAACCCGGGGGTTGAGTCATATAAACAGTTTCCTTCAAGTCCCCATGAAGGAAAGCATTTTGAACATCGAGTTGTTTTATGCTCCACCCTTTAGTAACTGCAACATGAAGAATTACTCGTATCGTTGATGTGCGAACGACGGGACTGAACGTCTCAAGAAAGTCCACACCTTCCTCCTGTTGGTTACCTCGAGCAACTAGACGAGCACGAAGTTTTAAAACAGTACCATCAGCATTGAGTTTGGTTTTGTAAATCCATCCACAGGCAATTGGGTTTTGATCTTCCTCTGGTGGAACCAACTCAAACGTTTCAGTCTCTTCCATGTTATCCATTTCAACTGTCATTGCTTTTGTCCACTATGGGTCTTTGAGAGCTGCTTTGACTGATTTAGGCTCAGGATAAGCTGTCTTGGCAGAAAACAAAGCATATCGTGGGTTGGGTTTAACAATTCCTGATCGAGCTCGAGTAGTCATCGAATGAGCTGGAGGATCAGGTTCAATAACAGCAGGAGCTGGAGCATGATCATCATTATCCGAGTCAGATTCAGAAGACTGAACTTCTTCTTCTCCAATCTGAGGCGACAACGGAACAGGTGAGGTGGGTATTGTTTCAGGGACTAAAGGTTAGATGTTTTCGTAAAGGAGGAAAGTCTTCTTCATGTAAAGTAAATGGTTCAGCAGACTCACTTGATGATTCAGGGCTAGGGTTGAGATATGTTTGACGCCAAGCATTCAACAATGAAGATGAAGTCACTTTGTGATATTTGCTGTATATATCAGCATAAGGGAAGCAGCGTTCTTCAAACAAAACATGTCTGCTGATATACACATACCCTGTTGGAGGATAATAGCAACGGTAACCCTTATATTTTTCATTGTAACCGAGAAAGACACAAGGGAGTGACTTCGGATCAAGCTTATTCTTCATGTATGGCCTAAGATATGGATAACACTTACAGCCGAAAACCCTCAGAGACGTGTAAACTGGAGGATTCCCATACAGTGCTTCATACGGACTAACCCCTTTGGAGAGAACAGAGGATGGAAGTAAGTTCCCAAGAAACGTGGCTGTAAAGAAAGCCTCAACCCATAGTTCCTGAGGAACCTTACTGTGAAAGAGCATCGTTATACCCAACTCAGTTATGTGTCGATGCTTCCTCTCTGCTAAGCCATTTTGTTGAGGTGTGTGAGGGCAAGACACAAAATGTTTGATCCCACACTTAGACAAGTGACTACTGAAGGAGTTGTTTACAAACTCACCCCCTCCATCAGACTGAAACTGTAGAATCTTGGTTTGAAATTGATTTTCAACCAAGTTCTGAAACTGAACAAAAACAGACACAAAATCTGACTTTGACTTCAGCGGATAGAACCATGTGAATCTTGAAAAATTGTCAACAAAAATCACATAATATTTGAACCCTTGAGGAGACATTACAGGACTAGGACCCCACAAATCACTGTGAACTCTCTCTAGAGGTCTTTTTGCAACATAATCAGAAGATAAAAATGGAAGTCTGCAACTCTTCCCTAACTGACAAGCATCACACATCAGCTGTGGCTCTGTCTTATTCGAAACGATAACATTACTCCGTACTAACAGTTGATGAACATCCTTGTGAGGATGACCCAGACGCTGATGCCAAACCTCATCACTTGTAGCTTGCTGTCGTGTTGAGTAGTAAGCTTGAAATCTTGTGTCCTTCAACAGATAGAGATCCTTATGCCTTTTTCCTTGCGCCATCACCTGTTGAGTTCCCTTGTCCTTGACATATACATAATCAGCATCAAAAGTAATCTCACACGGATAATCTGAGGTCAGTTTTGATACTGAAAGGAGAGATTTAGTAATATCAGGACATACCAACACATCATCAAGTTTTAGAATACCTTGTGGTGTATGAAGAGCAACGGAACCAACATGAGTGATGGGCAAGTAGTCACCATTTCCAACAATAATCTGATCGTTACCAGCATAAGGCTCCGATGACTGTAACTGAGACTGATTGTTGGTAATGTGAGCTGATGCTGCAGAGTCTGGATACCACTCGCCACCAGATCGTTGTTCTTGATCAGACAATCGCATTGTTGCCAAAGCATTGTGAACATTATCAGGAGATTCAGTGTCTTGATCATACCGATTGTAACACCGAGCAGCAGTATGACCAACGCGACCACAGATCTGACATATTGGCCTCGATCCATTACCTGAGTTCGAGCCTCCTGCTCCTCCTGAAAATTGTTGACTGAAACCTCTTCCTCTGGTGGAGTAGTTGTTGGAACCACGACCTCTGTAACCTCCTCTGTAGCCTCCTCTACCTCTTGGATTGTAGCCACGACCTGTGTTGAACGCCATGTGAGGATTTGCTTCAGAGGGTTGACTGTAAGTTTGCAACTTGTCATCAAAGTTAACAAGTTTGTAGACAGCATCTTCAAAACTCAACTCTGGAACAGAGTCCATTGAATGTTCAATCACCGTACAGATAGACTCATATTCTTTTCCAAGACCAGCAAGAGCTCCATATATAGCTTCATGTTCAGGAAGAGGGCATCCAATGGAGTCTAACTGGTCTCAAACAGATTTGACACCAGTGAGATATTCTGTCATTGTCTTCTGACCCTTTGTCATACTCTGGAGCTTTCTTTGAAGATCTAGTTTGCGAGTGGCTGAAACACGATTATACTTCTTTCCAAGCGCAAACCAGACCTCATGAGACGATTGGAGACCATAAACCGACCGCAAAGCTTCTTCAGACAGAGATCCAAACAACCATGCCATCACAAGTTGATCTTTTCTGACCCACTTCGCAAACTCAGGGTTGGCTTGCTCAACAACTTCTTCTCCGTTTCTGACTGTGACTGTAGGAGAAGGACGAACAGAGCTTCCATGAACAAACCCGAGCAACGACTGACTGGACAGGAAAGATTCAAACTGCGTCTTCCAAAGAAGATAGTTTGTTGCAGAGAGCTTGAGTGTGACACAATGAGCAATGCTCAATGTTGGAGTTGAGACGGAATCTGTTTCTTCCATGGTGCTCTGATACCATGAAGATCAGAGAAGAATAGATAGACAAAGATGATAACTTTAACTTCTTTACTTCTTATTCAACTTGACGGCAACTACAAACTCTTTACAAGTATTTATAGAAAAGTAGTGCAAACCCTAGTTACTAAACCAACTGACGTCATCCAGAGACAGCACACATCTTCAACGCTTCAAATCTGTTCTTCATCTCTATCATGTGAGCTGGATGAACCGTACACAAAGCTTTTGTGTTTCTTGTCGTCTTTGCAGGAACAGTCTCGACCGTTGATGACTTGAGATTGTTGGGCTTTCCCTTTGTCTCGACCATGTGGGCCTTGTCACCTGAGTTCAAGCCCATACTGCTATTAGTATTGATATTGATGACAAGTTGGTGTGCACCGGTGTTTCTGATTCTGGTGGATTGAAGACGATGATCTGGAGGTTGTGGCTCGTATTGATGTTGTCTCTTCTTAATTTCACCTAAATTCGGGACTCCGTTTTTAGATAAACAAGTTTTTTTTTTTAATTTCTGAATAATTCTATTTTTTTTCTTAATTTCAAGTGTGTTGCTGAGCTAAATTCAGAATAAATATAAAGGTCACGATCGTACTATGTGAGTATTTCTCTCAATTCGCGTTAACTAAATTGAAAAAAAAAAAAAAATCTACGCGATCGTACTAGTCAAAAAATAATAATTTGAATTTTGATCCTTGTTGGGCCCGCGAAAACTGTTAATGTTGCTATTCGCCCCAAAAACGCTTATTTCCTTCCTACAAAGAAAAATCTCAATTGAAGGCCCAATAGGCTTTGATTCTGATCAGTGAAATTTTTTAGTTTCAACGGAGGAGTGGGCGGCAATACAGGAGTTCGAATACCACTCAACAGTCGAGAGGGGTTTCTTCTTCGGCGGCCATGGCGTGAAATTGAAGCTTGAATCTGCTTCTCCGTTCCAAAAAAAAAATCAAAGCTGTAGGCAAAATCGGAGATGCAGTTGAGATCCTCCGATGGAAAGGGAGGCTAATCTTCCGGATAAACCTCCGAAGAGTCTCCTCCGCTCCACCTTAAACCACGAATCATCATCATCCTCCTCTCCGGAACTTCTACGCAATCTTCAAGCCGCTTTCAAGCGTCATCGCCCTCTCAGTAGTCAGTACTCTCTCTCTCTCTCTCTCTAGGTCGTGAAGAGAAATCTCTTTGATTTCGACTGATTTAAGGGTTAATCACTTTAGAATTTAAGGGCATTTTGGGAACGTTTAGCATCCGCTAGGTTTACTCAGTTTCTGGGATGTGGATGTGGATCTCTTATTAATTATTATTATTATTATTATTTATTTGTAAAAAAAGGTAAAGTGAAGACCAGTATCGGGCCTCGGCGAATGGTTGCTCCGATACGACAACCTTCAAGGAGTTCTTCTACAGCAGGTGAAGGAGGGCAGAGACCTCAAGATGTTGTTTCGTTGAGTCAGAGTCTTGCTGCCAATACGTTGACGCAGGATACAAGAAGCTTAGCCTCCTCTTCTGTTGTTAGTAGAGAATCTACAGAGAATAATGCGACATCTTCATTGTTAGGAGCTACTGATAATATGTTTGGCGAGAGTTTCAACCCATCAGACAGGCAGATTGATTTGCTGAAACCTGCTGTTACTAGTTTAGAAAGCAATTTGGATAACGAAAATGTCAACAGAAAGGTTCAGTCTCTCGTTGGCAGCACCCTCACATCTCAGGGTACGGTCCTTGCCCTTTCATTTGGTGGTTATCCTTCATTTGTTTTCTTTTACTTGAAAGTTGGGTAAAGCTGAACGGAGTGTATGACATGATACTGTCTTGTTTACTGTCTTGGTTGTTGAGACATGCATGTTTACTGTCTTGGTTGTTGAGCTAAGAGTCTTTACTTTTTTAACCTCACTTATCCTTACAGATATGGAATGGGATACCACAAGTCAGGCTGAAGCATCAAATGTTGGTGCTTGTACAAGATCAAAGCATCAGAATCTCCAGTCTGTTGATTCCGAGACCAGTTTGATATCCGAATACAAGGCTTCATCTTCGTTGGCAAAGATGCAGGGGCAGATGGGAGAATTTCGCAACTTCTTGAATCAACCTGCATCTAAGTATTCCGCCATGGGGACATCATGTGCCACGACTACGTCAATTCGTTCGTCTTCAGCTCCTATGTATAATGCGACTACCCAAGTCTCTCGTTTTTATGCTGAGGCTGATCCTAATGCAAATTCCCATGCTGTTTCAAGTCAAGGAAACTTGCCTTCTAAGGACAGCAACACTCTGCATGCCAATAAAGATGCCCCTTCATCTGAGATGCCAGCTTCAGCTATTGAACCAGAAGTAAGAGTCAAAGAGACAGGTATGTCTAGCCAACAACAGTGCACTACAGAGCTTGAAGGTCCAGCAGTATCTTGCAGTCATGGGACTGACGGAACAGCTAAGGCTCCTCTGCCCGATGAGTTACTTACCAGTGTTAGCTCACAGCCGCAAAAACCAACAGATAAGCATGAAAAGGTTGCAAGTAGCAAAGGGACATCAGCTCCTCGTAAGAGAAACTATGATCCAGACTTGTTCTTCAAAGTCAATGGGAAACTCTACCAGAGGCTTGGCAAGATAGGAAGTGGAGGAAGCAGTGAAGTCCACAAGGTTATTTCATCTGATTGTACCATATACGCGCTCAAAAAAATCAAGCTCAAGGGTCGTGACTATGCTACGGCATATGGATTTTGCCAAGAAATTGGGTATCTAAAGAAGCTGAAAGGGAAAACAAACATCATTCAGCTTATAGACTACGAGGTACTAGCTGGTGTTCTGATCCGTCTAGCAGTTATATTCTCTTTTAGTTTCTAAGTTGCATGATTGTGATCACAACTTCTCTTTTGCAATTAGGTTACAGATAAGTGTTTACTCCAGGAGGTCTTGAATGGCACAATGAGTAACAAAGATGCAAGAGTTAAAGACGATGGGTTTATATACATGGTACTAGAATATGGAGAAATCGATCTGGCTCACATGTTGTCTCAAAAGTGGAAGGAAATCGAAGGATCTGACCGGACAATTGATGAAAACTGGCTTCGGTTCTACTGGCAGGTTCTTACACATCCCATGGCTTTTTTTTTCTTTACAGTTGCAAGAAGCACTGATTATCATATCACTTTGAAAACAAATTGCAGCAAATACTTCAAGCTGTGAACACCATACATGATGAACGCATTGTGCACTCTGATTTGAAACCCGCCAACTTCCTTCTTGTCAGAGGCTTCTTAAAGCTTATCGATTTTGGCATCGCTAAGGCCATTAATAGCGACACTACAAATATTCAGCGAGATTCACAGGTATAATCATTACCATGTTTCTACTTTTTTCATCATCATCCTCTTAAATTGCTGCTGATATCAATGGAATGGTGTTATGTGACAGGTAGGGACGTTGAGTTACATGTCACCAGAAGCATTCATGTGCAACGAGAGCGATGAAAATGGAAACACTATAAAATGTGGAAGGCCATCAGATATATGGTCACTTGGTTGCATACTATACCAAATGGTATACGGAAGAACTCCTTTTGCAGATTACAAGACCTTCTGGGCAAAGTTCAAAGTCATAACCGATCCGAACCATGTGATCACTTACAACCAACTCTCTAACCCGTGGCTTGTCGACCTCATGAAGAAATGTCTAGCTTGGGACCGTAACCAAAGATGGAGGATCCCTGAGCTTCTCCAACATCCTTTCCTCGCCCCTCCTATCCCACCCGAGCATCGAGTCAGCAGCAGCATTCAACTTCTCAGTCACATAGCTACATCATTTGGTAGCGATGAAAGGGTTTCGGAGCTTTGTGCTCAACTCCAGGATCGGTTACGAGTTCTTGAAGGAGTTTAAGAAGTAAGCATTAGTTAAATCTGATTCTGACGGTATTTTTTTGGATCATGTAAATTACTATGTTAATTTGTTAGCTTTGGTAAGAAGATGGTTGATTATTAATGTCTTGTTTGGTTTGTTGTAAAATGTATCATTGTGGTTGCTTTTTCTCGTTTGAGGATAACAAATCAAACCAAGAGAGTAGAGAAGCTTGTGAGAGTGTTACAGAAGAAGAACAAGTTCTAAAAGACCATGTTTACTTGGAAGTTCTCTTCTTCCTCTGCAATGGCAATTACAAAAAAAAAAAGACCATAAACCTGAGAGATCATGTTTGCTTATTTGATTCAACAGAGTCTAAGCTTGGTGCCACACAGGTTTCAAGGGTTCTACTTGCGAGGAGCTTTCTTCTTTCCAGCAATAGCAACTCTCTTTCCCTTTTTAGTGCGAGCGTTGGTTTTGGTTCTTTGACCTCTGCAAGGCATCCCATGTCTATGTCTACTTCCTCTGTAGCAGTCTACTTCCACCAGTCTCTGTATCTCCGATCCAACACGCCTCCTCTACATAACAACAATCATGGGATTATACAAGATGAAAAAAATACACAAGCTATTAAGAAAGTTACAAGTATGATTCTGAGAAAATGTTTTTTTTTACCAGCTCATCACCATGTTGGTGCATGCCAACTTCTTCACGGAGGTCAATGAGTTCTTTACCAGTTAAGTCTCTGGCAAGTTTGTTAGTGATGCCGAGCCCACAGAGAACCTGGTGAGACTTACGGCGTCCGATTCCGTACACTTCTTGAAGACCCGTCTTGAGGGGCTTGTGGTTTGGCACCTCTGCGTTTCCCACACGGATTCCTTGGACACGCAATCCATGAAACTGTGCAGACAAAGAGACCAAACTAATGTTTCAAAATTCCATATAATGCTTCGGACAAGGTAATACATTTGATAAGCTTTTGTTCAGACACGGTCAGTGTAAGAAACCTAACGGCTTCAGTTCATATATATATGTAAAGTTCGCAACTTTATGATTCTAGCTTAAACATCACCGCAGAAACAGAGCATGGAGTTGCAAAGCTTTATACTTTAGCATAACCCAAAACATATGTCAACAGAGTAACCGATTCGATCTATTGAAACCCTAATCAAAATGCTCGAAGAAGAGACGACTATTCGAATTCGAAATGAGGAGAACTAACCGATAGATTCCGAAGCAGGGACTGGCTATGATCGAATAAGGTCGCCGCGGATCTGCGTAGACCGAACATCGTGGCAACAGAGTGTGAGTTTCAGAGATTCACGGTGAAAGAAGGGTTTTTAAGATTCAGTATCCAACCGCCGTTTGACGCCGCCGCGTTTTCAACCAGTCTCTCTCCCTCTCTTACTAGTCTCTGGGCTCAGTTTTCGCTTTCTGGGGTTTGATTTCTTGTGGATCTTATTGGGCTTTAGAACAAAACTATAATAGGATTTCAATTTTTTTAGAGCGGCCTAGAATTGAGTTGGTTTATCTGGGCCTACATTTCTAAATGTTTTATAGAAATCAAACTTGTTTGATTTAATTTTATGAATGTGATTTTTTTTTTAAAACAAAAATTTATATGAATGTGATTTGAGAAAGGAACTTGTTGCATCGTGATCTTCATAGTTCATAGTCCAATCCAATCACTATAAATTAGATTTATATAATACTCCCTCTGTTTTGTTTTAATTGGTTTTTCATTTTTTTTTGTTTCAATTTGTTTAATGTTATTTGTTATCTTTGACCAATTCTATTTTTAAATGATTTTTTTGTTGGTTGGGTTAAATTTAGTTAATGCAAAGTGAATAAGAGCTAACAATTGTTTTAATAACTGTGCAAAAAAACATTAACACCAACTAATATAATATGAAACAAATAATGTTCTTATTGTGTTATTGATTCATGAGTCTGTAATTTTGTTGACAAAAAAATGTTATTGATTACACCAAACGATTACACAAGTTTTATTTTGTATAAATTTCCGGAAACAAGTAATGTTTACTAATATTTGTTTATACTGTATTAATGTATCTCTCGTTGATAGGGCTGAGTACTGATCGAATCTGGGGTTTTAAAGGTATTTACGATTTGTTTCGGATGTTACAGATATCTAATTTTCTGATTTATTTTGCTTCGGAAAAATACGGATATTCGGAAAAAATGGATATCCGGAAAATAAATAGATATTTGCGGATACTTATGGATATCTTTTTTTTAATATCAACAGACGTCGTTTACTGTCCATATGGATACAAAGCAACCAAATTGGTTTACAAAATCCACATGATTCTGTAATCTTGTCGACAAAAAAAGAAAAAAAAAAACAAATAATCTTATCAAATTTTTTTTATAAATTTTTTTTGCATGATATAAAAGATAAAAAAAATAAAAGAAATAGTGAATCTACATATGTTGTAAATTTTTAAACTTAGTTAACAATTACAATAATACAAAATTTAAGAAAATGATTATAATCTTCATAAATGTTTTCTTTTTGTTTGATATAATACTTTTATATAAGTAATATTGTGAAAAGAATCTGTCAAACCATATGTTAGAATAATAATTATATAATTTTATGCATTTAAATTTTTTAATATAATCAAAATATACATGTATTTATATATTGACGTATCAAATCAGATATTCACTCCCAAAATTTTAATATTTGTGATTTGCTTCGGTTTTAACGGATATTGAATTTTAGTAGTTGTTTTGCTTCAAAAGCTTCGAATATCCGGAATTTTTGAATCGAGTCGAATTTAACGGATAAAATGTTCAGCCCTTAGTGGTTGACTAGTTTTATTAAATAGCAAGAGAACGTACGGATTATAGTAAAGTAGTTGGCTACCTGCACAATATTCTTCCTTTTTTATGAATTTAATAACTTGTAACGTGCTAGATCTTGAACAACGCCAGCTTTGAAGATTATTAATATGACATCCTAAAAGTGCATTGAGACATTATGATTTCTCAAAGGAAAAAAATATCTTTAAGGTATAGTCTGTAGTGAACTTGATTCAAAAGATTCACCGAGTATAACAACGAGATCACAGCTCAAATATATTATGGGATATTTAGCTTGGAATGATTTGAGATTATGTAATCTGTTTAGACAAGATAGGGTTATAGAGATAAAGTACTCAACTTAATGTATAGTTTATAGGATTATAGAGGAAGCAAAATCTAATAAAAATTGAACTAGCAACCACATTTCAAAGTTGTTTTTGCTTGGCCTTTCACTACAATGTTGGGTCTTCTAAATCAGAAACGAATATTATGACCTGTAAAAGTTATTTCTGTCCAGATTTTATATACAAAAAAAGTTATAGATATCTAACTTTTTTTATTTTTGTAACTTATATAGATATCTAACTTAGCTCTAGTGAAAATTGAACCTTTAGATATCTAATTTGACACCGAGCTTTATTTATTTCCCTATTTTATTTTATTTTATTTTTGCAAAAATCTCTCTATTTTATATTCGTATATTAAGTGTGGTCTTTATGATATTATATGCATGCATAATCCCATGTAAACTTAAAATGTGTTGTCATTTTCACAAAAGAAATTTGAAAAGGTTGCTTAAAAGGATTCGAAAATGACTCGTACGCGTTAGGCACGCGACATATCAATTTATCTGTGGTCTCTTCAACCCCTTCTCGTTTTTATCATTTTAATAGATATTTTCAAGTTCGTGTCAAAGAGAAGATGTTCGGGTAATAATTACGCAAGAATAATTTAAAGGTAATTATGTTTTCAATTAAAACGGTGAATAAAAGTCAAAAAGAAAGTTTGGCAGAGACTTCAAAGAGTTTTATGATCAGAATCAACGCTTGGGTCAGACGTACATAGCAGATGTTTACGTCTCACATTAAGACAAATTACAACTTGGACAACACTAATAAGACGTAATTATTAAGAGGATCTGTGACCACTTAAACAAAAGAAGAGTGTTGTGCCCAATTGTTTTACAACAATGTCTAGTTCTTTACCTATTACTATTAATGGCAATTGGCGGAACATATACTAAAGTAGAACGTCCATGAACAGTGCCGAATATTCACTGTAAAGGTATTATTTTTTATTGAGCAATACACAATACTAGAGTAATTTATATGACGAGTTGTCTACAATACTTTTTGATTGTAGTAAAGTCAAAGCTATAATGTTATATGTTTAAATTATGTTTACTATGATTTTTTCAACTTGTTGGATTAATAAATTTCACGGGTAATCAAAATTGTATAGTCCAATTGGAAACATAATTAAATAACTCCAACGATTGTGGCAATGGAGAAGTTGTTAATATATATCCCAATGCTTTGGAGCCATTCCCAATGCTTTTGGAAGACTACATATCTTTTAATAATCCAAGTAGTTCATATTTTGCCTGTTGGCTGAGAGCTACTTAAACAATATAGTATTAATACTTTACTGTAATAAACAAATTTGGCTGGCTAATTAATAATTACTGGAGTAATGGTTACAATATAAGAAGCCTTAATGACCTTGGTCAGCTTGCATCTGAATCTTAATAGCCATAAGGGACGCCGTTGATGGAACTTAATCATCTTGTTTTGTTGGTAAAAAAGTACTTAAAATATTTGAAATTTGTATGAAACGACAGATTCAAGACTGAAAATCATTGAACTTAACCGGACCAAACGCACCGGTGGATCCACAGTTGTTATTTTTATATCACAAATGTTCCTCACTAACGAGTAGTTTTGTTTACAAAGATGAAAGAGTAGCCAGCATTCTAATACATAGAACCTCTATAAATTAATAATATCTATAAATTAATAAATTTTGCTGGTTTTCTAAGTTGGACCGATGTTAAATATAAGATAAATCGATAAAAGAATAAGATAGTAATATTTTTAAAACTTCTATGTAAATATATAGTCCATTTAAAATCATAAATTAATAATCTATCTATATATAATTTTTATATAAGTACAAGCTAAATATTATATTATTGATTTTATATTCACAATGGAAATTATTTATTTCTCTTAATATTTCAATATATTTTGATAATATTTAGTAAAATTATACCGAAAACTCCTTAACAATTCTATGAAATAGAATAGTATACACAAACTAAGATAATAAAACAATATGGAAGTCAAATTTCTAAAATTTAAATAATGTACATACCGTAAAATAAAATATATTTTTTATAAATAAAATTATTAAAAAAAAGAAAAAAAATTAAATAAGAAAACTTTTGTAAATTATTTTAAAATCCCAACATTATTAATTTATAGAGGTTTTAGTGTATATTAATTTTTGTAGATTTAATCAATGAGCTAAACATAATATTTATAATGAACATAAAATCATATCAATATCATTAAATGAATTAAAATAATAAATTCCTGTCTAAAAAAACTGTTAGTTTTATGATCATTCACAATGTAAAAAAAAATGTTGTTTTGGCCAAACTATCAATCTGACCTCTATGGTTCAGTCCATGAACTGATGAACATATTGCATAAGCTGTGTAGGTTGAGCAACAAACCATTAGCATTGAGGGTCTTGTAAAATATGTTTGTAAACAATGTACGTTTTTTTTGGTCAAAACAATATGTTAATCAAATATACTGTAGTATAATGAAAAAAAAACAAGATCACTTATTGCATGCAAAATTTGAACTAATGACGTTATGGGTCGGGTGAATAGCTCACTAGAGGAGGTGGTCTCAGCAAGACAAGACGCGGATGATAGAAATGGACACTTCTGCGTAACGAGCAATTTTTGTTTTCGAACTGATAACTAGCAATCTTCGCGACCCATCGAAAATAAGATGGTGGCCTCACCTAAAATCAAAGGACATCTTTGTGGATGACAAACCAATACCAACCAGACAAATGATGACTTTAGTGAAATTTTGTTAAGGGTCATGAATAAGACTCGTGAATTATACCAATAATTTCTAAATTTAGTTGTATTTTTCACAATTGGATCGAAATGAGTACACAACGAAAAAGAAGCAGCAAGTTAAAAAGGACATATATTTAGGGAGTACACAACAAAAAGATAAGCAGAAAATTAAAAAGGACATATATCTAAATATATGGATCTGGAATAATATGCTATATAAGTTTATTAGTTACGTATACAGTACATCTTTTAAATTCATACGACAAACCTTATTAACAAAATTAAGTTAAAAATATCTATCAATTGGTTTTGGTAGGTGCAGTGCAGATGCCATATTATACACAAGACTGTCAACTTTCAAAACTTAGCACTGATCAACAATGTTTAAGAAATAATTAGTTGCAGGTAGAACAACTAGGTCTTCAGATTTCAGACGTCATGTTCAGAAGGGACCGGAGGTAAATAGAGTCACATGCATATATAATTTAGAACTAATTAGCAACTTAGATTATGACGAATAAAGACAAACTACAAGATGGGGTTTTTATATCCTGATATGGTTGACACTTGAGTCACTTGACCCTTGTGAGCACGAAACAACGTTCTTTAAGAAAACAAAGGATGAAAAATTGTAGTCAGCGTCTCGCCGTCTCCGCAGTGGTCAGGACGTCCTTTGTTACGGGGTCGCGGCTATACGTTTTCTTTTGCCTACACACCTTCTTTGTTTTTTCTTTCCTTTTTATTTTATTTCTCTTTACTTTTAGGAAGTTTCCTTCTCTGTTAATTTAATTGTTTTATGGTCTAAAAGTAACTACGTGCCCCATGCATGTCCCTGTGCTGAATTTTCCACAGAACAAACGGTTGGAAATTTTTTGAATTTAGAGAGGAAAGTTGATAACTTAAGCGAGGGATGCATGCATTTAGAAGGTAGTGTGCGAGATCGATGCATTTATATACGCCGAATTTGAAATAGCCAACTATTAAATGATATGAGTAAACTAAGCCAGTTTGTAGTGAGTTAAAGAAAAGCATGCATAAGTTATTAACGCGGAAGCTTTGCCAACAATCTTATATAAGCTGAATTTAATAATAACGAACTAATTAGCTTTAATTAAACCACAAGCATTCTATATACTTCAAATTAATTTTTGATACCAAGGAAATATTCAAAATCATGACGTATTAATTAATATGAAAACCTTTTATTATTTCCATCCATTATCAGTTCTTCTCGTGGTATCAGTTTAAAATGCATATGAACCACGAATCTCGTGGGGGCTGAACCAGAGCTCTTTTTTATCTATTTGTATCGAATACAAACTGTTGCATATGCGTTCAAACATGTCTTGTGTCTTTTTCTTGTCACTGACAACTGGAAGCAACACGACAGCAAGTGGTTACTAATTTGGAACCAAAGCATTACAAGACAAAACGTTTTATTAAGCGTGATATAATGAATATCACTTGATGTGAAGTTTGATAAACTTAATAGAAAACCAGTACGCAGAATAGTCAGATGCCACATTAACCATACATTAACTCACTTCGAAGACAAAATTAAGTCGCGGAAAGTAATCGAGTTACATGCTTTCATCATTTATCATCATCAACAACAAGAAAAAATCCATAAACACGATTTATACATTATACATTTTGAATATAAACTCTAACAAAAGCACACATGATAACAATGTATTTACATAAGCTATAATTGTTATTAACTTTTAAGTTTCAATACATATATGAATATAAATCTCGAATAAATTCTCAGAAGATCAAGAGATCTTCCTTAATGTTGTAACCCATCTTCTCAAGATTAGGCTGCAACGCAAACTGAATCATAGGCGGTGGTCCACACGCCAACGCCAGAGACTCACCTTCTAAACCTTCAGGAACATGTTCTCTAAGCACAGCTTCGGTGATAAACCCTGTGCTGTACTCCCAACCTTCTTTAGCGATTTCAACAACGTACCAAATCTTTAGCCTGTCCTCAAACTTACTAGCCCATCCTTCTAGCTCTTCTCTCACAAGAATATCATCCTCGGTTCGGTTTGCGTAAACCACATACATCTCGGTTTCGTCCTCTGGGTCACTCAGTATCGATTGAATGACTTGGTAGATAGGAGTTATACCGGTTCCTCCAGCAAGCATGGCTAGTTTCGTGGCAAACTTGGGTTTACCGTTGACCATGAAGTTGCCTCTGCCCTTGTACTCGATATGTCCTAACGGACCTTTGATGTCTAGAACCGCACCGATCGGTAACGAGTCCAAGTGCTGTGACATGAGCCCTCCGTTGGGGAATCTTGGATGGACGTTCTTGAAGTAAACCTTGATGACTAGGTCGATATATCCAACCGCGTCGACCGTGCTGGTCGGAGTATAGGCTCTAAGACAGAGCTTGTCGTTTATGGTGGCGCAGAGGAAAATGTGTTTCCCGACAGGTAGACCAAGCTGCTGATCTTCAGATGGTAACGCGAATCTGAACCTACGCACGTCGTGAGAAATTGAAGTCTTCTCGATGAGTTTAACCGGGACTTTCTCGCGCGGGTTAACCAATGCTATGTTCTTAGCAGGAGCTAGCTCTCTGATGGGAGCTAACAAAGACATTACACTGGAGCCACCATGGACCGAGACGTTAGGTGAAGAGTCGTACCCCGTTGTGATAAGCTCACCGATACGATAATCTTCAAGAAGCTTCTTGGCTTTGTCTGAGTGTATGGCTTCAAACTCTTCGGTGCAGTCACTACCAGCGTTGATGAGGATAGAGTCCGAGCCACCAGGGTGGTCTTTCAAGAAACGTGTGCAGTCGTAGATGTGGCCGTGGACAATGATCCATGCAGATTCAGCTGAGTTGTGTTTCCTAACTTCGGACATTGAGTACATCTTTGAGGCAGTGTTCATGAAAGGTGTTGAAACTGATTTCTTCAGAGTTGGGTTTGACTCTGAGGATTTCTCGATCTGACGCTCCTTTGCCATCCACCCACCCGATTGGTTTCCGGGTCGGGTCGGGTGTTCGAAAACGATACCTATCTCTCCTCTGTGAGGCTTGCACACGTTGGTTTTGATCCTGAACCAGCAGTTGTTCATCATCCCCTGTTTTCAACACCAGTCAACGTCATTATTGATTTTGTCAAAAACCATTAGCTGGATACCATGGACTTTAGTCTTCTCTAATTAAAATATAATTTTCAGTAAATCTATACTAGTACTTTTTTTTGTGCACTATCAATACCAATACTTAATCACTAAATGAAACTGTCTAAACTAGACAACTAAAGATGGTAGGTAACACGTTAAGAAAGTCATGAACTACACAGTAGTTCCAGCCTTGTAGGAAATTGTTAATTATAATTTTTAGTTAATCAAATCACACTAAACTAAAAAAAAATAAAGAGAGAAAGAGTGGTTTACCATGAGGTTCCAGATGAGTTTTTCAGGCTGGGTGTTCAAAGACTCATCCCAGGCTCGAACAGCTATCTCTTTAGCACTAAGCAGATCAAGAACCTCAACGTCAAGTGACCAGAAACACCAGCACCAGAACTTGCCATACTTGTTTGGCTTCTCTTGATGATCAAGCTCACACACACTCCACGTCTCTCCTCCGTCTAGAGTCACCTCCACTCTCGTTACCTTCTTCCCTCCTCCTGTTTTAAAAAAATAAATAAATTTATTCAGAATCTTAATTAATTTGTTAACTTTTAATTAGAGATTACTAATAAACTTTTAATTACCAGAGTAAGCATAGCCTTTTAACGTGTACGGCTTCTGAGTCGTGAATGCATTGATCGGCAAGATCTCCTCGTGACCAGGTGTCGTAATCACCGAGTTTATATTAAGCTCGTTGATTATATACTCCGGCCTGTACCACCAAGCTGCAACACAACGACAACATTAGTTATTACCATAGCCACTTCTTGTAATAAAACGGTAAAAAAAAAAAAGGAAAAATTAAAATTTTACATTCTTCATTTGCCAGCTCAGCATCCACGTAAGAAGGGAGGACTCTGTTGTCTTTGTAGTGGTAGTAATTGTCAGACTCTTGAGGCGTGACAATGATGCGCTTCAACCACTTAACCATCCTCCCGCCGATAAAACCGGGTATAATGATCCGAACCGGAAACCCGTGATCCGGCGTGAGAAGCTCACCGTTCTGCATGTACGCCAATATAATGTCCCTCGCGGGGTCCATGGCCATCTCTTTCTTGATGCTCGTCCCGTACTTAGACCCGCCTCCTCCGGGGAGATCCTCCGCTCCCTCGAAGCAGACGTTGAGAGCGCCTCCTCTCTTGCTGTAGACGCCGCAGCGACGGAGGACGTCGCTCAACGGAACGCCTCTCCACAGGGAAGTGGAAACTCCGGCGGATCCCCAGTTGAACCCGATGGTCTGCTTCACCATGTTCTGCTCCTTCCTGCGGTTCCCGGCGCAGACGAGCGTCACCGGGAACTCGCGGCTCGGGAACTCGTTGACGAGCTGCTCCATGGTGAGCTTCATGGGACGCTTGACGAGTCCCGTGACCTCGACGGACCAGTTGGACCAGTCAGCTTTGGGGACGAAGCCGTGGTTGCGGACGTAGTGGAGAGGGACGGGGGTGATGAAGCCGTGGTGCATGAGGCGGGGGAGGGGAGCCTCGGCGTTGAAGGGGTGTTTTCCAGTGAGACGCACCATAGAGGAGTTACGGTGGATCCAGTGGTCAGCCGTTGATTCGTCACGTAGGTCGAGAACGGACGGTTCGAGATCGGAGTTGGATTTGAGGACCATGTCCTTGTAGTATGAGACGTAACGGTTGTGGCTCTCGTCCTCATCGTCGCTGGAGTCGTAACGTTCGGTGGTTTTGTCGACGGATTTTTCTTCGGTTGGGACGTTGACACTCTGGTCTTGGTCAAGTGAGCGAGATGGGACAAGTGGAGGTTTGAAAGGGTGGACAACGGCGCCGTTTAGGGCGGGGCTGAGGCGGGGATAGTGGCGGT
The DNA here is from genome assembly GCA_026261945.1 of Hirschfeldia incana. NCBI lineage: Eukaryota > Viridiplantae > Streptophyta > Magnoliopsida > Brassicales > Brassicaceae > Hirschfeldia > Hirschfeldia incana. Next base: position 2,724,420 of record JABCMI010000036.1, read on the forward strand.
TATCGACGGACGTTGCCATGGAGAAGCTATTTTTTTCTTTCTTTCTCTTGTTTTGGTTTTTCGATTTATTTTTGGTTTCTATGAATGGCGTGATGGGGTCGTATATATAGGGGGCTTTGCAGAGATTGATAAATAAAATATTAAATGAGAAATAAAGAGTGTTTGGAAATTGACAAATGTGAGTTTGTGTGGTGGCTGAGTATGGGGGCCCGTCTACCAAGATCCTATACCATGGCCTTTAAGATGGGAAATAATATTGCGTAAGATTATTTTTTTGTTTATTAGTTTTATTTTCTGACGAAAAGTAAAAATGTAAATGCGCATCCAGGGAATCGAACCCTGGTCAGTACCGTGGGAGGGTACTATGATACCACTACACCAGATGCGCTTTTGATTCTACAGTGATTTCTTTCCTTCATAACTAAAATGTGTATAATACTACAACTCCTCAATACTTGAAATTATTATTTTTCACTACATATGTTTTGGTGGTTTTGTAGAAGTACCAAAATTAGAAAAAATCTATCGCCGGGACATTAAATCACACAACAATGTTGCATTTATCAGTTATCGCAAAAGCAATAAGCATGACACGGAAATAATACAAGCCTCAAAAAAAAATTGGTTGTAGATAAATGAGTAGGTTAAATTACGAATCATAAGCTACTAAGACTAGTTTTCTATGTAAAGTTATGTTACTAGGACACTGTCAACAGTATGACTAGCCATTTCGTTTATTTACGAGTATTCTGAAATGTTTACGGGTCTTGATGATAATATGTACCAAAATGCATCGTTTAACACTGAGTGACCGGCTGCCGATGAGTCTCTCTCCGACTTCCACAAGGCGGTTTCACGGGTTTTAACATCACTTATATCCCTAGATCAAATTACATGTAGATTTCCTCGGTACGACTCAACTTCAGCTCTGAATTGATCTACATTTCACATAGGCTGTCGACAAAAAAAACACCTATTTAACTTATTTTTCTAGAGGTTATGTTTGGGAGCTGTAAACAAAGTGTGTTAGGTTGAAAATGTTAGTGTTGATAAAATATTTTCTTGGAATAAAAGGCAAAACAAAAGTAATGTAAATGTGTTGGCTGAAAGTCCTTTATTTGTGTTGGGATTTTTTGTAGTCATTTTGTATTTTGATATTAGTATACAAGGACCGATGAATGTAATTTAATCAATAAAAGAAAAACATTTTTGGCAACTAAGGAAAAACACTTACGGATTGCACTAAGGGGGGTGTATTGAATTGAAGGTTTTAGGAGATTTTAGGATTTTATTAAAATCTCCTGTTATTCAATCAATGATTTTAAAAACTCTTTTAAAATCCCCCGTTATTCAATATGTGATTTGTGAAAAGTCATTTCAATTCTCTTACAATCCTCTGTTATTCAATTAACAATTTGTAAAAACTAAATCAAATCTACTGTTATTCAATTGAAAACAATATTTAGCAAGAAAAAATCATGATATGGATTTTAGAAGACTTTACGTTCTTTGTTAGTTAAAAATAGTCACTGTAAAATAACACCTCCACAGATGTTATTTGAAGATGCTTGAAATAAATTAGTTATTACATTTTGAATAAAACAACATACGCACAAAGTACTATCATTCCGTTCTCCGATCACCCCACACTTCCTCACCTAGCCACCACCCTCTTCTCCAGATCACCCTCACCTGCTTCTCTCTCCTCACCGAGCCACCACTCTCTTCTCCACATCACCCTCACCTGATCCTCTCTCCTCTTCACCGACCCACCACTCTCTATCCCTTCCCTTCCGTTCAACGCGCCATCGACCAGTTCGTATCAGAGGATTTTAGCTTTTCTTATCTCCACCTCGCTAACCTTAATTCCTTGTCCACCTCTATGAAGCTAGTCGTTAGGCTGGTCCCATTCTCTCACGGACTCAATGCAGCCTCGTCCTCGGTTGTGGCTTCTTCTTCCCTCATGATGTCCCTGTCCTCCACCACAACTTCACGCTCAACTATGCAATTAAAAGGATTGATCTTTGAGGCCAACCTTCACTAATTACTTGAACGAACTGGTCTCTTATCATCGTTATATGTCATGAATCAAGCCCTGTTTCTTCTCTTTTGACATCCAACGTGTCGTCAACCTTGCAAGGTTTGTTCCTTTTTTTTCTCTATTCATCATTATCATCATTGAGCAAAACATAATTATGGGCTGTTTTCTGAAAAAAAAAACATTAGCTTGGACTTTATGCTTGATGGTCTCTTTTCAACAAAATATAATTATTGACTTCTTAGTTATTTATTAGGGTTAGGTTGCTAGATATCAGTATATATATGTGGTCAATATCACGCTGTTATTCTAAAGGGAGAGGCTTCCAAATTGTTATTGAACTTCAAAGATCATCCACGTTTGTTTCAATACTTTGTTATGTTTCCATGAATATATGATAGTTTTCTTTGCATAATGTTCTTACTTTCTCTGTTGTACTTTGTGATTAGTTAGCTTCCATACAATGGGAGATTCCCAAAATGCAAATGGTAAGGGTCAATATCAGTCATGGTCTCGACCTGAAAACAGATTGTTATTACGGTCACTGGTGGATGCGATCAACAATGGTTTCCGTGATCCTAGTGGTAAATTCAATAAGCTAACAATCGAGACAAGAGTATTATCAGTTCTACACCAACAACTTGGATCGAAGAAAACATATGGCCACTACAAAAATAGGATGAAGATCCTGAAAACTAGGTATCATACTTTGACATATTTTCTTCGTTGTAACTCTTTTGGGTGGGACTCTGAACCGTGATGTTAGTGGGAAAAGGGAGATTGTTGCAGGTTGCATCACCATCAAGGAGCTCGGAACCGTGATGAGGTCTTTGGGGCAAAACCCAACTGAAGCTGAGCTCCAAGCCATGATCAACGAGGTTGACGCAGACGGGAACGGGACCATCGACTTCCCCTAGTTCCTGAACCTGATGGCAAGGAAGATGAAGGACACTGACTCGGAGGAAGAGCTCAAGGAAGCCTTCAGGGCTTTCAATATAAACAAGAATGGTTTCATCTCTGCAGCAGACTTTGACATGTGATGACGAGCCTCCGGGAGAAACTCACCGACGAGGAGGTAGATGAGATGATCCGAGAAGCTGATGTTGATGGCGATGGTCAGATCAACTATGACGTATTCGTTAAAGTCATGATGGCTAAGTGATAAAGAGAGAGAGAGAGTGAATCTTTCTTTCTTGTTATGACTTGTTCATGCTTGCTGTCATCTCGAACATGTTTTCCCCTTTTGATTTGTTTGCTCTGGTGATTGTAATGTGAAGTATGAACTCTTCGTATAAATGACGGAAGAAAATATTATCAGTTAAGTATTATTATTCAAATCACCTAAACTTTCAGTAAATATCTTACCAAATCACCTATGAATTTTATTTTTACTTTTAAAATTTTACTAGAATCACTTAAATCCCTTCAAAACTCATCTAAATCTCTCTAAAATTAAAACACTTCAAAATCTCCCCAAACCCTTGATTCAATACACCCCCCTAAGAGTATAGTTTCTTTTTTTATTCAGCTTTGCACTTGGAAAAGAAAAAAAAAATCTAATTTGGGAAAGTATATGAAACTTCTGAGAAGTAGGACATGTGGTAAACAAAAACATTGCACTTAAAGGGAATGAACATATCAGTACTATTTTAATGTTTATAAATTGAATGCAAACAATACTCGAGTACTAACGGGCAAGATAAACCTTCCCTTGAAGCGCTACAAAAATGTCTCGATATTGCATTACAATGCTAAGCTTTATTTTTCTCTGTCAGTCAATATTGGCTTGCAAAACAATGTTCTATTTAACTTGGAAACCATCTATCCAATAACATATTTAGATCTAATAAGAAAAAGATACAAACTTATATTACTTTATTTGGATTTTAAGTCTTTAATACAAGGTCAATCGTGGATACAACCAAAATCATCATCTGAAGATATTTGAATTCACAATCTAACTACTAAAATGTTCTTTTTATTAACGTGTCACCGCAACAAAATAGCTAATTTGTAATATGCACAAGTTGTAATGTTTTATAGCTAGCAATAACAATACTATACTAGTCCATATATAAGTATATGATGCGACTACATTTTTTTGGATCAACATGCGACTACATTAAAATACAAAAGTAATACGTAAACTCGCTAATATCTTGTGTTAGAATTGAATACGTTGATGAATGCGCAAAATGTAGACGTCGGTCACGCAAAGATTAAATTGCATCACGTGTGGCTACATATTACAGAGAGGTATTAATCAGCATATTCGCAAACAGTATTGTTCGTCTTGACTTCAATTTCTTGAAATCAACATCAAACGTTAGTGTAACTATTGTCGAAAATCTCTGTATGCAATCTATGGAAGCTTTAAGAAAAACTATTTTAAAGTTCAAAAATAAAAAAAACTATTTTAGAAAATGGAGAATGAGAATCCGGTGGGTAGCTATAAATATCTATGAGCCTATTGTTGACTTGTCTGTTGTAGAATAAAAATATTAATCAAGTCGAGAAATAAAATATCCCGAAGATTTTTATGGATTACATGACGATTAATAAGATAAAGCGCAATCTTTATATATAAAGAAGACTTTGCTTCTCTCCCAGGCCTGCCAGCTCAGACGCCACGTCATAAATTGAAGATCTGCTAGGTTGACACATCAGAAACTCACCGTTTCACTAAAATTCTTTTGTTTTTCGTCCAGGCTTCACATGGACTCGATGTCACACTCTGTTATACGGCCCAGATACCATTTATCCATACGCAAACCCTAATCTGTCTCTATGATACCGTGTTCTTCGTTCCCCTTCGATCGGCGGAGACGATACCGATCCAGTTTCTATAACGGAAGGCGTTGTGGTTTCTACATTTTCAATCATATTGTCTTTAATCGTATTAATTCGTGAGCCCACTGTGAGATCTTCAGTTGCGTTGTTCAGACGGTGATTTTTGATTATAAATAAGTTCATAACTCACTTCTGCGAACTGCGATCTCCAGTTCTCTCTCATATTCATCTCTTAATGCATCCCTTTGCGTCCGTTGTCAAGGCTAGGCAAATGAAGAAAGCTTGCTTTTTGTAGATATCATCCCTACAAATCTTAATAACTCTTAGAAACTTTTTCACAGTGGAATGATTTCGGGTACGTTTATTGATTTGGTTTTTGTTTGTTGATTTACGATGATTTGTGTATCGTTTATTAATTTAGAAAGCTTGAGTTTATATGATTTTGATTTAGTTTTTGGTTTAGTTTTTTTTATTTGTTGATGTAAGATGATTTTGGTTGTATACTGATTTTGAAAGCTTTAAATGATATTGGTTTTGTTTTGTGTGTTACTCCTTTTATTTATTCAGAACATAATTTATAGTTTCCTGTCAAAATCTTTGCGTCTCTCTTTTGCAGAATAAAACTAACTTTGGTTCATTGCAGCTTCTGTTGATGAAATATGGAATCCAAGTTCTATGTGCTAGAACGGATACGATCCTGCAACGTGGATGCTTGACATCACTGATCCTTCAATGGAGTCACAAATGTATGTGGCCTTTGCTCAACTATTCACCAACTCCTCTCTTCATCGTTATGTTAAAGTCAAGCATTACTATTAGTTGCAGACCCGAGTATTACTTACACTGTCCTAACCTCACTATTGATGTCTACTTCAGGAGAAACCAGAAACTCATCAAAACTCATCAAAGAGCTCGGTACTCCAGCACCAGGTTCGAAATATCTCTACTTCCAAACTAAGTATTCGCTGCTGTTTTTGACTCAAGCCAAAGCTTGCATCTTAAAACAGTGTTGGTCTAGCTGGAGATCCTCAGTACAATGCCATTCTGTTTTCTCATGAAAATATTGGCGTCATATTTTGTTAGGTTTCCTGGTAAACAGGAGCGAAAATGTAAGTTTGCTTCCATATGTGCCATTTTAATATTTTATTAAATTATCATCTTACCAAAAAACGTGTATGATTCATCCCAAAACCACAACAGAGAGGAGCAAGACCAGAATAACTTCTTTGGAGTCAGGCACCCTGATGCCCAAGGTTGCAACAGTTCGAACCGCTATTGTCATTGAGCGTACTGTTTCTACCGTGAAAAAGCTGCTGGAATGTACTTACCAATTTCTTATGGAATCCCTCAGGTTAACCATTCTGGATACTCTTAGTATGTCTTAAAGACTTGAATTATGGTTCGACCACAATGAAAACTTCTCTTAAAAATATTGCAGGCCGTGGAAATCATGTACAACACGATACAAACGGGAGTTCACACAACAGGAATAAAAATTTGAAGAATTTATCTACTCTACAACATCAATGATTGGACTCAGATTCATCGCACGCTGTACATGTTCAAGCTTCTGAGATGCAGACAAGACTAGCGGAAGTAGCGAGATGGATACTGTCTGAGTTTCAGAACGCTGTTCTTCGTGAGCCTTCGGTAGTTCCTGTCCCTGGAGGAACTGCTCCAAGCAGACTCTCAACAATCTCATTATGTGGGATCCCTCAACCTGAACTGATCCAAACACACCGGTTTTGGATTTCACTGAGCTAGAAGATAAGTCACCATTGGCTTTGCATCTTATATGGTTAATCATGGTGTTGCATTTCAACTTGGAAGAGAAGTCACATCACTACAGCGACACATCTTTAGCTCAAATTCATCATGAACAACATTCAATACATATTTCAGAAAGTGAAAGGATGACCTGAGCTAAGGTAAATGATCAGAGACTATTATTTAAGGAAACTCACAGGCAGCTACTAACTACCAGAGATCGACATGGGTTAGAGTACTGAGTAGCTTGAGAGATGAAGGATTACATGTGGGTGGGAGTTTCTCCTCTGGTATATCAAGAAGTGCATTGAGAGAAAGGCTAAAAGCGTTTAATACAATGTTTGAAGTGGTTCACATGACTCAGTCTACATGGTCGGTTCCAGATGCTCAGCTTAGATATGACCTGAGAATATCTTTATCTGAGTATTTGAATCGGGGCTTATAAATCATTTCTTGGAAGGTTCAGTGGTCCACATAGAGAGTGGAAAAGACCCTGAACTACTTGGAAGTATTCGGTTGAAAATATCGCGAGAATCGTTCTTGATTTCTCTGAAGTATACACATCACACCCACTAAACTTGAGGAGACGATGAAAGAAGAAGATTGGATTGTTACTTTCTCTCTTTTGTTTAGTTTAGCATTTTTTGGTGCCCCATACACGTTAGGATGTTGTAGGCTAGAGACATTCTTTGAATTTTTATTCGCAGGTAGGTGTTTTTACGCACCGTTAATATTTTTCGTAAACTCCCCTTTGTATCATCACATCTGAAGTAGGAAACAAATATTCGGTAGTGCATATCAATGGTGTTGGAGATACGAGCCTTAAAAATTTGCTGAAAGATGGGTGTGATTTCTTTCAAGTTGTAGCTGCTGTCCACATAGAATGGATACTGCTCTTCAACTTTCAAAAGAAGACGAAGAGAACCTTTTTTGTACCATAGTCTTGGGAAATTGTCGGATATTTGTGATTTTTCTTTTATTATTATATATTGTTTCTTTTTGGTTAGTAACAACAAAAATAATAACAGTTAACGTTAGTAATATTATACTTTTGATATGAAATAATATCTTCTCTTTCAAAACTACGTATTATGCAGTATTGGTATTTATATGAAAGTTATACCTTTTCAGACAACATGAGCACCCCATCAATTTAGGTTTGACATATTTATTAATCTATCTTTTTCACCAAATCGTTTTAAAAAGATTAGATACTTCATAAATTATTTTCATAATTGATTCATTTTTAAGTAAATAATAATTTCTTTTAAACAACATTTTATTAAAAATTAAACAGTATAGTATAACCTCTATAAATTAATAATCTATAAATTAATATCTCTATAAATTAATACAATTTTATAGTCCCAAATTGAGTTTTTGGTTCAGTTAGTATCTCGATAAATTAATAATCTCTATAAATTAATAAAAAATTAGAGTCACAACTTTATTAATTTATAGAGGTTTCACTGTATTTAAACTTAAATCAACTTACTGACAACAATATGTTAACAGATAACATTTTCTTACGAAATTCAAGTAATAAAATGAAAAATACATAAATTTCAAAAACAGATAGAAATTTATTATTAGAACAAAAAAAGGAAAACTATATGATTGTTTACATCTCATGGAATTTGATTTCTATTTTTTTATTATAAAACTCAAACATAGGAAAAATAAAAAAAAATGATATAACGCAACCAAAAAAACATCACAAATAAAACTTAATAATACATAAATTATAAAAATAATTAAAAATACAAGAACAGAAAAAAATTTACAATTTTTTTCCATTTTATTATAATCAAGCCGTGTAGATAAAAAAAGAGAGTGAGTCTAACTGAAACATTCCCCTTTTTGGTTGCTAGACATATAGAAATTGAAAATTTGATAGTAAACACACATCAAAATATAATTATCAAAACATAATCTTTTAAAAATATATTCAAGGAAAAGCAGAAACAATTTATATTTAATGAAATACATATATAACCAGAATACACAAGATAACAAAAAAAAGTTCAATGAAAACAAAACATAATATAACAAAAATAAATCATTTTCAAAAATATATAAAATTTATTTTACAATAAAAACTCCTATTCTAAAACATTCTTGATGACATAAATCAATATCATACACATTACTTACAAATTCAAACCAAATACATAAATAACAACAGCTTACAGAAAATATAAGAATATAAATCATAATTAAATTATATCCCGCCCGCAGGGCGGACCGACCCTAGTTAAGCATAAACTAAACAGAGGCTTAGAAAGGAGATTAGGGAGAAGTCTTTGGAGGTGAAGTGGCGCATGGGATCGCCAACGGCCAAGCAAATAAGAGGCGGGTCGTAATATTATTTCTGGATTTTAAAATATAAAATGATATATTGTCTAAGAACGCATGGACCCGTTTGTTATCTTTTTACATCCGATGTTATGACTTTCATTCAAGAGTCAATCTTGGTTAAAGCTTTAAAGCCAGTAATCAGCGTTGCCCACCGTAAAAGGTACATGGAGAAGATTTTATATAAAAACATCGAAAATTTGCTAATTGTTCTTATATTTATTTGAAGAGAGAATCATGCAGATGGCATTGAACTACTTCTAAGCTTCGATCGAGTAATTAGTGGCAGTTTTTGTAACTATTATCAAAATCGTTGTCAATGGTAAGCTGTTACACCATAGATAGAACTTTCAAGATTGTTTTCAGATTTTAGTTTAGTCAAAAAAAAAAAAAAAAAAAAAAAAAAGATTGTTTTCAGACTGTTCATTTCACCTCCGAATCGTTTTCTGTTTTTGTTTTCTCTTTGGTTAAAACAGGTCTGAAACTGACCAAATACTTTAAAACACTCAACAATATATAAAATGTGTATTTTAATTCGCGAGAACTACATCAGATCGATAGTATATCTTTATATATAAAAAAGAGTTGCATCTCTCCTCACTGTGACACGTTGGATTCCAGCCTGGAAATAGGAAGTATCTCATGCAGACACATCAGATACGCACCGTATCACTTAAGTTTTGTTCCGTTATAACGGGCTTCACTTGAGCTTCATCACGCTTATGTAATCTTCTTCGACTTGAGGCCCATCGACACATTATCCTACGGAACCCTAAACAGATGCTTCTTTGTTCGTCGTCATTGGCGCAGACTGTCTAGATCCTGTAACGATTTTTGTTTTTAATCATCTTAAATCGTCTTTAATCCCCCATCCCACTACGAATCAACTTCTTACGCTGTTCGTCTACTAGATCGTGTATAAATATGTTGGGCTTCTGTTCTAATTTGTTCAAGGCCCTGCGAACATGACCACAGACGGCGCTAAACCTAATTCTCTCCTTTGTTGCTCTGTGTTTGTGTACGGCGTGGAGGATGGGATCGATTGTTCTCGATCTTCCTGTAACGAAAGGCCTCTTTAGTCACATTAATACTGACGCCCACTAAGAGCCATTCAATGTGTTGTTACAGTCGGCTAAATCTATAATCTCTGCTATAAATAGGTTGGTATTCTCTTTCTGGAGATCTTGCTCTCTTCATCTATCTGCTATTTATCTCCTTTACTCTCGATCTCTACTCAACTCTCTCGATGGCTACTCTAGGGTGTTTCTTACTGATTTGAAGTCCGGGAGGTGTACATTATGTGGGTGGACATGCTCATGGTCGATGTTAATGTGAGTGAATTTTTGATTTTTTTACTTTTCTTTCGAGATATTATGATCCCGCATGTTTATTTTCTGGTGGATTTATTTTGATCAGTAGCGTTGATAGTGTTTTCTGTGAATCTGAACATGTTATATAGCATTGAGATCGACCGGAGGCAAGGTAAGTAGTAATGATTGTGTAATTTTTTTTTTTAAATCCCTTTTTACGTGTTCTTTATGTAAAGATTTGTTAGAAGTAATTCGGTTTGTATGTAAGAATTTGTTTTGAGTATTTTTAAGCTCTTGATTGTTGTGATGTATTGTTCTAGCTAAGCCACCTACATTATCTGAGATACTCCCATTTATTCTCAAAGCTGATCAGATACAACGCCAAGATGAAGAAGAGACTAAAGGGAAGAAGAGGAAGCATGAATCTGATGCTAAGCTAAAAGAAGTTTCATAAGATGAAGATGAAAAGAGACCAAAAGAGAGGAAGATCATGAAAGGAGCTAAGAACGTAAAGTCTCGATTCTTTAAAGTCTCTGTTTTGTTACTTCTTTTATACACAGATCGAATTTTGTTGTTGTTGCAGATTACGAAATCAATGACGGAGAAGGCAAACTCGCTTGCAAGAGAGCTTAAATCCATAAGATCCGACCTGAGTTTCATCCAAGAACGTTGTGGGTTGCTTGAAGAAGAGAACAAAAGACTCAGAGAAGGGTTTGTGAAAAGTGTTTGACCTGAAGAAGATGATCTGGTACTATACAACCTCCAAAAATGCTCTTTTTTTTCCTTCTGTTATGCTCTGTTTCTAACTTGAAGAAAAGGGTTAATTATTTGACTTTTTAGGGTATTGTTCTCAGGCACTGGTTTTTATGAGTTTCTTATAGTTATAAACATTTGATTGGTAGCAATTAGATACCGTTATTTGAATGATGCATAATTTCATAGTAGATGTCTCAGTTATCTAATAGCTACGTTTTGTTTTATTTTTTGGTTAACAAGATCATGATCTTAATATTTGTTGTTGTTTTTATTTGGTGTTAGACAAGCAAATCATAACAGTGGATGATTGAAGCAAGTTGACACGAACAGCTAATTAATCACGTTGATAACCATAACAATTGTTCTTTCTTTATGATATTGATGGTTCTTTCTTTTATCAGTGATCCAGGAAGCTCCACTATTCTATTTGACCATCATCTATACACAATGGTGAAGACTAAAGGGTTTAGCTTAGATTCGTGTGGCTGTAAGTCCTTATTTGTTTAAATCGCAAATACAACTCATGTTTGAGCCTGATACTAACTTTTTCTGCCGTCTTTACTTCTCTCTCAGGTTCACTGGTTAATGAAGTTAAAAGGAATCTTTTTGGTAGTAGTTTTGATGTCTCAGACTCGGGTTTGATCTTTAAAGATGAATGCTCCTTCTCAAAGGACTCGAGTAGGAAGAGCAGTAAAACCAACTCACAAGTTCCAAGAAATGTAATGGACCATGGTTAGATTAAGGATAAATAGGACCACTGGTGGCCAAGAAAGCTCCTTACCACCTTTTTAGGAAATTTTACATAATTATCATATATTTGTTAGCGAGGTATAATTTCTCGAATGTAAGATCTTCTATGGCAATTGTAAACGTTGGATGTTTAAAAAAAAAGAGAAAAAAAACCTTTGGGTTCTTTCAAAATTAATACATCTGGTTCTTCGTTTTCTCTTTTCATAATTCTTTGTGTTTATTGTATATTGTTGAGTTTTCTTTATTTTCATTTGACCACATAATCAAGTAAAGCACCGTGAATTAAAACACCATCTTTATTTTTTTTTGTAATTTAACATATTTCTTATTTACTAATTATTTAAATCATATATTTTAATACAACACTCAATACAAACATTTTAATAATCAGTGATATTTTTAGAGCACCTCAGTTATAATCGTTTAAATAAAATAAAAAACAAAGTAATTTCGTAGTAGGTAATAATTTTAATATTTTGGTACTAATAAAGTTAATAGTCTAGAATATTTTATAACCAGTCATATATATTAAATTCAAATATCATTTTAATCATAGTTTGTTTAAATAATTTATAGCAAATACTATTATTGATAAGTTAAATTATATTATAAAATACTTTTTTCTAAAAAAAATAATATATATCATCTATATGTATATCACATCATTTTAATATTTTATGTAAATAATGTAAAATTATTATATTCCAACATATATATGTTGGTTTGAAATAATTATACAATACAGTAGAACCTCTATAAATTAATAATTTAGTTCAAAATTTGACACAAATCTATAAAATAATAAGATAATATTTTTTAAAAGAAAATTATATGTAAATACATAGTCCCATTAAAATTATAAATTATTAATTATATATATATATACATATTTTATATAAGTAAGAATCTATTATTATATAATTTTTTAAAATTTACAATAGAACTATCTTTATATTTTCTTAACACTTAAGACTTGACACAATAGACAAATCCGATTGCATTTACTAACTGTTGTGTTTTGCATTGCAAATCTGGTCGCCTCATTTCTCTCAGTGAACGAAGACACATCGAAAGTATTGAAGGGGACAAGTTCTTCTGCTATATCCGATCTAATTTTTAAAATATTATAAATCTTTCTCGGTCATACAACTCTTATTTTATATTTATCAAAAACTCGGATTTATGGCAACATCATTACTACATTTTCTATGAAATTTACTAAAACATGTTAAAACCTAACTAATATATAAAAATTAAACTTAAACAAACAAAAACTACTCCGAAATTTGTTCAGTTTTAATATCCCGCCCGAAGGGCGGGCCGATCCTAGTCAAATTAATAGTTAAGTGTCATTTTATAAAAATATAATTAAAAATATTATATATATATATATATATATATATTTCAGATTCTTTTATAACATGTTTATTTTGGAAAAACTAACCTACTTTATATTCAAGAGCTTTTTTTTATTATAATATGTTTGTATTATTTTGTTTTTGTATCAACGTAGATGCAAAATAAATAACTAAGTCTACAAGGATTTTTAATATCACAAATTATTTGAAACATAAGGATTTACTGTGGTAGTCTAGTATTGCAAGACTCTTATATACGTCTTAGAGAGAGCATTAATAGCCAAACTAAAACGATGATGTGGTATAAGTGTACAACTATTTAATTTGTACACTTATTCATTTATAGTACGCAGCTCTTTATATTCTCTTAAATTATAAGAAAACATGCAAAGTAGAAATTAATTAACCACTAGAATATATATAGAGGCATTCGGAAAGTTAATATACAAAAGTGCTATCCTGGTGATATTTACTAGAATAATAGTATTGTTTGAATTAGAATATACACATGTACTATCAATCATAAGTTCTGTTAACATTTCGATTCATTAATGGTTTATATGAAGAATACGCAAAATCTATCATCAATAGTTTATTGTTACAAACCAATATTCTAAACTATCACATTCACGCACGTCGTAAACTGAAGCTTATGATGAACCACAAATCGATACATATAACTTCGATACAATAAGTAAATAACCATAAAATGCAATTTTTCACAGTATGACTATGTATACATTGATTTCTCCAACACAACACATTGACACAAGACAACATGGCTTTTTATTTTATTGACGTGGGCAACATAAGAACTTGATAGTTTTCTTTTTTTAATAAAAAACATACACGCTAAAATATGTATGATATGGTCCTATGGAGATTTGGCACACGCAATCTCAAATCGATATTTTACGATTGAAATACTTTTACCTTCCATTTGCAACATATATTTATGTGTGTTATGTTTTCTCATATTGGATTTTTGAAAGAAATGTTACTTTTTTTTAACACCTAAAGAAATGTTACTATAGATTACAGAAAAAAATAAGGAAAATGTGCGTATATATAAATTAAGAAGGAAAAACAATTGAGAAGGGGAGGCAGCTGGGGCATCTTTATGCGGTCAGGCAGCCATCGACCCTTTCGTGGCCTTTTGAGCCACTTTTACTGCATTTACATCCATTCATTTTTTCCTTTACATTCATAAGAAAAATCATATTAACATGATATAATAGATATATAAGGATGTAACTGTACGTAAAAGACAAAGATGAGTGATAATTATATTACTATTTTCTTGAAAATAAATAAAGAATCAATAGTACAATTTCATCAGAGGTACATCGTAAACATACTAATTTAATAATTAGTCTCAAATTTTCAAGAAATTGAGAGCCGGAGATTTAAATCTTTCACGAACTATCGAAACAACCACAACACGTATATTAAGTCAAAATGAAACTAATCCATTTTTCATGACTGTAGTTTTTCTTTTGAACACCCAATAGTTTTAATTTCTCACTAAGATGCAGTAGACAAAATGTAATGCATATATATATATATTAATTAAGCGAGTACGGTATCAAAGGAGTTTCGGCTCCAATACAAATTCGGATAAGAATAAAATTTAAATTTGAGTTCTCTCAGCATTCGTTCGATGACCGATGCATACTTCAGTTGCGGTAGACTGATCTCATTGCTAATCTAGATCCACTTTGATTGATACCATGATATATCGGATTATTCAAGAAAAAAAGTGTATATCACAAACGTTAAATATTGACTTACTGTAGGGACGTAATTATCTTAACCATTGGAAGATCGGTTATAAAAATATCATAAATATATTCCCCTTTCTGTTGCTATTTCCATGTGGCTAAAAACACTTTGATTTTATCTAGTCTGTGTTTCAAAGTAATTATTAACGTGTTATTAACAAAAGGCAGTTTGCCAGAAAAAGTATTATTAACATTTGATATTTCCACAGTATTTTATTATATCCTAGTTGTTGCTCGTAACCTAATGAACCACTTGACACCAAACACATACGGCTATAAATTTTGACTCATTATGTTATTTCCTATATTTGTATAATTGAATTCTGTTTTTCTTAAGGTATAATTGAATTCTTTTACTGTTTATATTCAGATTCATTCGGACGTCTAGTATTGAATATTACCGTAAGAAAAAAAGAATATCGAGTTTAACTCAGAGCTACTTTTTCTAATTGAGAAGTTGAAAGTAAGAATAAAATTAGATGTTATTGAACAATAATTAGATCTTGTACAATACAATAACTACAAAAATGATAAATCATTAATAGAGAGATAATGTGACAACTCCGATAACCATACGCGGTATAATAAATTCAGTGTAAATTATATTTTTATAGCCACTTAAGAAAGAAACCATCATATAATGGAAGATCCATGATTCATAAAGTTCAATCTAGACAAACACTTTATAAAAGAAGTAATCAGAGGTTTTCCTATACTTATCTTTCTAAATCGTCAATTTAAATAATTAAATGGTTTTGGGCGGTTAAAACAATGTGCCACATACATTGAAACAAATGTGTAGTTCGTGCAGTTTGGTTAAAACGCCAAATGGTTTCGGGTTAATCTACCGCCCTGGACGCACATGGGTGATACTGTAATAGTAACACACCTAAATGCTGTATGTGGATGCATGAAGAGAAAAATTAATAGTACTTATATTAAATATTGTAAAATAAAATCAATCTACCAAAGCAATACACTATGTAAAAACGCTTTTTAGGTTGAATAACTAATAAAAAATCATTATCGCGTCTGAAGGTTGAATAACTTTAACATTCATTTTGTAAAATAATAATAAAAAAGGGGATTTCTGCATGAAAACCAGAGCATCCCCAGATTCATACGATAGAGCTTTAGGCATATGGGATTCACATTTCGCAATGGCAAGGGTCGTATTAACGCATATCGCCTCCCCTGGATGTCCCCTCTGTTTTGTTTTGTGTTTTTTTTCTCCCCTCAGTCTTATTATTGTGAAGACTGAAGACTGAAGTGGTGGACGAGGCCACACTAATTATTATCACTAATTAAATAATCAACTAAAGCACTATCAAGTTAAAGTGTTTTAGTTTTGTGTAATATAATCGAAATTAACCTCTAATGGTTTAAAAGCATATCACAAAGCAGTGGTCCGAGGGGATATCACATTTCTTTTGCATATTTATTCAACCACAGAGATCCAGTTTTTAAAATAATAATACACAGTTTTGGAAAATTGTTGTTGTTAGTCAAATTATTACAAATTTTATATTGTGAGATTCTTGCCAGCATTTTAATAACATTTTAGCCTCTTCCTGGTATTAGTATAATCAAACAAATTACAACAGCGTCATCAGGCAAAGACTAATGCTTGCAATAACTATAAAATCGTGGCCCAATATAAGCCCACTAGATCCATGCTAGTGGTAACAAATTTACGTACACCATTCATTATCTGAATAGTTATGAATGAAGTTAACTCGGCTGTTTATGATCGTTGACCGTGGAGTAGTTAGACTGAAACAATGGACAAGCCGCACGAGATGTTAACAATTGTCACACCGTTGAGACTTGTATATTGCGTGATTTATGTCGAGAAAAAAAAAACACTACCAAAAATGCCGATGGAGATGAGAATCCCAGGGTAATATGTTATATGTACAGTGTGATCATCACCGTCTACGTTGATCGTCGAACTACCGTCCGACCGATCGTTTCGAACGCAACGGAGAAATGAATATAGGTGGAAACGTGAGACCGGAATGACGCGTGGATGTGATTGGAGATGGAATCCTTTAGCTCATACTATTCGGCAGCTCAGGGCTGATGGTCTATCACTTATGAAGGCACGTGGTTATTGACTTGTAAGCTTGCTTATGCAAATATTTATGGGCAACAGAGCAAGTAAGCAGTTGCGTTTGAAAAATCCGATTTTTGATGTGGACTATTATGAGTAGCCTATGCAAAGTGTAAAACCTTATCTCTTCTATAATTCTATTTAACAATATTACATTTTTCGTTATTTTAAAATAAAAATGGCAGAAGAAGAAACGAAGGTGGCTAAGAAAAGCGATGAGTAAGTTCCGGTTACCGTTTCGTCGGAAAAATAGGACGTGGCATTTTGCTCCAGATGAAGAAGAGGTAGAAGCAAAGAGTAAAGCTTACAGTTCATATCTTTGGGTACTACTTTGTATTCTAATTCATCTCATTATAGAACTTGTTTAATTTGAAACTTTTCTTGACTAACATTGTTCTCTGTTTTCCGAATGAAGAAAAAGCTTTAACATATAGTTGGAGGATTATCACGCGGCTGCCTACGAAGCAGAAGAGACTCATGAAATCTACAAGAATCAGGACGGAACACACACACATATTTTCTTTTCCACAACTTTTCTTTTTATTTTTCTTCCAGAATTAAAGGAAGATGAAAATCAAATCAATACATAGAAACAGGAAATAAAAATGAAATTGAGAAAAAGGCATAAGATCTCATGCCTCATTAGAGTACAACAATGCAGAAACAATAATACAATTACAGAGAATACATAATTTACATGAAAATAAATAAAAAGAGACTGCTGAGATTTTTTTTTTTAAATCAATTTCCTGTATGGCTAATTGGCTTAAGTCATGTTAGCCTTCTATACTGCTCCTGCAAGTTTGAAGCCAATTTGTAATGCTGGAGAGAGTTTGAGATTATATGCAGAGGAGACTGAACATGAATTAGCTTCGGTTAAATCAAAGTTACCGACCTCTATCGCCGCCTCTCTGGTTCCTCGGGAAGAGCAAACTGCTCGGAGAAGCATGAGATCGAGAAGACGATGCGAAGTCGCTTCCATCCATATCTATAAACCGTATATGATGGCCTTGTCCTTGCCACGAATCAAGATCCAACACACCGTTGTTGTTGCTCGGAGAATCATCATCATCCGAGCTGTAATCATCATCTTCGTCGTCTTCTTCATCATAAACAGCTCCGTTACGAGGCTCTATGACATAATCCCCCAACACAACAGCACCAGGGATCGACGACATGATCGTGCTTATCACGTCTCTTCTGTCTCTCTCCCTCTCCAGTCTCTTCCATTTCGTTTCAAGAGCCGGATCAATAGCCCTAGGGCAAGCGTGCGGGTGCTTCTCCTTCATGTGTTTCTTCAGCTTCTTGAAGTTCCCCACGAAGGAACAGCTCTCCTGCATGCATGTCCTTCTCTTGGAGTTGAAATGCACACGTGCGTCTTCCACGACAGTCCAGCCTTTCACCTGACCTCTGCATAGCGGACACAGAAGCTGGCGCTGGTCTGAGCTTCCGTCGTCGCCGTATGACTTCTTGTACTGGTCGAGACAGTTGGCGAAACGGCTGCTCGTCGCGCACATGTAAGGACGGCATCCTTTGTGGTAGGATGAGCACAGGAGAAGAACAGCGTTGTGTGGAGACTCTAAGCATACAGGGCATGTTGAGCCAGCCCATTCTTTCTTGCAACAAGACGGTGGTGATGGGTAAGGAGCAGCGAGGCGAGCCCTACGATTCACTTTCTTGATTTTTCCCATCTGATCAGTCAATTCAAAACCTATCCAACACAAGAAAGCAATATTATAAAGTGCACATATTTTCACAACAAGCCTCATTGTACAAAATAATAATACTTAGTGTTAAAGTGCAAGATGTCAAAGCCAATGAAAACCATCAAAACACACAACCGTAACATCTATGTGAATCATTACTAATAGCCATTCAGAATAAGCACACTGTAAACTTTGTGTAAGGTGGTGCAAGATGTGAACTGGGTAACCAACAAGGGGCAATCATTATTCTCATAGGGCTCTAAACTAAGAGTTGACAACCCGGATCCAGATCAGGATCCAAAATCTGAATCAGGCAAGTCATGCAAAATGTACAAGATGACTACCCTTAGCTCCTATTCAACACAAGAGAAGCATGATCAAAACATAAGAAATGTTCACATTGTACAATGTACACAATGCTACTTAGTGATCTGAACAAAGAGTTGACAATTGGATCCAGATCCGGATCCGGAATTCCGAATCAGGAAAGTCATGCAGAATGATCAAGATGACTACACTTTGCTTCTAAGCAATATAATAGAGTGAGCGTTAATCTATAGCAATGTCACAAGCATAAACGCGACTAGATCCAGATCTGAAGTAGCAATTCATCAACAATTCATGCAAAACGCAAAATCAATGGTAACGCCGATTCTCGATCGATCCATAATTATAAACAATCGGATCAATTATACAGTTCAATGCTGTACAATGATCATACAAAATAAGCGTAATCGAGAATCCTAATCGATAGATCTCTCTCACGAATTATAAGATCGAAGACGTCTACAGAATCTTATCTACAAATTTCGAGGACAAGAAGGCGAACTTTCAACAATACAATAGGGATGCAGAGAAGGTGAGAGATTAGAGTACCGGAGATAAGTAGGAGGAGGTCACGGTGATTGCTGGAGGAGGAGGAGGAGAGAGCTTCCGAGCTTCGAGGATGTTATTCGTAAAATGGGAAAAGCGATTGCTTGTGCAAATTGACGTACGCAAACAAAAAGCCAGAGCAGAGACTATATTTTGTTTTTAAAGTTGCGGTTAGATTCCCAAATGTCGTCATTTTGACGCAACCGTTTTTCTCATCCAAAATTATTGTATTGGAATCTCGAAATTCGCTATGCGATATCTTCGGCCCACTATATATCAAACTTGCGGTTAATGGACGTTATATTTGACTACTGGGCTGCAAAGCCCTTTTTGTTCTTTGTTACAAGAGAGTGAGGGACCTATAATTCATTTTTGACATGATACTGTTCCATAAAATTTTGAGTTGATAAACTTTATCAAACTATATTAACACATGGATTATATTTCTCTTGCTTTAAAAAAATAAAAAAATCACACCTTTTTAGTTTGATGTACGGCCACTAATCTAGATAGACTATATCAGTATAGCTTAGATTAGTTATTTATCTTCTCTTGATTTATAGTTATTTTTTATTAACTTGCATTATGTTGGATACTCTTGATAGATTATCATATATGCATTAACCCTAAAATTCCATTTCAGTCACTTAGTTTGGCCAACTAATTTTGTCCCCAATGAAATCAAAGCCAAAGCATTTCTAAATATATAGTTTGATTAGTGGGCTCAAAGCGTCATTTTCATATTAATGCATAGCATATGTAAAACATCACATGCAATTATTACACCCTCCTCCTTCTCAACCAATCAAAATCAATGTTTTTTTTTTGGGTTTTTGTCCTGTGACAGAGCAAATCTATCAAGAAGCAACCAGTCAGTATCGTCGTAATCAAACACACTACGAAGACACCAAAACTGAAAGTTAAAAATCTATAATAAAAGAGGATCTAAATGAACTTCTGAAAAAGAAAAATGACCAATATCTCAATTTACTATAAAAAGAGGGATCTATACTAGTAATAAAGAAGAAAAGGGAGGTAAAAGAAAGGAAAAAAAAAAAGCATCATCGGTACGCTTTTATGAAAGAGTGGAATGAATTAACGTGTTGGGTATCTCGTGAGTCATCCAACGAGTAAAAACACACCACGTGTCGAAACGAACGAGGTGCACGAGTGCTACTCTGCGCCCCACACCTCGCTATCATACACTCGGAATTAAAAACAAAAAAAATAAAAAAAAAATTCTGAAAAGATGAACCGTTCCTCTGTTACCTGCAAATAACGCGGTGAAGGATCCGAAAGAACATGAACCAGAGAAACTCGAAGAAACCCTAATCTTAGCCACACGCTGCTTTTATCCAAATCTTCACCCAATCGTATCCCCTTCTTCCTTCAATCGATTCGAATCTGAAATTGGTTGGGTAGAATTAGGTTTAGGCTTTCGCGAAATTAGGGTTAGGGTTTTGATTTTCGCCTCTTGCCGTCTCCAGCTATCTCGGAGGAGGAAATTGAAGGCGGAGGTGTTAGGGTTACGGTTCCATGCGCCGCGCGTGGTGGTTATGAACGTTGACCAATGCCAGTGGCCGGAGAAGATGATGGGTAGGGGAGTGGACGGAGGTTGCGGTGCCGAGGAGAGGCCTTGTAGACCATCTCGAAGGGATAACAACAGAAGCTTCGAGGAGAAGAGTTCTCAGGGAATCGATTTGTTAGCTCAGGCGAGCAAGCATCTCTCGGAGAGGTCTCCGTACGATGTTAACGAAGACGGTTCGAGTGTAGGGGTGAGCGTGGGGATTCTACCTATTGCGTTGGCTAATTTGCTGAACCAGAAGGATGATAAGAAGCGGCATAAGAAGTCTCACCATGGGAACGAGACGAAGAAGAATAAGAAGTCTTCTTCTAGGCAAGGGGAGAAGCTGAGAGCTGGGAGCATCTGGGTTGAACATCAGGAGTATTTTAGGCGTTTGGAGTTGCCTGATTTAGAAACTTTGTCTGATTTGGCGTCTCTACGGTCTTTATCTTCTAGAAGCTGCTTTTCAGTTCCATCTGTGGAGTATGAGTCGGTTGATATACAGCAGAGGGAGGCTGATGCGAGTGCAAAGAGTGATGATGTTGTTGAAGGAACATCAAAGAAAGAAGATGTTGGGAAGGCGATGAGTGTTGACAAAGTGGGGGATGAGGTTTCGTCTGGGTCAGACTATTCCGGTAGTTTAGAATGGGTTTTAGGTTGCAGAAATAGGATTTTGTTGGCGTCTGAAAGGCCCTCCAAGAAGCGGAGGCGTCTTGGTAGTGATGCGGGTTTGGAGAAGTTAGTGGTTGCTGCTCCTTGCAGAGGGAATGCATTGTTATGTGATTTTTGCTGCACTGGTGATGACAAGGAACATCATAACCGGTTGATTGTTTGCGCTTCTTGCAAAGCTACGGTTCATAGGAAATGCTATGGTGTGGTTGAAGATACAGATGAGACTTGGATGTGCTCTTGGTGTGAGATGGAGAATGGTGGTAATGGATCTGACAGACCGTGCTTGCTTTGTCCGAAAAAGGGTGGCATTCTGAAACCTGTTCTCTCGAAAACTGAGAATGGTGGGCCGCCAGAGTTTGTTCATCTGTTTTGTTCTTTGTGGATGCCTGAGGTGTACATAGAAGACTTGAATAAAATGGAGCCAATCTTGAACGTGCCTGGAATAAAGGAAACTCGCAGGAAGTTATTGTGTAACTTGTGCAAGGTGAAATCTGGTACTTGCATTCGATGTTGTAATGGTAGGTATTGTTTCTTTCTTTGCATCCGGTTTACACTGATACTGACAAGTTCTGTTGTATAGTCTAGGTCTTTTCCTTAAGCTGCTGCTTTCTTAGAAGTTGTGTAATTGTGCAAAAAAGTATGCGTAGGACAAACATATAGCACTACGGGTTGCTCGAACCCCTTAGAAAAAGCCTATATTTCATCTGAAACTGGGGTTCATCTTCCTATGCTGCTGTGCTCGCAGTTGCAGTCTAGATAACCAACTGTCTAGATCAGTTTTTTAAACTGGAATATGCTTTGTTGAAACTGTTCACCGAAGTATCTTATATCAGGCTACCTTGTGATGATTGATCTCGGATGGAACTAATTTTTTATTGTTTGTTCTTCGGTAAAATATTTTGCTATGCTGGGTTGCTGTGAAAGTGAATTTGCTTACAGTTTGGACCTAACTAAAATAAATAGGCAAATGTCTATGCTCCCCATGTTCTTACTTGATTTGCTTATCCAACTTTATGGTTGCACTTTACTTGTTACACTTTTCTTCGATTTTACATTACATCCGGATGAGTTATTGATACTTCATTATAATCTCTTGATCATAGCATTATGCCGAACATCTTTCCATCCTATATGTGCAAGGGAGGCAGGGAATAGGCTAGAATTCTGGGGAAAACACGGTTGTGACACTGTAAGTTTCATTACTTACAGAACGAAATCTTATACATTAGTGATGTTTTCTCTTTAACAATGTAAGAAAATTTGTAGGTTGAACTGCGAGCTTTCTGCTCGAAGCATTCAGATATTCAAGAAAGTGGAAGGCCTATAGAGGGAGAAGATATTAATTCAGCTGATAGTCGTGCTCCTGTGTGTCATCTTCCATCAGAATCTGTAAGAGATCAGCTAAGTAATGATGAGGTGGGAGTTGACGTAGGAACACCAGGTACACGTTCTGATATTTCGAGAAACAGTGAGTTGCGAGAACTGGAATCACCGCGTTCAGAATTTAACTTGTCTGCAACAGACATTGTTGAATCAGGGACTACTGGGAGAAGCACCGATGATGAAAAGACTCAATCCGAGTCTCTTAGTTTTGGATTGATTCTGAAAAAGGTGTGCCTATACTATTAAGTTGGATCATCTGAACCTTTTGACTCTCTTGCTCATTGATTAACATTTTTTAGTTGATCGACCTGGGGAAAGTGAATGTGAAGGATGTGGCCGAAGAGATTGGGGTCAGTCCTGATGCTTTGAATGCCAAACTTATGGTAATGTGTAAAACTTCTCATATACCTTCTTTAAACGTCCGTGTTCTCATTGTGGGTTTCTGTATATTGATTTCAAAGTTCTACGTACAGGATGGAGACTTGTTACCTGATTTACTAGGCAAGATAGTTAAATGGCTTGGCCAGCATGCACACATGGGTACTAGGAACAAAGGCGAAATTCTTAAAAGTACGAAACCCACTAAATCTGAGCGTCGGGCGGCTATCTGTACTGAAGACATGGTGATGCTAGATTCTGACATCTTGAACCCGACATGTACCCCTGCTGAAAATTGTATCGGTAATGGTGTTGTCGTTGATGAAGCTAACAGACCAGTTTTGAAAAATGAAAGCAGTGGGACTTTGCCCTCTAATCATTCTTCAGAAGAACAGGTAATCTCCTATGGTTCGCATCACAAATTGTTGCTACTTGTTAGATATTTCACCTATTATGTTGAAACGTAGCTACTGCAGTATTTTTGTTCCTATGCACACGGAACTCCTGATGAGATTTGGATCCCTTGTTTCTCAGATGCAGAAATCAGCAGTGCTTGATCAGGAAGGTCATCTTGGGAAAAGTTCTGTTAATCTTTCTGGTATGTTCTTCTAATTTTCCACTATGTCCTCGTGCATATCCCATGCTTGTTATCCTTCGTGTAGTATTTTCTTCATTTGTGTCACGTAGCTGCGTAGAGTTTTTCTGTTGAGGAAGTCTCTTCATGGTCGAATGCTTATCACGCTTAATAGATAATCCTAGTTGATGGTAGCTGCTGATTTTGATGTGTTGCGTAGATGATCACGGAGAACAATCAAATCCCAGTTCGTCTGGACCAATGGTGGAGAATGCTTTTTCCTTGACGCCAGATAGTTCTCAAAATCGCGGAAGGTTGAGCTGTCCAAGCCCTGTTATTTTGGATCTCCTGTAAGCTTCATAACACATCTGGGAATAGTTTCTGTTATTCCCTTGGCTACAAAAACATTCTACTTACTATATCACTTTTCTTTATTTATGATGATTCAGTGATCATGAAGCGTATCCTGGTTTCGATCCTCATCCTTATATCCGCAAAGAAATGTCAGAGATGGGCAAGGGAAAGACCCTGAAAAGCGGCACGAATTCTTTTGTGGAGAAGACAACCGAACCTGATGGTAAAAAAATTGTGATTTTATGCCACAGCTTTTAAGACATTTAGTAACATTAGAACATTTGGCAGGCTCTGAAGAAGGAAACACATTTTGTGAATTGGCTAAAGCTAGGAAATTGGGCATACTGGATCTGTCTCCCAAAGATGAAGTGGAAGGAGAGCTTCTATATTATCAACTTCAGTTACTTGGCACCGCAGTTTCAAGAAAGCAACTCTCGGGTGATTCTTCATGTTTTCTGCATTATATAATAATCTCTGTCATGATACACTAAAGCTGCTTCCTTTTCTCAGACGATCTATCCTACGAAGTTACCAAAAAGCTGCCCCTGGAGATTGATGAAGAGCATGGACGAAGATGGGATGATGTTCTGGTTAACAAATATTTCCATGATGTCAGGGAAGCAAGAAAGCAAAGTAGGAAAGAGAAAAGACACAAAGACGCCCAGGCTGTTCTAGCTGCTGCTACTGCTGCTGCAGCAACATCTTCTCGGAATACATCGCTCAGGAAAGATATGGCAGAAGAACCTGCTCAACAAGAGGTTTTTGTTGCTACGTTTTGAGTTTTCCCTCCATTTTTTAATTTCTTTCTGTGCCATAGTTTTAATTTTTATAATTTTGTTGGTTATAAATCGGACAGATGAGTACTTCTAGACGTAAAGTTTCTGGCAGCGCTCACCTAGTGCCACAGACAAAGGAAACACTTTTAAAGATGCCTGTTTCCGGTCCACCATCAGACAAGCGGTCTGATCATCGTACACCAGACTTGTCATCCGAAAAACCACGAAGTTGTGATATCTGCAGACGCTCTGAAACTATATGGAACCTGATTGTAGTGTGCTCTAGTTGCAAGGTGATAAGACATTCCCTGTTAAACCGAGGCATGATTTATCTTTTCCAGGGACAGCTTTTATGCATGGTATTGTATCTGATCGTGCTCCGATTACAGGTCGCTGTTCACATGGATTGCTACAAATGTGCTAAAGAATCCACTGGTCCTTGGTACTGTGAACTATGTGCGGAATCTACTGGTTCTTTCAATTTTTGGGAAAACCCGTCTTCTACTACAGAGTGCACTTTATGTGGAGGCACAACTGGGGCATTTAGGAAAGCCACGAATGGCCAGTGGGTGCATGCATTTTGTGCGGAGGTGAAGTTTCCTTTATTAGCAGGGTCTTGCGTACTATATCCAGTAATGAGCATTGCTAATTATTTGTTTTTTTAATTTATTGCAGTGGTCTTTGGAATCAACCTTCAGAAGGGGGCAAACAAATCCTGTGCAGGGAATGGTGGGTTTATATCTATTATAATGCAGAATCAGTATCATGTTTAAAAAATGCTAAAGCTTAATATATGATGCTCTGTTAGGAGTCACTGGCGAAGAACACCAGTACTTGTTGTGTATGCCAACGCATATATGGTGCATGCTTTAAGGTATTGTATCTGACGCTTCTTTACTTTTTTCTTATCCGATGACATCTAGCTTCAAGTATGGGGACAAAGATTGATCAAAAGCTTGTTTGTCATTTTACAGTGTAGTTATGGTAACTGCCAGGCGACATTTCACCCAACCTGTGCGAGAAGTGCTGGCTTTCATATGATTGGTGGTGGGAAACTTCAGCATAAAGCTTACTGTGAGAAACACAGCTTGGAACAGAAGGCAAAGGTCTTAGTTTTCATCTCTTTAGTCATTTTCATGATGCCCCCCACTTACTTCATATTGCTGCTTACATCTCTCTGACTGTGTTGGCAGGCCGAATCTCAGAAACATGGGGCAGATGGGCTGAAAAGTCTTAAGCACTATAGGGTAAGACTTCCTAGCGATTTTGTCTTCGCCGCGTGAAGCATGTTCTGTTATTAATTCTTGGAATATTTGCGATTCTCTTTCAGGTTGAACTAGAGAGGCTACGACTTCTGTGCGAGCGGATAGTCAAGAGGGAGAAGTTAAAAGTAATATCTAAACCCTATGATCTTCCTTTCACTGAAACAAATGGGCAGCTGACCTTTTACTGGTTTATATATATTTGCAGCGAGAGTTGGCTATTTCGTCACATGAGATACTTGCAGCGAGAAGGGACCACGCTGCACGTTCATTACCACTCCGTAATCCATTTCCTTCTTCAGAAGTTTCGTCTGACTCGGCAACAACATCAATAAAGGGTCATCCGGCAGATAGTAATGTATCTGGGAGTGAAGCAATACAGAGGTCAGATGATATCACCATCGACAGCACAGCGTCTGTCAAGCTTCGAGGCAAAGGTCCCATTGCAATGGATAGTGATCAGAAAACAGACGATAGTGCTACTTCCAAGGGTCGGAGCAAAATATTATCTGGGAAAACGGTTCCACGGAAACATTGTATAGTATCGCCAAGTGTTTCAGAAGATGGGGATGAAGAAGGATCAAAGCCCAAGAAGGTGAGAAGAATCTTTTAGTCAGTAAGGTTACATGCATTGTAAGTTAAGTTGAGGACTCTTTTTTTTTTTTCTGCTTAACGCCAAGCTCATTCATGAGACAGACATCTTATATACTTTGTATAAACTAGCAGAATATAGAAACATTTGCAAAGGAGATTGTAATGACATCGGATGAAGCTTCTTTCAAGAATCGGCGGCTACCAAAGGGCTACTTTTACATTCCTGTTGATTGCTTGCAAGAAGACAAGCCAAGCAACGACAAGGCGGACGATTCGCCTGACAAGTGAATCAAACAACC
The DNA here is from genome assembly GCA_026261945.1 of Hirschfeldia incana. Taxonomy (NCBI): domain Eukaryota; kingdom Viridiplantae; phylum Streptophyta; class Magnoliopsida; order Brassicales; family Brassicaceae; genus Hirschfeldia; species Hirschfeldia incana. The sequence continues at coordinate 2,751,873 of JABCMI010000036.1, forward strand.
ACAAGGCTTCTTCTTCTTCTTCTTCAGGTGTGTGATATAAGCACAGTGGACGTCAGTTTTGGTTGACGTGCCCTTTAACGGAAACGTTTCCGGTCGTGGAAACGGCGGCATGGGGACAAGCGTTTGGGATATGTCCGAGATGTTGGAGACGCAACACTTATGGAAGACGCACGGACGATGAAAGCAATCGGGACGTGATTTTGAAAAATTTGTATGCTGATGCTTATATAGTGCGATTGAATTGATTAGCAAAGATGAGACAAAATAAAAACAAAAATTAAAAAGTCGAAAAATGTATGTGTTATAAACTTATAGGAGCATTGACTTGTGTTTTACCTTTTTTCATCTCTCTCTACGTCTTTCAAATTTGCATGGTTTTAATCATTTTCTTTTTGTTTCAATTCTCTACATTTTACATTAACCGTTTAAACAATGTATATTTCTAGTATTCTATGCATTTTATGTTTTCATTACAGTGGAAATAAATATAGTGATGACAAATAAACGAATTTGAAAACAAAATCAATTCTCAATATCTAAGGATTGCTCATTTGGCATGCTTCTGTTCAACAAGATACTAACATGAGTTAACTCAAGTAGGAGGAGGCATAAGCTGTAAATTTTTTAATCACAAAAGAGGAGGCAACAGATAGGATCTTCTCGAACCAAGCAGCCACACACTAAAAAAGTCTTTGGTGGCACATATGTGTTTAAAAAACATTCTTCATTTTAAAGTCCTTGACGTTTTCTCCACTATATGAGATTTGTATACCTTTTGGTTCTTTACAAAAATTGTCATCTCCTCTTAGCAACTATCAGAGTTGTTTGTACTGAGAATTGATAATAAAACAAAATTTAAAGGAGTGCATTCCAAACAGCTTCTTCTCCTTCGCTACACACTTCATGGACTATCTTCATCCTCTCTACCGACTTGCAAATACCACTGCAGCTCCACTCGAATGATGCCACACATACATCACCAGCCTCTGCCTTCCATCTACAATCTATCCGGATGTAAAATCAAAAAGGAAGATACAATCATCAGAAAACTAGAGGGAGATAGAGAGATTGCTTGTAACTTTGTTTGATGTGTAATTGAGCTTTTTACCTGGAGGAGTCCCACAACAGAAGTTTCTGTCATCAATATGTTCAACCTCAAGTCCAATAAACCATGACCCTAAAGACACATCCTCATTTGCATACTTATGCAATATTGGCCTATATATACAATGTTTAAAACCTTTTTTTAGACCAAACCTATGATGAAGCTGGAAGACAAGAACCACTTACTGGTTGACTGATATGTATTTGGCAAGATCCTTGGAGATGGCATAGATCTGTCCTGTAGCATGTCGAAAGTACTTGTTACCTTCTTCTCCAAACTTCCAGTACTCAGGTTCATGGTACTTCACTGTCCTGCAACAGTAATCTTTGATTCAACACTTGTTTTAACACAAAAACTTGAGAAAGATTAGGAGAAAATGAGATTTTTTACTTTTGAGCAAGAACAGGTCCTGATTTCATACAACCGATATAGACTCTAGGCTTTGAGCGGTGACGAGCAAGTGTTGAAGCAAGCATACCTGGAAGGGGAGGGCAATGTTAAAAACTCTCTTTTTGATTTGCTGAAGAGGTAAGAAAAAGAGTATAAACAGTTGTTTTTTTTTGGGTTTTTACCGAGATTAACGTGAACATCATCATCAACCTTGATATAGAACTCAGCATCCCATCTAGCTACTGCTGTGGAAAAGAATATTTTGGTTTTTGCTGAGAGTTCGTGATATCCTTCAACATGTTCCTGCAAAGCAAAATAACAATGTTAAAGAAAAAAAAGTAGAAGTGAAAATCTACATCCTTTCTTCAGAAGATTCCTTATTCATTTGTACTCACCAGCCTAAGGAAGTCTTTGTGTTGAGCATCTTCTGAATCAATAGCTCTATCCAGTATACTATTTGAAGTCGCACTGTGTCCAATCATGAACTTGATGACAATCCCTTTCTCTTTCTCCAGTTTCTCTAGCTTCTCCCCTGTGTAACATACATATCCACATTTATATACTGAATTTTAATAACTATATTAGATAATTTAAGGTTAGAAAAATCTGCTAGCATATATATACCTTGAGGCATCCATGTTCCTCTGAGTGAATCACGCCGTTTCCTACTGCTGAATGCAGTGTTGATTCCCATAACCATGAACACTTTCTTCTTAGGGATTGCTCCTCCGGTTGAAGAGGACGAAAGTGTTTCCGAGCCATCAACAGTCTCTTGTGAGGTTGTTCTTGTACTCAAAACTTGGTCAGTTACATCTTTTTCTTGTGTAGCTTTCTGCATTTGTGCAAAACCAAAACACACAAAGCTCAAAATCCTAAAACTCAAAATCTCTTTGAAACAAAGTCTATAGACATGTAATTATCTTATCTTCAATATTCAGAAGTAAAATCATTTGATTAAACTATGAATTAATTAATCACTAATCACTGAATTTTAAAAAAAAAAGGATCAAAGAAGCATACTTTCTTATGAGCACAATCGTCAGATACAATCTGGAGTTCATGGTCACGATGACGCTGTGAGATCAGCTGACTACCGGAATCAGAAGACGGCTCCCATGACCTGAAATACACTCACACCAAAGCAAAAAAAAAAAAAACCATGAGTAAAAGGAGAAACTAAGAGATGTTTCTGAGATTTAAAGGTGGAAGCTTTATGGAAACCTTGAGGTGAAGATGGCTCCGAGGAAGAAGAAGGAGATGCAGATGAATGGAACCCATTTGAGAGAGATGACTCTCCTTGGGACTTTGTGCTTCATCGTGGAGACCTTGAAAGAAGAGGAGAGAGGGAGAGTGAGATCAGAGAGATTGCAGATTTATAGAGAGGGGAGAGATAATCGAGGAATGTTTCAAAAGTGATGAAATTTCATGTGAAATGAGAGAAATTAATTTAGAAAGTTTCCAAATATAAAAAGTTTTATTACAACTTTGTTTGGCTTTTGTAATGTTGTCTTTCACACCGTCGAATATGCCACGTCATTAATTTATGAAAGGACTATTGTACTACATGAACCAGACTCTGTTACACGAAATGAAAGTCACGAGAATTCTGATTGAATAATCGTGTGTACACGAACCATACTATTTGGTTTACTTATTAAAAAATTGTAAAACGAATTATTAATGTTAATAAAATGGAATTATTGGGCAATATTTGATAGGAAAATAGAGCGAGTTACATGATAGAAGTGCATGTCCATCAATGAACAATGATGTCGTATAATATTAGTTTACTCTGAGAGAAAGTGTGCGAGACGAATTGTCAAAAAAGAAAAGACATTTTGAATTGAAGACCGTCAAATATGGTTAGGCAGACGAAGAAGAAGAAGAAGAAGAATGCGTGTCGTCGACCGTGTTGACTCACGTCGACGCAGACGCCGTGATGTGCGGTTCATGGGCCTCTTGTCCCAACATCTTATCAGCTCATGGGCTTGCTTAACATATAGATAAGTTCATTTGTGTTTGCTTTTTGAGTTTGCAAACTCTCACATGAAACGTTGCTGTGGTATGATTTAGAAAGGACTACATACATATGTTCATCAGAAAGGTTGAGTCTAATAAAATATTTCAATATCAAACTCTCAGAATGGATTACAGAATTGTTCTCTTGGATCATAAACTTCTAGTATTTTTCCAAAATTTTAGTAAAATAAAAGTATTCTTTTAAAGAAAACTTTGACCAAGAACTTATAAGAAGATGAAAAGATTAGAAGAAGTACCATTATGTCATATATCTAAAAACTAGTTGATGTATTAAAGAAAAAAAAATAGTTTTATTTTATAAATATCTACAAAATTCAAAGAAGGTCTGATTATATATTCTCTCCAAACTTTCCATACAAATTAATTTTTAAATTTTCAACCTAACTTGAATTGGATTTTGTTAATTTTAAAAATAAAATGGAAATTATGAGTAAATTACTTGCGGAGAAGGATTAACAAAACGATAAAAAGTTAAAAGATCTTTCCTTTTCGTGTAAGTTAGCCCTAATTTTCTCCATCCCTTATATATATAAGCAAACAAACGCACGCTTCTCTCTCTCAAAAGTAAACCTTCGCGTCTCCGATTCTAAGGTATTCCTCCACATCCTCCTCGTAGCCGTATTTGATTTCAAATCTTTAGGTAGTTCTCTCGATTCGATTCTCGTAATCAATTATTCATTCCCAATCGAGCTAATCAATTGAAAATCTCGTTATTGATTCGATTGTTGTTGTAGAATATTCGATTTATCCCCCTTAGGTTAAGGCTTATGAGATAATTCTATTAGGATTGATATCTTTGTGTTATAACTTTGGCTGATTCATTTGTTTCTTTCAGCTTTTGATCTCAGGTGTTAAAAAAGTTTGCAGCTTTGTCGAAAAGTTTGAAGCTTTCTTTTATGTCTAACAAGATTTCACCCTATTGCTATCTATCTTCTTGCTTGGAGCTAAGAGCCACCAACACACGCATCTTCAAACCCGACACACCTCCTCTCTCCGACCACTTCCACTAACTACAAACATGGCGCTGCAGAACATTGGTGCTTCCAACCGTAACGATGCCTTTTACAGGTACAAGATGCCAAAGATGGTTACCAAGACCGAAGGCAAAGGCAACGGCATCAAGACCAACATTGTCAACAACGTTGAGATCGCAAAGGCTTTGGCGAGGCCTCCTTCCTACACGACAAAGTACTTTGGGTGTGAGCTTGGAGCTCAGTCTAAGTTTGATGAGAAGACTGGGACTTCGCTTGTGAATGGTGCTCATAGTACTTCGAAGCTTGCTTCTCTGCTTGAGGCTTTTATCAAGAGGTATGTTCAGTGTTATGGGTGTGGGAACCCTGAGACTGAGATTTTGATTACCAAGAGTCAGATGGTGAACTTGAAGTGTGCTGCTTGTGGGTTTATCTCGGAGTGTGATATGAGGGATAAGTTGACTACGTTTATTCTGAAGAATCCTCCTGAGGCGAAGAAGGGTGGGAAGGATAAGAGGGTTATGAGGAGGGCTGAGAAGGAGAGGCTTAAGGAAGGTGAGGCTGCTGATGAGGCGCAGAAGAAGCTTAAGAAGAAAGCAGTTTCTAATGGGAAGGAGGCTTCTTCTTCTAAGGCGGGGAAGAATCATTCTTCTGATGAGGAGATCAGTCCGAAGCGTGATGAGGTGGATGATGATGATGGAGACGATGATGATGATGATATTCAGTGGCAGACGGACACTTCTCGTGAAGCTGCTGAGAAGAGAATGAAGGAACAGTTGAGTGCTGCAACTGCTGAGATGGTGATGGTTTCTTTAGAAGAAGAGGAGGAGGAGAAGAAGAAGTCTCCCAAGAGCAAAGAGAATGGGGATTTGAAGAAGAGTCTCTTGGAGGAGATGAAAGAGTATCTGAAGAAAGCTTTACCTTTAAGCCAGCTCAAAGCTTTCATCTCCTCTCGCCCTGAGCCTCCTCAAGAAGTCATGGACGCACTCTTCGATGCTCTCTTTGATGGTGTGGGCAAAGAGTTTCTCAAAGAAGTGATGATGAAGAAGAAGTACTTGGCGGCTGCAACTCAAGAGGAAGGATCACAGATGCGTCTGCTCAACTCTATCGTATCTTTCTGCCGGAAGGATGTAAACAATGAGGCGGTTAAAGAGGTGGCTCAGGTTCTTAAGGCGTTGTACGATGAAGACATTGTTGAGGAAGAGTTTGTGTTGGAGTGGTACCAAAAGGGTCTGTCTGGAGATGACAAGAGCTCGCCTGTTTGGAAGAATGTGAAGCCTTTTGTGGAGTGGCTAGAGAGCGCAGAGTCTGAGTCCGAAGGGGAGGAGGCTTGAGAGTTTCATTTGCTATGTTACTGTCTTACTTGAATATGTTCTTTTGGTTTTCATCTGTTTCTTTGGCGAATTTATAAGCATTTTGTCACGTTAAATTTTTATTTTGGTTTTTGTTTTTAAAAAAATGCTGCTCTGACTTTTATTATTATATATTAGAACATGCAAAATTTGCAACTGGGTTGTTTGAACTAATTGATTCTCGTCTTTCTTTGGTTCTTGCATTGTTGGTTCTAATGGTTATAGTGTTAATTGTGTGTTTGTGGTATTCGGTGTTGGTTCAAGGTGGAGTGTTATTAGTGCAATCTCGATGCAGAGACTTTACTAAACAATCAATACTTTTACGCTCAAAAATTAATCAACATGACACTTTAATAGCTCTGATCAGAAGCAGGTTCAAGAAAAGACTACAAAAGCAAAGTTTTACTTGAATACCATCTCTTCCTCCGTGGTGTTTAGTTTCTTTTTGAAGTCTTTAATGGATAAAAAATATATTATTTTCATTGTTTTGTCCCGACATGTACGTATGGTACTATTATTTATACCATTTGTTTGCAAACCGTAGGGGTAGGATCTGATTATTGACGTTACACTGATTTGACAAATTTTATTGAAAAAGGACCATCACGTCTGAAGAGTTTGTCCTCGTGAAAACTGATTTCAACGTTATTTGATTCTTACAATAAAAAACAAAAACAATTACAGATTGTTCACGCTACTCATTAGTCATATTCTAAAGAAAGATGGACAACATTTTATATTTGCAAACACGAGTCCATTTGATAAAGAAAAGCTTAATATTGACCATAATTGTCGTTGTCATTTTTTTAATTTGTTTATAGTTTAATATCATAACCTTTGATGTGATTGTGGGCCGTTTATTATAGAAACTCGAAACCTGCAGAAACAGAAACGGGCCCGTTTGAACGGAACTTAATAAATATTTTGTTTTTATGTTGTTAATAAAATTTCAATAGCAGCCTCCTTTATGTGCCGTCGAAAACATATGAGATTAAACAAACGAATAATTTGTAAGACCACAACAAACATTCCCCCACGCGCCAACGGAATAACCAATAAGATCCTTTTTGATCTTTTTCATTTCGTTATTCAGATATCTGTTTCGATATTTTATAGAAGTTATTAATATGTGTTTTTATATGATTACGTTGCTATTTACATTTTTTTGCTCGCTTTTTTTTAACTGTTTTCTATGTATCGTTCTAGTTTTGCTATTTACATTTGAAAGTAGAGTAAGAAGAAATTCCAAATAAATTTCCAAATTTAATGTTCTAGTTGGGTGGAATTATAATGTGGTAAAAAACATCGTACGAATCAGTCTATATTAGCTCGTAACTTAACATTATTTAAAGACTTTCATACTGAAAATAATGTAAATTATTAAATACAGCAAATTTAATGTTAAGAACGGAAACAATTAAGCAACACGGCATTTCCTTATATAATTGACTTCGCAGTTTACATTAGCTGATCTTGTTTGCTTCATTTAAAGTATTAACAAACATTTTTACAACGTTGGTTTTAACCACCGAGAAGCTAATTAAGTATTAAATTAAAACAACTTACAGTTATAATCTTCAAAAACTGAAATTCAAACAAGATTGCACTGTATTTTAAGCTAATTTTCCCCATATTTCCCCGTTTGTGGTTTGTTAGTAAAATTGAGATAGAAATCTAATAATTCAGATTTTTTTTTAAATGCAAGAAACATTCAATGGAAGTGTTCATTAACATATTGGTTAGAATATTTAGATATATTTTTGTTGTTTTTGCTCAAAAAAATATTTTTGTTGTTGTTATCAGGTTGTTAAACTTGAACTTTTAAATCAAGACGATTTGAAACTTGCAACCTCATTAAATAAATAAGATAAAGTTAAATCTAATTCACTTGGATCTATCTTAGAATTTGTGAAAAGAGAAAATATTCATGTAAAAACAAAAAAAAATATCGTGAAACATCAGTTAAATAAAAAAAAACTTTCTTAAAAACATCAGTTAAAACCCCAAGTAATATATGATTAACTTTTTGGTGAATTAATACACAGTTAATATTGACAATAAACCATGTAATATCATCTAATATAAGAAAAATACATCTGTCTCCTGAAAACATGAAAAATTGTTTTACTATCAGACAAAAATAATGTGAGAAAATTGACATTGTATTATCAATTTTTTTTTGTCTATTATCAATTTATTCTTCCTAAATCAAACTTGATTTTTCTGTTTAAAAAATCTTAAAAATTCAGTGAAACTTATGAGTAGCTTAAACGATAAATCAAAGCACAAGATATGGTTGAATGGTATACTAAATCATTACTTTTCTAATCAATTAATAAATCTGCAAAAAAATATTCCATCGATTACTTAACTTATTATTGACACTCGTAGATAATTACTACTCTACAAAATTATTAGCGGTCTTTAATTAATAATCCGTTTTTATAATTTGCTTCTAGAAAGAAAAATACAAAGATCTCTAGTAGTAGGACATCATCAAGTAATGATGGAAAATAAAGTAAAATAAAAAAAAAAAACGCGAGAGAAATTAACCGTAAAAACAGAGAATAAAGGAAGAGGGGGTGAGATACAGACGCGATCGGACGGTGGAAAAGAGCAAGTTGGGTGCAACAAGTTTGTTGAGGGGATGGCAAAACCGTAAAATTCGAATAAAATCAAATCAAAAATCCCCTTCTCAACGGCGTAACAGTAAATCTATTCTCTCTCTCTCCCTATCCCTTCGCTTCCGTTTCCCATTATCTTCTCTCTCTCCTCTCTCTCTCTCAGACATCATACACAGTCCCCTTCCCCTCTCTCTCTCTCTACACAGTAACTAACCTCCTTCTCAACCGCCAATGTCACCACCGTCGGCAGTCCGCCGCGAGATCGACCCCAAGATCTGGCGCGCCTGCGCCGGAGCCTCCGTCCAGATCCCCTCCCTCTTCTCCCGCGTCTACTACTTCCCCCAAGGACACGTGGAGCACTGCTGCCCTTCCTCCACCTTCATCTCCTCCCCCGTCGCTTCTCCGATCCCCTGCATCGTCTCCTCGATCAACCTCCTCGCGGATCCGGTCACCGACGAGGTCTTCGCTCACCTCTCTCTCCACCCCGTCGCTCCCGATCACTTCCCTCCTCATCCTCCCACTCGATTCGATGAAGACGAGAGCGAGAGCGACAAGGTCGTCACCTTCGCGAAGGTCCTAACGGCTTCCGACGCGAACAACGGAGGAGGATTCTCCGTCCCGCGGTACTGCGCGGACTCCGTCTTCCCTCCTCTCGATTTCCAAGCCGATCCTCCCGTTCAGAAGCTGTTCATAACAGACGTGAACGGCGTCGTTTGGGATTTCCGTCATATCTACAGAGGGACGCCGAGGAGGCACTTGCTAACCACTGGATGGAGCAAGTTCGTGAACAGCAAGAAGCTTATCTGTGGAGATTCGGTTGTTTTCATGAGGAAGTCTGTTCACGAGTTGTTTATAGGTGTGAGGAGAGCTCCGAGCTCTAACAAATCCGGCGGCGGTGGCGGAGGGGGAGGAAGCTACTACGGTGGTGGTGGTGGTACCGGGGATGAGTACTTCGCCGGTTACCCCTACGGAGGAGTTAAGAAGGAGGACGGTGGCGAGAAGAAGTGGTTTAGGAGAGATGGGAACGGGAAGTTAACGGTTGAGGCGGTTACGGAGGCGATTGGGAAAGCGTCTCAGGGATTACCGTTTGAGGTCGTGTACTATCCGACGGCGGGGTGGTCTGATTTCGTTGTGAGAGCTGAAGACGTTGAGGCCTCGGTGAGTGTCTACTGGGCTCCTGGGACTAGAGTCAAGATGGCGATGGAGACGGAGGATTCGTCGAGGATCACGTGGTTTCAAGGCGTCGTCTCCGCTTCGTTTCAGGAGACGTGGAAACAGCTTCAGGTATTATAGTGATTTTGCTAGAGTTCTTGATTTGGAATCCAAATTGGTTGAATGCTTAATATACAAATTGATGAGTAGATTAGATTCACTGTGAGTTCTTGATTTGGGATCTTGCTTGAGTTTAATGTTAATGGAAACTTCGTTTCTCAGATTACATGGGATGAGCCTGAGATCTTGCAGAATTTGAAGAGGGTGAATCCTTGGCAAGTGGAGGTGGTTGCGAGCTCATCAACTACTCAGCAGCTTCACGCTACTTACCTTCCACCAACGAAGAGGTCCAAGTATCCTCCACACGGTTCCTCATCGAGCGGGTTCATGAGTGGAGGAGGAGAGGAAGGAGAGATGATCTATTACGGAAGAGGAGGACAAGCGATGGTGGATCCAAGTCCCTATGGGTACACTACTTACACTACAGTTCCTGCTGGCATGCAGGGAGCCAGGCATTTTGAATTTGGGTCTTACAACAACTCAACCGGATTCATTGGAGAGAACGCTCATCCTGAGTTTATTAACTTCTTTAGTCCTCTTCCCGGTTTGGGAAGAGTCTCGACGGCTCAGATGGTGAACTTTGGCAGTCCTCAGCCGTCGGATGACTTGTCCCCTAATAGCAACACCACCAATGTTTCATCTGGAAACGACGCAGGTGGGAACAACCGTGGCATTAGCTTTCAGCTGTTTGGGAAGGTGATTAACGTGCAGGAGCCTGCTGAGAGCGGCGTTGCTGAGTCGAGCTTGTGTGAAGAGGATGGAAGCAAAGAGTCTAGTGACAATGAAGTTCCGAATGAGGCCCAGTTGCTGGGTCATGGAGGAAGGTGAATGAGTCTAGGGTGCCTATAAGATTCCAACAGACACAGAGGTAATAACTGCAAAGGTATTATTCTATTGAATCCATGAGGGTTTTGCATTTTCAAACTGATTAGGCTTTTGCTACCATTAGGCATGAATCTTATTCATCATCCCTTCGTGATTACTAGGATCTTTTATCGATCTCTACAGTCTGTGGTAATTGGAATTTGAACATATACATTCACTGTAATAGTTTTTATTGTATTATTACAGTCCATATGCTTATCTGTACTATGAGCATCGTTTACAGTCTCTGAGCAATACACATGAAAGGCATTTTACTGTTGTTTGCTTGACTTGAGGCTCTTGGCTCTGTTTGACGCTGTTACAATTTTAGAAAAGCTTGGAGCTACTTGTTCACACTATAATGCCTGAAGATGAAGATCTTTAGTTTCTTTTTTTTATATTATTATTCAATGATTTTGTGGTTTGCTTGTGTCAATGTTGTTGACAGGTGAAGGGAATGAAGGAATGTTTGGAATCTGTACGTCCCAAGTAGTAGTGGTTGGTGGTAATATCAAAAAAAAGAGTATCTTATTGTTTTTCTTTCTTTGCATTTTGACTTTCTCTGGAGGATTTTTTATGTTAGCCACGTGGCAATCTGTGTATTTGACCAATTTCTGAGACACTCTGGATTGAACATCTCGCTCTTTCCTAATCGTTCATTGCTTTATTGGGGGTAAAATGTCTATGGGTGATTTTTTACTTTTAACCATCTTATATATATAGTGATTATGACTGTTATGGAGCACTAAGAAACAACAGTAGCTAGATGATTTATTGACATCCCTATGCTATGAGCCTAATGAATGCATCTAAGTTAACGGCGCCAACCAAAGAGTATTAACTCTTCTAATAAAACTGCCAATAATAGGCCTGGGCACGGATCGGATATCCGGGTTTTTCAAGATATTTGTGATTTGCTTCGTATGTTACGGATATCTAATTTTTGTATTTGTTTTGCTTCGGAGAAATACGGATATTCGGAAAAACGGATATCCGGAAAATAATTAGATATTTGCGGATATTTGCGAATACTTACGGATATCTAATATATTTTGATTAATACAAATAATCTTAAAATTTTGATGCAGATTTGTTTTGTATGATGTATTTTTTACGTGATATATAAGATAAAATTTAAAAGAATTAGTAAATCTACATATTTTATAAAAATTATAAACTTAGCTAACAATTATAATAACACAAAACTTAAGAAAAAAATTATAATTATCATATAATATTTTTTTTTCCTTTTATGTACTACTTTTATATAAGTAATATTGTAAATATATTTTTTCAAATCATATATCAGAATAATAATTATATAATTTTATACATATACAACTTTAAATATAATCAAGATATACATGTATTTATATATTGCCGGATCGGATCGGATATCCGCTTCCTAAAATTTTAATATTTGTGATTTGCTTCGGTTTTGACGGATATTGAATTTTAGTATTTGCTTCGATTTGTAGAGTTACGGATATCCGGATTTTTCGGATCGGATCGAAGCGAATAACGAATCGAATCAAAATTTACGGATATTTTGCCCACCCCTAGCCAATAATGCTCTGTTCAGGAACCTCACGGTCCCCTACCTTCTCCACTTTTACTGACTCTTTTTTATTAACTTTGCAACCGATTTATGATCTCCTATTTGTCAATAAATTACACTTTTACTGACTCTTTTATTAACTTTGCAACCGATCTATGATCTACCTATTTGTCAATAAATTAGGTTTGGTTTTTGGATTAGGAAATGAATCAAGACGAATATATTAGGTTGGTTTGATTAGCTATATTATTAGGACGACTGGGCGGCCGATGAACAATCTCAAAAAAGACATTTATTATGTTTGATCTGGTTAAAGACTTAAAGTTAGATCAACCGAATAAAAAGTGTCTTTTTCGGGTATTATTACTGTCGTGATTTGTTTGATTAAATGATTTGACAAATACTACAATACATGTATATTCATTACGTTCACGTATGGTAGAGTGAAGTGAACTAGGTGGATCTTAAATTTACTTTAATTGGTCATATTTTGATGAAAATACCAGAACCCACTCTTGGAAAAATTAGCTGTAACGCAAACTTGAAAATGTTTGAAGGACAAAACAAAATAATTATTTTTTCCAGAGTTTGGTTATATGTTGAGGAAACACAAATAATTCATGCATGCAGACCAACAACCAAACCAAAGAAAAAGGAAATTGGTTCTGACTCTCCAATCACAGTCTCTTTTTTTTCTTGTTAACACTCTCCAATCATAGTTTCTGGACTAAATAAATAAATAGACAAAATGTATTTATTTGATTTAACAAATGATGTTTATTTTGGTTAACAAAAAAATGATGTTTATTTTGATCCCAGAAAAGCTAATGTTGTTTATATATCATTCAGTTGGAATCTTGATGGTTTTTTTTATTGCTAAACGATCTTGATTGTTTTACTTTAGGATGTTTTTCCTGGTGTTTGATTAATTGTTTGTGTATAGTAAATTTTGAAATTTGTATAGAAGAGAGGGAACGGAGATTGCTAATCATTTGAAGTATGAGTCTCATAAAATAAAACATAATTCACAAATACAAAAGAAGTCATTATACAAAAGAAGAGCACGATATGTTTTTTTTTTCACTTTATCTCTCAATCTGCATCAAGTGAATCCAAATCAACTGTCAGGTTTTTTAATCATTTGTTGTTTACTCATTTTATTACCGTCCTTTCTGCAACTCTTTTCCGTATAGACAACTCTGGTCTCTCTCTTTTGCAGTCAATTCTTTCATTCTAAAGCAACAAAAAAACAAAAGTGTACTATAACAATATTCAAACGTTTATTTTTATTTTTGAGAAAATAAAATAATTTTTGAGAAAGTAAAATAATAAAACATTTCATTTCCATGTCCAATATAGTACATGTCTCGTCATTTGAAGATTCGCATAGAGTTTGATAAGTACTCCTATAATTTTGTTTGCTTTCTTTCAGACATAAAAAAAAACTTGAACACACAGGTGTGTAGTTTTGTAAGCATCATGTTAACTTACATTTATACTAAGAGAATTCAAAATCAAAGCAATTAATCAAAATAAAACTGTTAAAACCACAATTGATTATACAGTTTTTGATAAATCAAAATTCATCAAAAATATAACATCTTACAACAATAGCTTTTTTACAACATCTTATATCTAAACAGTATGAAGAATGTTCTTTTTATTTATTTATTTTTTTTTTTTTTTGAAACACAACTTTTTCATTAGAACTTCAAACCAACTGGCTACAAACGATAGAGGGAATTGACCATCCTCTTTGATTGAAAACAAAAACTACAAGTTCGTAAGCTAAACAGGATAGATCTTCAAGAGAAGATAGAGACAGCGAACTCAAAACGGTGTTTGAATGCGTCAATGTAGCCTTCACGACATGGTCGGAGAGCAGGGAAATAGTCACCTTATATTGTGACGTTGACATCCAATCCGCACCTCGGAATCTCGTCGAAACGAAACCCGCTGCATCTTCAGGCCCTGAACGGACCGCTCCACAAGATAGCAAGACGGTTATAGATATGGAAGAACACCTCCGCAAAGCCGGAGGGCGAGCACTCCTTACCCAGGAGGCAGAGGATGGTAGTGATGGGCTCGGTGAATCCACCGATAATTGGAACAAAGCATTACTCTGACGGCCGAGCAAACCATAGTCGCCATTTATACGAAACGGTGGAAGTGGTGTTGATGGAGGGGGGAACGGGGCGCCAGTGGCTCCACAAAGAACTGAAACCGGTAAACACACCAGTAGTAACTTCACACAGTCAGCCATTAGTGCTATCCGCACAACAGGGGGCTCGGTGAATCCACCGAAGATCCTGAACAACATAGACACAGCAGCAAGCAGATAATCTATGGATACTAACAAGTGTGCTGGTGAAGAAATCCTTACCAGCTCTCGGTACGTGTTTGAAGCCTTGGTCAACAGTGGAGTCCCACTTACACATGGCTGTAAAGCACCGAGCTTTACGAGATAGGAGCTCAGATGCGACGGGGAGTGGGGATCGATTCCTAGGAGCGGGGGAGGCGGTAGAGACGGTGGAGTGAATGGCCGGAGAGACATGGATCTGGAGGAGTGGGCTGTGTTACCCTCTCGCGTCGAAGCTTTGCCGAGCAATAGATCGGGAGAGAAGCTGCAGCGCAGAGGAGCACAGTGGTTGAAGCTGGTACACACGAAAGAGCGGTGGGGAATCCCCCAAAAAGTAGCAGAGTCAGTGGTCAGAACTCTAAAACTGGTGAACGGATCTCCTCTTCTCACGGACAGAGACAGACTCAAGAGGGCCGCTTCATCGCCGTGAGGACCACCGAGGAGGGTGATTTCGAGAAGGAACACGGGAGAGCAAGCAGACGATGGTGAGGAGCAAAGAGCGAAGCTGAGATCCCGACGCCGGCGGCCAGAGGCCTCACCGGCGTCGAGGAAAACGGAGGTTGGCGGCGCCTCGATTCTCGGACCCGAGAGAGAATTAGGGCGACCTCTTTCTTTTCTTTAGTATGAAGAATGTTCATATAGAGTTTGATATACTTGTATTCGTTTTTCCCCACATTTCAACTTTAGTACCATGGTTTAATTTTGTAAACATCATATTAACTTCATGTTTGGACATTGATATATAAAGAACCCCCAGAAAAGTTTTATAGAAACACATAAATTTTATAGATATTATAAAAAAAACAACAACTAAAAACAGAGCAGATTAACATTTTGAGATTCATCTAAAAGCCTAAAAACCTTAGTCTGTGTTTTACTTTTTTTTACCTGTGGCTACAGAAAGCCAAAAGCATTTTTCTACCATCAACAATCTCATCAAAGAAATCATCAATCTGAGCAACAACACTCTCTGTTCCATTCCTCAAACTCCCAACACTCACTTTCACTTCCTCCACTCTCTCCCTCAACCCTCTCCCCGCCTCCTCCTCCTCCTCCTCTCTCCCGCCACCGCCGCACCACCGCCTTTCGAGCTCTGTCTTCAGCTCCTCCACCGCAGTCTTGCTCCTCCTGTACTCATACATCATCACCCCTTTCTTCACCCCCGTCCTCTCCATCTCCGCCGCCACTCTCTGCTTCAGCCTCACCATCGCCGTCGCCGTCATCGTCACCGTCGCCGTCGTGGTCTCTCCTGGAATGCTGTAAACAAGGCCTTGCGTCAAGATCGTGAGAAACAGAGTGTTCATGTTCTTCATCGTGTTCATCACTCCTTTGAACCCGCTGAACCCGTTCTGTATCTTCGACGACTCCATCGCCGTCGTAACTTGCTCCGACCAAAAGGGAAACCTTTGGACACGGTTCTCCATCAAAGCTCTGTTCTCTTCCTCTATCCCCACCGCTTCTCTCCGACATCCAGTTATCGCTCGCATCACCTTTAACACATTCCATAAATAAACCAAAGTTCGAAACTTTATTCAAGAATATTCCATCTTTTATTTCAAGAAATGTTTAAAAAAAAATTAGCAAAAAAAAAAACAACCTGACGGTGGTTGTGGTGGTGGTGGCCGTCGAGAGTGGAGGTTACGGACATCGCGGCGGAGCAAAAGCTTTCCATGGAGGAGAGAGAGGATTTGATGACGTGGCAGACATCCCAGAGCTTGGAGGTTTCGTCCATGTAGTCGTCGAGCCACTTGTCACCGACAGGGAGGTTTAGTTTTTGGACGAGAAGTATGAGATGGGAGTGAGAGGTTCTCAGGAGACAGATCACTCTCTGTAGGAACTGAAGGGACATGAAGCTGTTGGAGAGATAGACCCTTTCTAGATCTTCCATTGATTTGTTTAGGAAGGTGTAGAATCCGTTTACTGAGTTTGTGCAAGAAGGATCCATTTTTGTTGATGACGAAACAGAGAGAACCCTAAAAAAGGTTTTGTTTTTGTGTTTAGTGTTTGTTGATGATTCTGTGGAGGGAAAATTGGGAAGGAGAGAGTTTAAAGGTTATAAAGAGATTGTATGCGTGTGTGAATGTATGTATAGATGAAGAAGAGAGTGAGAGAAAGAGAATAAGAAGAAGAATCAGAGATTTTGTAAGGATGAAAGTGATTGTTTGGACCAATGATGGTTTGTTTCCTATAGAGGAGGAAGTGGATGATTGGTATTTGGTAATAATACAAATATATTGATTTCTCTGTGTTATTTTCTTAAAAAACTAAATGCAAAGAAAAACAAATAAAATTAAAATCTGACAAAGTACAAAATATAAAAGGCATACAAAGAATTTCTGGAAGAAAAAAGAGAGTAAGTAACAAATAGTGGTAGTTTACAGGTGAAAAAACAAAATGGAGGCAAAACTGATTTATTTGATTAGACGATATGATATTATGCTTTAGACCTCATAAGTCTTAAAAGAAAAATTAAAATCGGATTATTCCTTGGTTTTGAAATAGCTAGATTTTACTTCAAATATCCACGGTAAAAAAAAGAAGAAGTAAATTGTTGTATTTTAGGGAAATTATATAGAACATGATTTCCATGCAGGTAATTCATAAACTTTTGTCATCTATAATCTGAGACAGAAATAAAATCTGAATAAACTTTGTATTTCTAGAAGCTGCTCATTAGCTTTGACTCTTTGTCCGAATAAAATATCTAGTAATTAATGGTTAATATAAAAGGGTAAATATAATAATGATCATGTGTCATTACACTAATAATCGAATAATTAGCGGTTTAGTATATGAGCTAGCGTCTTCTACGAGGAAGGGCATCCAATACCATTTCATGCTTTACTAGTTATGCACTAAGTTGATTGATCACGAAGCAAAGCTTTTTATCCGGTACAAACACAACAATATAGTGTCTACGCGCCCTCGCAATATCCAATGATTGTATAGTGCTGATAGGTGTTTCTGTATATTTTTGCTAACTCGGAAGAGTTTGAATCTAGACTATAGTTTATCTTTGGTTGGGAATCATATGGTGCTAATATTTGAAATATGATGCAAAACATTTTTTATAGAAATTTTAACTACGAGCACAAAATACAACATGACCTACCCTTGCTCTCTACCACTAGTTCATCTCATTTGGTGGTTCATTTTGTCTAGCTTCATCATACCATTCTTTTAAGAACTCGTGGTCTGTTTGAAATTACAGCTAGTTAAGTCTTCATATATTATATATAGACAATGTTTTAACGTGTGTACATCCCTAGGTTACTTTTAAAATATACTGTTACTTTATACAAATCTAAGAAAGTAAACTTGATTAGTCATCTGATGCTTTGTATTAATATGATAATGGATCAACGGATCGAGATAGGTCATTGTATAACAATTAGATTCCAGCATACTATTAATAATGGTGTAGCTAAAGTTATGCAGAGAATGAAATCAAGTTCGTACCTCCAAAGTGGCATTTCGGACCCATACAACGGCGGATACCAAGAAAAGAAATATATAACATTCAATTGACGCAGTGAATATTTAATAAAACATTTAAGTAGATAAGATAAAACTAATTAAATGCAACAGGGTTACATATGTTGCTTTATTCCCGTTATCAAGCCGGCGCGTATTATATACTCATCTGTATTTCTTTAATTCCATTCGTACACGCTCTTTCCAAACCACCAATAAATATCAATATTATTGCAATTATGATTTTGGTTAGGATGATTTAAACTAATCTTTCTGTTAATTATGAAATAAGTATCTTCATATCGTGAAAGTGAAACCATTGGGGCTAAATCTTTGTTAAAAATTATCCAACAATTTTTAAATATATATGTATGTGCATATACACCAAACTTAAAAATTATCCTGATAATGTATCATATGGAATCGACATTACCAAAATTGGTAAACGATGATGTATGACGTATCTTTATGGCTGTTTTTTCCTTTCTATTTTCCAGTGATTATTAGAAATCGATTTTTATTTCTAACTACATATATAATATATGCGAACCATGAAACATTATATCAACTTTATGGGGCATTATATCAAATAAAATTATCATTAATCCTTTGTTCCTTTATTGAATGTAGTTTCATGTTCGTAACTGAAAGTTCATACTACATTTTTTATCACATATATACTTAAGCCTTAGAAAAGTTAAAATAAGACTACTATTTGGTCAACAATTAGCGACTATTCTGCTGTAGATTTGCACAGGCATCAAACATTGCATGTATTTGTGGATGAGTGTACACATCAAATCTAATGGAAGACGGGACCATCATATCTAATGGAAGCGTCAGGCGACTCAATAATCTCCAATTACTCTTGTTTATTTCTTCATTTCTTTTATAAAATCCTGTCACATTTTTAATATTATGTATCCTTTTTTCAACAATTTGTTTTTTTTTCTTTTTAACAATTTGTTTAAGTTATAGACGTGAAAGACAAACTTATTAATATTATTTTATGTTTTGTTCGTTTATGAATAACGAAACAGACAAAAGGAACACTATTCAGCAATGAATCCAAAACTTGATATATCAGAATTAAATCCAAAAGAAAGTTCACGAACAATCTAGAAGATGGTGTATTATTGGCAAGAAGACTTGTATATAAGTAAATAATATGAAAATGTTCTTGGTAGAATGAAAATGTTGCAATATAGATGTATGTATATTTAACTATATGAGCGTATAACTATCGACAGAGCCTTTGAGAGTAATTACCAAGTAGTAGAAGAGTAGTACAAGGTGTATTAGGTTTGCAAGAATGTTTCGTTTTCTCAGTAATGGCTTAAGATAAAGAAACAACTGTTTTGGGTCCATACTCCTCTTCTTTTTCCGTCTACCATTTTGAAATTGATCGTCTAATTTCTCCACTTCGTTGTCCCATTTAATTCCTGCTGAGAATGATAATTTATTGGTTTAGTCTTTATATATAGTTACATATTTATTGCTAGATGTAATGTTTAAAGTCTGAACTCCAAAGATAATTGTTTTGAAAAGAAAAGAGGAAAATGGAAGACTGTAATTTTTTTTTGTAGAGTCGTCTGATAAAAGAAGAATAATAAAAACGGTGAAAAGTTATAAGACCTTTAATCGTGTTATACCCGTTTTACGTAATCAAAACTCAAAAGCTATATGGACAAGTACTATTAAGCAAGGTCAAAAGAACCTTTAAGAAAGTCGCAAATCAAGTAAGGCGATCATATTAATCACTAATATAAGAACTCTTTGATCATTAATCCTCCAATCGGACGGTGGAGATAAAGGGAAGAGTTGATTATTTAGAGGGTCAAGAGCCACCACTTAAAGATATATTATCGTTTATCTATTTAGAATTAAACTGTAAAAGTACTGAAAGCCGAAATAAGGATGCAAAAGTATATGCTACTTCAACGTTAAATGGTAGAGATCTCTGGTTGTAATATTCCATCTTCGTGTATATCATTGATGCACATTAAATAGTATGTTTAAATTTCTTTATAACTTCTTGATGTGGTCCAGATTCTCGATATTAAGGATTAATATAGTAAGAAGAAATGAAAAATCAGTAGAAAACGAAAAATAAGAAATGAAATCAAAAGAAAAGATGATAGAGAAGGAGCGTTATACATTAAACATGACAACATTGACAAGTGCTATATGGATATATACATATACATTTATACATGGGAATATATATTTTTTTATGTAACTGTTTTTTTTTCTTTGTGCAAAAGCTAAAAATCTAAAATAATAAGAGTTCCAAAATTGTGTTGGTTTGTGGGTTAACACTTGCTACCAAACCAAATTCCCCAACAACCGTTTGCTCCATTTCTTGCTACATCCGTCTTAACCGGATAAAGTTTAAAAGTCAAAGGAAATCACAAATCACCGATGGTTTTAATTTATAACTAAGGTGAATCTGACATAAATCGAGTAACATGAACATGTAATACAATACAACTAAAAATGAATAATGATATTGGAAGAAACAAAAGGCATGCCTTTGCCTTTAAAAATATAATCCGCTCCCTTCTCTCTCCACCGCTCTCCCAGATCTAATCGTAAACAGAGTTTGGGTCCGGCGTACGGACGGCGCGTGAGCGCGCGTTCCGGCGCCGAAGCCTCCCCTCTCTCCCTCTAATATCGTTTTCCCTTTGCTTCTTCAATCCCCTGCCGCTCTTGCCGTCTTGTTGTTGGTTCTGCGCCGGAGGACAGCTCGTAATCGTCTCTGCTCGCGAGGAGATCCGTGTCCGTTGCAGTTTCAGATGGTGGTGGAGTCTCGACGCAGTAAGGGTCGGGCTTGGCTGTTGAAGAAGTCGGCTTTTAGGGTTGTACGGACGGTCCTTTTACCGTGTGGAGAGGCCTCGGCGCGTGAAGGAGGTGGAGCTGCTCTGTTCCGATTTGGTGGCTCTGGTTACCGGTCGGCTAGGAGAGGCAGCGATTGCGGTTGGTGGTCTCATTCTCGGCGTCTTGGTGAGCCACCATCGTTTACTTCTGCCATGGATGCCTTGGAGGTTTTCTCAACTCGAGGGCGAGCTTAGTGTAGGGTAATGGCGTGTGTTGTTTCCTTTCATGGTGGTTCGTTGTGGTTTGCTATGTCGCGGTGTCGGAGCGGTCGTCTATGGCTGCCTCTGAGGCGGTGTGGTAAAAGCTCATCTTTTGGTTCCGTCACTTTCGGGTTCGTTTTCTGGTTTCCCGTTGAATCTTAGTCGACAAGGTTCTTTGGGTTTTGCTCTTGAATATTAATTGTTGTTTGTGCTGTGGTCACCGGCTCAAACTTTGACGAGTTCAAGTTACTGTCCTTCGGTTCTCGAAGGCGGCGATTGGCGGTCACAGCGAGGTCTGCGGGTTGTCTTCGTGGTTTCTCTCGTTCACCGGTGTCTCCTTTCGGCATAGTAGCACATCCCAGCGCTGTGGACAGCCTCTTGGTTGCTTATGGTGGTGCTGCTTTGCTAATACTTGTTTTGCAGGTCACAGAGCTTCACCGGATCAGGTGCGGCAGTTGTCTCGGACCCGCTTTGTGTGGTCGGTTCTCGGTTGGGGGTCTTTGGCCTTTCTCTGAGTTCGGTTTTGGCGATGAAGATACGGTGTACAGTCAGGTTTTACGGAGTGCTTTCTTCGGTTAGTGTCTTCGGCCTTCCTATCTTCATTCGTCTAGAGGCTCGAGGCTCGGGTATGTTCCTCTGTCTCTCCTCCTTTCGGTCAATGAGCTTCAAGTCAGTGGAGAGAACAAGCTCGATAAGATCGTCATGAACCAGCTACTCCGGTAATGCTGCGAGAAGTAACCGGCAACCCTGGAAACAAGGTGAACGCCACCTTCCTTGTGGGTAACATTAACGGTTGAGAACAGTGAATGATAATCTAAAGATTGCGGAGACGGCTAGTGGAATGCGTCGGGGTGGTGGTTGAGCGAAGCTAGCTTTGTTTTTGCTTGAATTAGATCATTTTGTTCAAATTGAGCTTGTAATCGAAACTTGAATTCCCGTTCTCGGGTAGTGAAATAAATATATATTAAAAAAAAAAAAAAAAAAAAAAAGGCATGCCTTTGTTGTGTGTTTATGTAAAATGTATACTTAGTGAGGAGGATGGGCGTAATTAAACCAATAGAGAGAGAGACAGAGAGATGTAGGCAGTTGAGTAGAGGTTAATGAGAATCAGGACCACAGTATGGGCTTCATCAGCTATTATGTCTACATTTTATTATGAAGTGTAACATTCTCAATTCTACTTTTTTTTTTCCCAAAATCAATTTTAGTGGCCCTATGTCTATCTCTCTCTACCTGTGTCAAGGTCGGCCCTTTTCTTCTCATTCTGCTAGACCCACAAAGCCACACCTATTTATCATCATCATCACTCTTCCTCCTAAAAGCATATAAACGAAAAAGGTATACATTTTAAGTAAAAAGAAGCTGAATATTTATACATACTGGGTGTGTCATGTGTGCGTAGATATGATGTGGATTGTGTCAAGTTTATGTAAGCCACTTATGCGGCTACTGGGTCCTCCTATGGGACCTATCTTGGTAGACCTTTAGTATTCAGATTCATAGTATCAACAAGAACCAGTGCAATCGTTTTATTACAAAGTATTACCATTCTTATCCATTTAGGCTATAGCACAAAAGTGCCGAGTACTTGACTAAGCGTTATAGTATGAGAGTTTTTTGGTGGTATTATATGCAATTATCTACAAAGGAGTTACAACCTGGTCATGTTTAAGTGCAGACGAGCGTGCAGAGGTCTTGTGTCCTGGCTTGTGATATATTGGTGTAAGGAAATATCCTGAACTTTCCATTGGTCATACACGTTAGTGTTAGCTGGGCGTCACTCACCATGGCCTATCAAATTCACATATATTGAACTGTGATTTGTGTATTTAAAAGACTTGAAGTCTAGAATCAGTGTCACACAAAACTTTAATGTTTAGATGATATACCTCGCAGGATGTAGTCAAGTCGCTGCAGCTCCATTTCCTGGTTGGAACACAGTCAACATAGCGACACCAATTGCAGTAGCGGTTGAGATTAATGCCCCAGGACGCTGCAATTAGAACACCACCAAGTCTGGAAAAAAGAGACAAAGATGGGATACGCTTACTTCATATCACAAGAACAACACAAAGAGATGAAGGAAGATCATAACTAAGTGGGATTCTCACATTCCACAGAACATGACCAGGCATACAATCCTTAACACCGGTCTGTCAAACATTTCTTTAAGCCTTGTGGAACTTCGCATATCATCTTCAAACAGTTTTCCCTTGTGAGGTGGAGGGTCCTGTCTCAGCTGTGGGGTGAACAACAGCACAAATCCAAGAAGGAATCCTGATATGAAACCGCCAATATTCGCAAAGTTGTCTATGTAAGGGAGAAAGCCGATCAGGAAATTGACTGTGGAGATAGTGAGTATTATCACCAATGCTGAAACCTGTATCAAGCAAGCAAAACATAAACAAATACAATCAGAAAAAAGGTTAAATAAAAGAAGAAAACACAAGATATCCATGACCTTGGAGGTATATAGATTCCAGTCCCTTGCAAGTGCAGAAAGCATAGCTCCAATCAATCCAAAGAGAGCAGCACCAGAACAGATTGATGGGATGTTTCGAACAAACAACACAGCAAACAGACTTCCCACAATGCCAGAGAGGAAGTATATCACTGCAATCCTGACTACAGAACCAAAGCAAAAGCAGAGAAAGGCAGATTACAAACGTCAGGAACTCTATCAAAAACAGATATAGATGAGGTGACTAAAGTTGAAGGAGTGGACTTTATACATGGTCCATATCGCTGCTCCATGAATATCCCAACGAAAATCAAGCTCCCAAGATTTATCAAAAGATGAAACAATCCACTGTGCAGCCAGGGAGATGTCAACACACGCCAAATCTCATGCTTCTCAACCAGCGCGTTCCAGTAAAGACCTCCCATGTGTTCAAAGCTGCAAAACTCACAATGAAAACATGAAGAACATAGCTTGATAATCAGTCATTAGAAGCATCAAAACGGCCTGTATCCTTCAGTTTCCTAAAACCTATAGATCTGTAACTAAGTTTCGAGTGATTCATCAAACAGAACGTTGCAGTAATCGGATCCACACAAATCAAACTCTATTGAACTTGCGCGTTGTTAACTAAGATCGAGACTTAACGAATCCAATAAGGATCTTCTGCAATGAAGTAGAGATCGATTCCAGAAACAGATACTAGCAGAGATCCACACAAATCAAGCACTATAGATCTTCCGCATTCAAAATTGAGATCGATTCCACAAACATATACTATCAGAGACCTAATCGAAACTCGCGCCGAGAGAGAGAGAGAGAGAGGTACTCACGTAGAAGCGGAGGGGCCGAGCATAGGATTCTCGGAGAGAGGCTGGAAGGAGAATCGGCCGAGTAATTTGGCGGCGCAGTGATCGTCGGAGTTTCTGGAGCAGTCGTTGACTCCCATAGTCACAGCGAAGACGACGATCTGGAGAAGCACGAAGACGGAGACGAGCCACGTGTCGCGCTTGATCTGCCGCGAGCGGTGACGGAAGAAGGGGAGTTTGTCCGAGCTCGGATCGCCGGCGATGGGAGTGGAAAACGAGAGGTTGCGTTGAGATGACTCATCGATCTGCGGCTTCGGCTCCGTCGTAACCTCCATTGCTGTTAGGGATCGGAGACGACTAGTGACGGAGAAATGTTGTTTTATAAAATGTGGCGGGAAAATGATTTTGAGAACAAACCGAAATGCACGATCCGGTTTGAAATGTGTTACAATATTCCTCCAGAGTGTTAATGAAAAATAATTTTGGCCAGAAACTATTAAGGCCTTGATTGGTAGAGCATTAGCATTAGCATTATGCTCTACATTATCCAATCAACATTTGTTACAAAAGCATTTAGAATAGCATTTACAAAATGCTAATGCTCTCCAAATGCTCTCTGGCAAATGCTCTCATATGAAGCTTTTGGAAGAGCATTTGCATTTATAATATATAATTTTTTAAAATATATATAATTAGTTAATTTATTTTATTTAATAATATCACAAAAATATTTTTTATACAGAAAAAAAAATTTATTTTCTAAAATAAATTTACTATATAAATATTTTTGTTAAAAAATATCATTTCACATTTAAAATATAATTTAATTATATTTAATTAAATTAATTATATAAATATAATTTAAATTAATATATAAATTATATTTTCAATTAATTATATAAATATATAAATTAAATTATATAAGCTATATTATATATAAATAATTAATATTTTAAGTTAAGTATACAAATTAATATATATTTTAAAATATAGTTTTATTAAATTAATTATTTAAATTAAATTATAATTTAAATGCGAAATATTAATTTAAAATATAAATATTTTTGTTAAAAATAATATTTCCCATTTGAAATATAATTTATTATATTTAATTAAATTCAATTGAATAAATTATATTTTAAATTAATTTTATAAATTATATTATATATAAATTATATTTTAAATTAAGTATATAAATTAATATTTATTTTAAAATATAATTTTATTAAATTAATTATATAAATTAAAAGTTGATATTTTAATTGTATAATTTATTTTTTATAATAACATTTTTGATATAAACATAGTTTTTTGAAATTACTAAATAAATAAATAAATTATATATATAAATATAGATATATATATATATATATATATATATGAAATATATTCATTATAAATGAATATATTTAATCTTATATATTAATTTTAATAATAATTTTAAATAGCATGTTCAACTGCTCTACCAATCAATGTATTAAATAGTTTAACAAAAGCATACAGCTTCTGCAGCATACTGCTACTATAGCATACTGCTACTGCTTTCTCATCTGCTTTGCCAATCGGGGCCTAAGATCCAAAATGTTGCTACATAAAGAAACTTATGAACAATCTATATACCATTAATTTAATGATATGTTTACTAAATGTTTTTAAATATATAAATTATTTAAATTTTATTCTAAAAGTTAATTTCCAATTCTTTCAATTTTTTTTGTTAAATTATATATGTGCCAAAAAATCAACTTTTAAAATCAACTTTGACTAACGATATGCCTAAAATGATATAGTCATCGAAAGTTTATATTTAAAATGACTCGTCAATAAACATTAAGTGTTTTTCGGTTTACCTATAAATTGGTGCTTTGTTTCAACAAAAAATTGAAAATTGATGATTTAAATGATATTTTTTTCCATTAAAATAACTCTCTAACTTCTTTATAAACGATTTGTTCGAATATTAGTTTGACATGAAACAAATGCTACGATCCGGTTTAGAATTGGTTACAGAAACTATATTTCTCGCAATTCTCTAACTGTTAAGCTTAGATAGGATCCGGTTTTGAATTGGTTTGATGCCAGCATCTAAATAATTCATACTAAAACTTATAAGGCTAGAAGCAAAATGATAAAAATTGGCCACCTTTTAAAAATAAACTATACATCTAAAATGTTGCATTGCATACTTGAAGTTACTAAAAATGAGTTCTGGCTCATGAAACTCTACCACCAGACCAAAAAAATATTTAATAAATTATGAACGCAGTTTAATTATAAACTTAACGGCCAGATGCATCGGTTTCTTTAGCTTCTACCAAAGGCCGTTATTGTAGTTTTGTTGTTAAGGTGTTCATGTTATCAAATTCATCACTTTTTATATTATGCGACACAATTGCATTCATTTCTAGATTTTTTTGGTTGAGTGTGCTTAATCCATATATATGAAATCTTTTAATTTAATTAGCAACTAATCACTTTTTAGAACTCCATGCTCATACTATTAAAAGTTTCTCTTAGTAAATCTCTAACCATTAAAATTGCTATAATTTTCAAAACCCAGTAAACATAGACTAACATGCTAGATTTTAATCTTCAAAGAAGCATACAAGATTTTACTTTATGAAATCGGTTTAGTTTTCCAAATGGATGATTGAAAATCGAAACGGAAAGAGCTTTGAATATGGTGATCACAATTTAAATCTGGAAAACATCATATCATCAACGATTTGATAACTAAGATAAATGTAATTTATATACCTAAAAAGTCGAAAAAGTGCATAGTGTGTGCGTTCAACTGCAATTATTTACCAAGTAGAAAGAGGTCATCTCCCTTTTTTAGGACCTTCGTGAAAGTTTCTTCATTCCATGCCTTTTCACTGCTATACTTCCGACTCGTTGGAGTCTGCGAACATCAGACGCATCCATGTTGCTAATCACAAGTAAGACCTTGTGATTCAGTTCTGAAATGGGAATTAGCTTCTATCGACGACTCCAACCGCAGGTATGACACGACACATCTCTGTTTTATTATTACACACTGGTCTGGGTTATTTAATTATATTTCTTTTGATTATTTTATTTATAGATTTTTAAAAGTTAATACTTAATTTAAAATTAATAAATCGGAAAATGTCTACAATTTTAAAGCAAATAAAGATAAATTTTTTTATATGTTGTTTTTTTTGAATTTAATGTTTGATCTTTTATATTCTTTTTAGATTTTATACTAAATATATGCTATTTAATTTGATGCATATGGTCTTTTTTCTGAAGCTGCCAATAACATCAATAGTATGGTCTAAGTAAAAAATTATCCGTAGTAAGTTGAGCCATTAATATTCCTACACTATTTATAAAACTAATTACTATGGATCATTCACATACGATGGGCAAAATTGAATGATGAGTTAGTGAGAAATGTCGTAATGAAACCTAAATCTGTTTTGGATGTAAATTCATTTGGTGCTAGAGTTGATGATATAGCAACTTTTTACTGGTAAAAATTAGAATTCCCGTGTGGCATAGTTAGAGATGCTTTACACATATTCGTTTTTAATAGTAGTGATATACTTTTTATTAATTTTATTTTTAACACATGAGTTCTTAGTGTTTTTAGATAACTATCTTTTTTGTTAATTAATCATTTTTCCATAGAGTTAAAATATAAATCCTGTGATTTTTAAAATATTTTTTTGTCAGCATAAGTAGTGAGCGTATAGATTACTATCATGTGTATATTACTGAGTTTATTACAGTTTCTATGACTACTGATATGCCATTTACGAAATCATTGTGAAGTAAGATAACTTGAACAATTTATACGGATTTCCAACCAACTATTCAGAATAGTGATTCTTTATCTCGAAATATATAAACTCAAGCAACATTTTATCACGAAATCAACATTAAGCTATCAAATCACAGAAAAAAACTAAAACATACAGAAGCCACTATTTGAAACCTACACATGCAATAATTAGCAATCATAAAATTTAATGTATACGTTGCTCAAAAAAAAATTTAATGGATACAAAGTAGTAGATAAAGAATTGTATCAAAGCATGACGAAAGTAAATAAGTAAGTCATCTAATGCAAGAAGGTAACACATAAATCAAACAACAATGATAAGATTAGCATCCATTGTAAGATTTTTCAAACTTAGTAGGCGGGAAAAGTTAGATAGAAAATATGAAACATATCATTACGCGTTACAAAAACCAACGGGTTTATTTAAATAAAGTTGTATTTAATATCTATGTTACAGTATATTACTTATATGTCATAAGAATATAAATAGAAATTGAATTAGAAATAAGTATAACTTTCAATTTATTTTGTTACTATCTAAAATATGTATGGGATGGTGAACAAATCCAAAATGAATAAAGAATTTGTTAAATCTTAGTTATTAATCCAAAATATATTTTCTTACATATTTAGGTTATTAAAAACATATATTATTAATCTCCACATCACATATTTCTTTGTTATATGTATTATTTATATCATATTTATGTTTTTATGTAAATGGTATTTAATAATTTATAATTTTTGTTTACAATTATAATAAGTAAAGCTAATTTAAATACTCATTGCTTTAAACAAAACAACTTCTAAAAATGTTGTATGTATATTGAAAATTCTATGAAAATATTATTTCTATATTTTTGGCCAGCAGTTATTATTACTATATTATTTTTTAGTTTTAAGCAAAAATATCTTACAATCTAGCTAGAGTTAAAATACTATTCTGGATTAAAATTAAGTGTAAAATGATAATAAAAATATTCCCAATAAATATTCATAATTTATTTAAAATATCAATATTATATATTAGTTTTTTTTAAAATTACTATTTTTCAAAAAATAAAATCAGGTTTCATGATGTTATTAAAATGCATTTCTATATCAATTAGAAGAGTTTTGAATATATTAAAAGTCAAATACTATGATCCCAAAACATTATTTTCTTATTATTTTTCCATTTCCAGTAAAAATATTCTACAATCTTGTACTAATATCACAAAATGAATATATAGATAAATAGTTTTGGAACTGAGTGACTACTTTCTAGAAAATGAGTGCTGAAATAGGAGATTCTCAGAAGAGCCAAAAACAGCTCCGCCTTCACCGTTTTCTAGAATGTGAGCTATTTTTAAAGGTCATGATCCTGATAAAACTGAGCTCCTGGATCAATAGGGTATCTGAAGAACATTGTTGGTTGTATTGTGTAAACTGGTGGGACGGGCTTCCCATAGATTCTCCTGCTTGGACACTGTTTTCTTATGCTTCTGGGATGTTTGAATTCGACAGTTCTTGGTAGTCTGGCTCTATCCTGTCAGATTTAAAACGAATGAGTAAACTTTTTGGATTAGAAAATTCACATAAAGTCTGTCTCGCATTGTTTTTTTTTTGTTTTCCGACAGAGATAATAGACTTGCCGTTTGGTTTCATTGTCATAGCTGCAACATTTTGAGAGTAAGAGGATTTTGAGATTGAATGGAATAAATTGTAGGAGAAATTGTTTATAAAGAAAGGAAAAGAGAAGGAGATGAAACGAATTCATTAAAGGGGTATTGAAGAAGATTGATTAATAGCAGGTGAGGGTGAGTAGTGGAGTTTGGAAGATGAGGAAAAGGAGAAGACGAAGCAGAAAATCTATCGACAATATCAGATTGTTTTTTTTGTGTTAATGAATGGGCTGTAGATGATGTAGAGTCCACAGAAAAAAAATGTGAATTTAAGCCCAGTAAGAACGAAATGACATGGCTGCAAAGACGAAATGACATGGCAGCAGAAAACTTTTTTATTGGTTGAGTTTTTAATCTGATGTGGAGGGCTTTAGAGTGAAGAATATCCTCCTTTTAATACAACTAGGATTAAACCCGCCCTACGGGCGGGTACAAAAATATAAAAATAATTGAAATATATATATATATATATATATATATATATATATATAATGTTTTATTTAGATAAAAATAAAACATTATATATAAAATAGAATAAAATCATAAAATATAATTTCTTAAAAACAATTTGTTCTAATTTTGCCTCTAACAATATTTCACTTCAATTAATTTTAGAAAATAAACATCTAACTAATAGTTGTAGCTTTAATCTAATTCTAATTTTAAAATTTCAAATGTTCATTTCAATTTTATACACAGTCACATACAAAACGTAAAAGGGTATTATCGTAAACTAAGCTTGTTATTATCTGTTTTTATCGTTGAATGTGTTGGCTTGAAAAAAAACATTTTTCTCTTAGAACAAACTCTTTTCCATTCTCTAATGTGTTTGCCTCTTGAATATTTCCACGAAAAATCTCCAGTTTCACACAATGAAATTTTGAATTGTGAACTTTGCCGAAAATGGTCTCTAATTGATTTAGAGATTTAAAGGTAAATAAATATTGACACAGAGAAAAATAGTGTCTTAGAGAAGTTTGAAAGTCGTTTCAAACGGTTTCAGCGCATAGCTTTCTCTTTTCCTTCACCATTCTTCTCGCTCTCAAGCTTGATCATGTTTTTTTTATCAATTATGATGATCAATTTCTTTCTTTTCCGTAATTGCTGCCTTGACTTCTCCTTTGTATAATCAAAGTTGGAATAATTATCTAAATTAGTTGATGAGTTTCTATGATATTTAGTTTTGACTAAGTTTAGTTTAGGTACAAACTATAAAATTGGATCCTTGTGTTTAACTATGTCTACAGTAGAAACCTTTATCATCATTTAACTCTATTTTCTGTAGATGTATATTTACACTTTTAAAACTGATGTGCTGTGATTTTTCGTGGTAGATTTTGCTGCATGCTCCATGTACAAAATATTTTATGGTTATCATATTTTCTCTTTGTTAGCATCATGTTATTTTGGAACTTTTAAACTTATTTGTAGCATTAGGTTCCTTTTCTTTATGTTATGGCAACACTACTGCTTGTTGCTTTTAAGATCCTGCTATGTGTACATCTTAAAGATCAATATGATATACTCATTAACTTGTAATATTAATCATTGATGTGTTTATGATTGGTGTGTTTGATTATGATGGATTTGGTTGGGTCCTAACTCCTTGTGTTGCAGTTGCTTATGATATATTTAGTTGTGTATTACTGTTGCTTGTGGGTGTTTATAGCTAGTGTATTTGTTCGTGATAGATATGGACTTGGTTTCTTAGTTATTGTTTAGTACTACATATATGTATCATCATGTCAAAAAGTTGTCATTTGTTATTTTGTTCTTGTTCTTAGGGAAGAATGATTCTTGCTTATTTGTGTAATGCGTAAAGGAGAGGAATGAAAACAATCATGTGCATGGTAATATTTCCATAATTTTTCTCTTGTCAATCTTTCCATTTTACTGTTTAGAAACCATATATTTTTATTCAAAATACAATCTCTAGTCTATATTTCTTTTGTCTTTGCAAGAGCTATGACCGCATGAATAAATGTGTAGAATGTGTAAGACTCTCATGTCTAAGAGATGAAGAAACTATGAGTAATGAAGCCATATGAAAAACACTTCTTGAAAGTTGGTTCTTCACTATCGCATCTCCATATAAAAGAGGCTTTCCTCCATATGAACTTATCCAAACATATTTTCCTATATAAAAGAGGCTTTCCTCCACCGCATCTCATCTCTGCAATCTGTCTTTTTCTCATTTTTTTATCGGTGTGATTTTCCTCTGTATTTGTCAGATTTAGGAACTTATATAGTGAATAAACATGTATATTTTTTGTGTATATATATTTAAATATATTTATTTACCATCTGCGGACCTTACGATTAGAAGATGTTGAAGATTTCTATGTAGAAAAAATTATTCACTCTAGTTCCTGAGCCTTTTTCTTCTTGTAAGTTGCTTAAATTTTCAGGTGATGTTACTTTTGAAAGAGCAACATATATCTTGCCGTGACTGAAAATAATTTAGACAAATATAGAACCACTAATTTCAAGTTTTTTCATTGACTTTTGTTTATGGTTATTGCATAACATACTCTTATTGAAAATTGTCTTCTCTTAAGTATGTATGGATGGTCTAAGACAACTCAAGATAAAATGATTATTGAAAATGAGACTCTATTACCAATATTTCTACATGTGACTATTTCACATTTGATAGCTCATTCTGCTATATGAGTCACAATGAGTGTTATTGCATTACAAAGCGATTTATAGCGATGTGCTTGAGTTTGATTTAAACGGTCCCTTTATATAAAAGTATTAAAAATAATAAAAATGTAAAACTGCACATTGTCTGGATAGATGTTTAATGTATTTTTATATTGTATATTTACTTATTCTAATTGTTTTGTTATTATATACATTTGTAATATTACGATAAATCTTTAATGTAATATTTTATTTCTAACATTTTATATTTATTAATTATATATTTTCCAGATAGATGTTCAATGTAGTTTTTATATTTTTTATATTGTATATTTACTTATTGTTTATTTTTCTTATATTTATATTTGCTTATTCTAATACTGTAATATATGTTTAATAAAATATTTTTATTTCTTACATTATGTATTTACTTATTATTTACTATAAATTTTCAGATATATGCTTAATTTTGTTTTTCTATTTCTTATATTGTATATTTATTATTTATATTTTTCTGATATTTTATATTTACTGATTCTATTTTTTTTGTTTTTATATCAAATAGTAATATTATGTTAGATGTTAATGTAATATTTCTATTTCTTATATGTATATTTAATTATTATTTACTTACTGTTTTTAATAATAATGCCACATGCCATCTTTCAGAAGAATGGTTTCCGTTGATATAGACGCTCTACGAAACCTCAAATAATCCATTTTATTAGTATAGATGTAATATTTCTAAATAATTAAAATATAAAACCATAGGTTATTTAAAATATTTTTAATGTAATATTTACTAATATTGTAATGTTACCATTTATTAAAATATTTGGAAATAATTAAAATGTAAAATATACATTATCTCATATAAATGTTTAATGTAGTATTTTTATTTTTTATATGTATATTTACTTATTATTTGGTTTTCCTTATATTGTATATTTATTTATTATTTAATATTTATTTTCCTTATATTATATATTTACATTTTATTTTGTTTCTATTTTTTTTTAATATCAGTGCCACGTGTCAACAAATGTTTATCCCTTATTTTGCTGATGTGGACGGCTTCTGAAGCCTCAAAAGGCTAATATTAATTGTATAGATGCAATATTTCGAAATAATTAAAATATAAAACTATAGGTTATTTAAAATATTTTTTAATGTAATATTTACTAATATTGTAATGTTGCCATTTATTAAAATATTCGGAAATAATTAAAATGTAAAATATATATTATCTCATATATATGTTTAATGTAGTATTTTTATTTCTTATATGTATTTTTCCTTATTATTTGGGTTTCCTTATATTGTATATTTATGTATTATTTAATATTTATTTTCCTTATATTATATATTTACATTTTATTTTGTTTCTATTTTTTTAATATCAGTGCCACGTGTCCACAAATGTCTCTCCCTTATTTCACATAATTAAAATATAAAACTATAGGTTATTTAAAATATTTTTAATGTAATATTTACTAATATTGTAATGTTACCATTTATTAAAATATTTGGAAATAATTGAAATGTAAAATATACATTATCTCATATATATGTTTAATGTAGTATTTTTATTTCTTATATGTATATTAACTTATTATTTGGTTTTCCTTATATTGTATATTTATGTATTATTTAATATTTATTTTCCTTATATTATATATTTACATTTTATTTTGTTTCTATTTTTTTAATATCAGTGCCACGTGTCAACAAATGCCTCTCCCTTATTTTGTTGATGTGGACGGTTTCTGGAGCCTCAAAAGGCTACTATTAATAGTATAGATGCAATATTTCGAAATAATTAAAATATAAAACTATTGGTTATTTAAAATATTTTTAATGTAATATTTACTAATATTGTAATGTTACCATTTATTAAAATATTCGGAAATAATTAAAATCTAAAATATACATTATCTCATATATATGTTTAATGTAGTATTTTTATTTCATATATGTATATTTACTTATTATTTGGTTTTCCTTATATTGTATATTTATGTATTATTTAATATTTATTTTCCTTATATTATATATTTACATTTTATTTTGTTTCTATTTTTTTTAATATTAGTGCCACGTGTCCACAAATGCCTCTCCCTAATTTCGCTGATGTGGACGGCTTCTGGAGCCTCAAAATGCTACTTTTAATAGTATAGACTAGTGGTGTGTCCGCGCTACGCGCGGATTAGTAGATATTGAAGTTATCAGATTTTGTATTTTCTTTACAAGGTTGTTTTTTTTTTTTAAAAGAGAAGGGTTAAACCCGGGTCACTATTGGAACCAGACCTAACCCTCGGGGGAGTCGCAAGCCCGCGGATGGACTCCTTCTCCTGGGCATTCAAATGAGTCCTAAAGCATGGACCCATATCCGCGTTAGGTGAACACAACAATGTGACTTAGTTTCGCATAGCAAGTAGATCGAACCTGAAACGTGTTGGCGTCCCAAGCCCGTCCACTGCCACTTGACCACAAGCCCGTTCAAGGTTGTTATATAATTTGAAATGTATGTCATGTAAGTGCTATTAGTTTTGATGCGGGTGTATTATAATAGTGGTACGCAATTTTCATGGGGTTTAAAGAAATTTTAATATTGAACATGTGTTTGGTTTGTAGTTGACTTGCTGTGTTTAATAGCGTTTAGGATATAAATGTGTGCATTGCAAAATATATATGTTAAGCTTTTAGTCAAAAAAAAATAAAATATGAATTTAGTCAATTGCTTAAAAAAATTGCACTTTTTGTATTTCTAAGATTGAATACGACGAAAATGGATCTAGGATTATTCTTAGAAATTTGTTTGAATAGTAAAATTTGTTAGCATTAAATCATCATTTGTTTTGGTGATTTTCTTTTTCTTTTTAGTGTTTTGTCGGGTGAAAAAAATTGTTTTGAGAGAGTTCATTTAACTGAAAAATGAACATGATTGTTCTATATATAGATTGTTCTATTCGTACGTCTGAACTTGAGTATTAAAAAAAATGAAAAGTAACATGAAAAATTCATCAGTTTTAGATAATCAATAATTATATGTCGAGTCATTAAAACAACAAATTGATTTTCTTCAAGGGAGTAATAATTGTACAATAGTTTTATCAATATTGTATTATTAACGAAATTCAAATGCCCTTGTGGTATTTATCTCAGGTTAACATCGTGACATCTTCAATTCCGAAACACTAAACTGACGGAGTTACTCATGACATGATGCACAAAGACTGAGGTTCTTTCCCAGACTTAGAATTGCTCAAGTTTTCTGTAGCTTTCAACTCTACAAATTCAATCTTTGAACTCACTACGACTAACGATGAGCAAGTGTTTTTTATACACACTAAAACAAACTTACTTCTGTTACTTCTCAAAGATCAAAACTAATTTACAAAACTCTCGTGTGAAGTAAACCAGAGATTTCAGACAATTGATGCCACTCTATTTGAACAATAGGTCTAAGGCACATGAACGCTATCGAAGTTTGGTCCCTTCGAGACAGTTAAAGGTATTTTCTCCCTTGAAGAAACAACACAAACAGATGGTGTGTTGATGAATGTAGACTGTGTAGCTTAGTTGATCAAAACAGAAAAAAGGCTGTGTAGCTTCCTGAGATTCACCATTCATCGTTGAGGTTTCCTCCATGGCTATAGCTCTTTTGCTTGTCACTCGCTTCTTTGTATCTGATGCAACCCTGAGGAAATACAAAAAAAATTCAGATAACATGCTGATGCAACTGTTATTGACAGGTGAACAATGGTTCTCTCAAGTTGGAGACTGCACTTTGTTTTTAGATAAAGCAGTTCTCTACCTCTTGCAATTCACCATATCTTCGAATGCATTATTTCTATCAAGTGTTTTGGATGTGCCTCTAAAAGCTTTTGACCTGGAAGGTTTCCATGATTGATCTTGGTTCCAACTTCCAAGCGTCTCACATGTTGTCAAGCGGTACCTTAGACGTCACGTTAAGAGACATTAGTGATTGCAAAGACAAAAATAGTCTCTAATAATCATATAGAATTATTTATTATACCAAAACTTCTTACTTTATAACACCAGCGACGTTGTCATTAACACAGCAGTTTCAACAGAGAGAAGCGCCTGGTTTCTCTAGCTTTTTGCTGCATCCAGTGCGTGAGACAAAAGAGCAGCCATGTCTTTTAGAGCAGACAAAGAGGACCAAGAAGTGACTATGGGAGAAGGGAGAGGTTCTTTCTATGACAGCCTTGACCAGTAGATCAGTAATGTTTTGAAAAGTATAGAATCTCATAAACCATATTACTATTTTTTAGCTTTAAAATTACTTGAATGCCGTGCAACTTAATGTATCTTCGCTAGAGATTGCAGACGCCTCCTTGAGCTGCTTGGCTGTTCTTTTCAGCTCAACTACTTGATACTGGAACGTTAAGACTGGTGTGTGTAACAGCCTAAGCCAGCACCTGCAATAAGATTTTGATGGAAACGTATCCGTGAGCTATCACTTAGATAAAGGAGATAAAGGGTCGACTACAGAAATCTCAGGAATCAAACAAAAGATTAAGGGCAATTCTACAAAGAGTCTTGTAACAACAGTCAAAAGACCTGATTAATAAAAATGCTCAATTTGATGAAGTAGCTCATGTATCTGAAACAAAGCATCACATGTGATGAAGCAAATCAAGTGGTTCTTGGCAAGCCAAACTCATTGGTTCCGGGTAATGAGCATCCATTTTTCCATTGTCGGATTCCAGAAACTCAAAGCGCGTCTCTTTAGCTTCCGGCGTTAGAGGGCACATTAACTTGGCCATGAAGAAGTAAGCAAAACTTAGGTACACAGTTATCATAAGAAAAATATTTTGGAATTCTCGTAGCATTAAAAGACAAAGTGATTACCAGATTAGCTCGAACTTCTTTCTTGTGCTTTTGAAGGTCCACGTCTCTCTGCCAAAATTAGTCACGTCTTGAGCCAGCTCATCATCACTCTGTATTTAGTCTTAAAACTATATAAAGGTCCAAACTGTGAGGACCAAACTGGTTCAAAAACATTTCAAATAGATCATTCTTTGGTCAAGCAATAGATCTCTTTATATATTTCGAGAGCCAACAATAACTGAATTTAAAAGTGACTGAAAATTTTCAAATGAGAGAGCTTTGAAAAACTAATAGAAATAAAATTTACATGTAAAAGCACTAGCAACGGAGCTTTGTGAGATAGAGCTGATTAGAGGAGGAGCGTTGAAGGCACACTCAAAGAGAATCCATGGCCAGCGGCGCGATATTATCAAAGACTGTCTCTCTGTTTGTGTCTGCACGGGGGAGGGAGAGGATGATCTGCTTGATATAAGTCTGACGTGAAGGAAACAGACGTCGACAGCTTTTTTGGAGTAGCCATCGTTCTTGGGATCTGACCGGCGACCCATCACGGAGGAGCCCTCGGTGTCGATGACTGACTTGCGGTCTCCGGAATCTGGACAGTGACGTTTGGATTCCATCGGAGTGGATGAGCCATCGGTCTTTGTCACCTTCTTCCGATCGAGTGCGGAGGAGCTGTCGTTCCTTTTCTTAGACATACAATCGCCGGAGTTTGCAGATTGTCCTTTGGATTCTATCGGTTTGATCTCTTGAGAAAAGTTTGCGAAGTAAAATGATAAGAGAAAATATGAAATGAAAATTTATAGTGAAATAGATGCAAAGGAAGATGGAAAGAATCCACTGAATGTGATAAACTGAGAATTGATGGAACGAAATAGTGGAGGAGTTTTGATTTCAAAACCGATTTAAAGAGAGAGGAGGCAAAGAGATAGGAAGAAGACGAATCGGGAGAGGATGAGAGGAGAGGTTGTGGACCTCACAGCAATATTTCAGGCCCAAAAAAAATAAAGCCCAACCGAAAGACCCAAGTGACACTTACGTGGCAGAATGAAACATCTCTATTGGCTGATTTAAATTGAGGACGTGGACAGTTTAAAAAACTCTCATATTCCCCTTTTAGTTATATATAGTAGATATATAGATATATAGATATCAAACTAGGAGAAAAAGGTCAAATGAACTATTTACACTTCCATAAATAAATATACATATATGTTTATATATTTAATTCATTATATTTAAGAAAATTCTTCTATATAAAATTTTAAATAACTTCTGTTAGATAAAAATAAGGGGGTTAATCGCTAATTCAGTCAACATTAATTTACATAAAATTAAATAATTAATTATTCAATTTGGATACAAGCCTGTTAATTTTTTTGTGGACTTCTGTATGGGCTTAGATGTCTTGACAAATGGTCCATTAAAGATCAACTGCTTGAAAGCAGCAGAGTCAAAGAGCGGCAAATCGTCGTGAGACTTTCCTTCCTGAATCTATAACCATTTTACATTGTTATACTATCGGTTAATAATAGCTATAATTATATACCCGTACGTACGTACCCCTACAATTATAGCTCAAATCTCAGAAACGGTTAGTCTATCTTCTCTCTCTTTTACCACCGTAGGATTGACCGCCTTGTATAAACTATGGTTAGAGAAAAAGTAAAAAGTTAACCATGGTTAAATGAAAAAATACTCTACCATTTAATTCTCTCGTCCTCTTCTTCTCTCTCTCCTACTTTCTTTGTTTCTCTCATGTGTTTCTCTCTCTCTCACGCTTCTGCAATGGTTTGTTTACAGAGAGACAGTCTCACCTCTGAGGAAGCAGAAGCCTTCGTCAAAGCTGTGAAACGAAGAGAGCTCTACCCGTTCACGACACAGTTCGTGAAGGATCTAGGAGGTTTGGAGCCTCCGACGGCTCAAAACTTCGTCAAGACGTTACAACGAATTGGCCTCTACCCTTTTATCAAACAAGAGGTTCAGAGGTTGCCTCCCTACGTTGATCGTCCTACTCCTAGCTCAAACTTTAGACTCCAAAGGCAAAAAGTCTCAGTTAACACCAGTGAAAAGCTTCTCTCAATTGTATGTTATATTTGATTCTGAGATGAAATAGTAACAAGTTAAAACCTTTAATCCACTGTAGGTTCCAGTTGATGCAAACTCAACAGCGATGGAGAAGCATATGGATGGATTATCAATTGGTGGAACCACAAAACACACTGACCCACTGCACAAGCACATGCTTTTTCATGTATCAAGTGTTATACTTCACATGTGGATGCATAGTATTCAAATTTTGTGCATCTATTATCATGTTCTGTCATTTCAAAGATTTTTAATTAAGAAAATAGATTAAAGGGATATTAGTGGGAGTTAGATTTAGAATAACTATTATAACTCTTAGAATTTAGTGTCATTGATTTATAGATTCTCAAATTATTACTATAATCAAGTATTATTAGTTTGAGGATTTTACAATTATATTTACAGTCTCTTGTTATTCAAAAAGTTTTTGATAAAAAAAACTATAATACTAACACCAAAATGTAAATTGTTTAAGCTATGGCTAAGAAGATTGGAGTGACGGTGGAAGTTGGGAACGATGGTGTTGCTGCGATCACCATTTCAAATCCTCCTGTTAACTCTCTGCCTAGCCCAAGTACTATAAAGCTCAATACTTTTTAAATCGTTGACCCTTTTAGTGAGCTGGTTTTTTTATATATCTTTGATTTGTTCAGTTGTTTCTGAGCTGAAGGAGAAGATTCAAGACGCAAACCAGAGGAGTGATGTTATGGTCTTCGTGTTGACCGGTAAATTGAAACGTTGAGCCTCTCTGTTTTAGATTTTGAAGGATTGTATTGCTCACTGAGTTTTGGATCATGTGTGTCTTATGTGTTCTTTCTTTAAGCTAAAGATGACTTTCAATCATATAGTTTGGTGTGTTTGAAGCATATACTCTGTTTAGACAATATCGTTTCTTGGCAGGGGGTATATGGCTTCTGCTATGATATTGTTTGCTGCTTGTCAAAGATTCTAGGAAGCCCATCGTTGCTACAGTTGAAGGAGTAGTAGTTCTTGGTGGTGGTTTTGAACTGGCACTGGTGAGAACTTTTATTCTAATAGAATAAGGTCCAAGAGGTTAGATTATTTAGTCGTTTGATGATGCTTGTTAATTTGGGTTCTCATTCCACTTCTAATAAAGTTCTACTGGTTCACGTGGTTATTATCTGCCTTGTTTGAATTTATTGTCGTCAATGTTGGATGAATACTAGGGATCGTGTTTGGAGTCTTCCATAGTGTAATGTGGAATTAAGTAACTAGAACATCGATTGGTATCAGGTCAAATTCCAGAACAATGTTGTTTCAGGTCCTATAGTTTTGTAGACTCAACGTTGTGAGATTGATCGATTTCATCCACTAAGATGTCTTATGATTTCAAATCTAACCAAGTTTCTTAATTACATCTCTTAATCTACATTTATTAATAAACTAACCTAAGAACCTTAAATTTTGTCCCGGCAATGCGGTTGCGCTCTAAGGAAGTAGAAAAAAGAAAAGGGCTAAAAGTGTAAAACATAAAGAGTTAAAGAAAATACGGAGGGGGAGATGATGTGTGCACGTAATCGAATTCGTCGGGAAAAAGTCCTCCTTGCGACTTTACTTTCCCTTCTCCTTTGTGAAATTACAAAGCCCCACACAATGACGCTAACCCCTTCCTCCTCGCTTCTCAAATCTTCCCGCTTCCTCCTACAAACGTACATCAGACGCTTCCTTTCTCCTTCAACGGCGAAACCTTCCCCGTCAAATCCACCGTCCGATTCTCCCCGATCGCCTCCCATCGCGCTGGTAACCAAACTCTCCTTTCACGTCATTCGTTGTGTAGCTATTAGCTCAAACTCTAGATTTGGTTTAATGTTATCGGTGTGTTGATTATGAAGAATCAACAGATTGATTGCGTCGGTGAGACCTAGTGTGATTTTAAGTTTGCGTCGGCGGCGAAGGATCGATGGAGAGATCTAGTAAATGTGCGGTTTGCTACTCTTCGTTTCGCGCTTCGATCTGCGTAGCTTGTGTGAATCGCAGCTTAAACGAATGCAAAGCTACGCTGGACTCGTTGAAGAGCCGTCGTGAGGTTTCATACTTGAGATTGAGTAGCTTGCTTGTCACTAAGGTTTGTTAT
Source organism: Hirschfeldia incana (assembly GCA_026261945.1). NCBI lineage: Eukaryota > Viridiplantae > Streptophyta > Magnoliopsida > Brassicales > Brassicaceae > Hirschfeldia > Hirschfeldia incana. The sequence continues at coordinate 2,793,384 of JABCMI010000036.1, forward strand.
ATTTTGTTCATTTGAAAAGTTTAAAATGTCTTTGATCTGAGATTCATTTTGTCTGTTGTCAATCAGGAGAGAGCGATCATTCAGAAGTGTTGGATGGATCTTCACAACGAGAAGCTTGCTAAGCTGCGTGATAAGCTCGAGTTACAAGTGGAGAAGTTACAGAAAAGTAATGAAAGATACTCAATTAATTCGCCAAGAGTTTTTTTTTATGTTGCATGATCGTCTTAATATTCTGATTTATGATGCAGGCAAAAGCACGTTTCGGAGAATATCTAGCAATCTGAAAGAGAGATATGACATTATTGAATCGACTAATGTTGCTGTAATGTGACTTTTTCTTTTTAATCTCTTAAAATGGAGTTTTGTGAAGCTGATTTTGATATAAACAGACTCTCTAATCTCTGCAGTTGGAGAAGAGCCGTGTTCGCCAACTTGAGAACCACTATTCAGATACTATTGGAAATCACTACTTGGTTTATGTAAGATATACATCTCTCAGAACTTTTATTTCCATTCTTGAAGTAGTCTTTTTCTAGGACTCGTATGAGGAGGTCATTTTTCATCTTCATTTTCTTCTTAATTGAATCTCATACGTGTAAACATTTGTGGTTTACAGATCAAGCTTACTTCGGAACGCCTTTATAAACAAGCTTTGGTTATGAAACAGATATGCAAATTATTCCCTCTATCAAAGGTAAAGAGATCAAAGTTGAGGTTCTTCTCTAGATATTGGTAAAAATACTACCTCCTCTAGATATTTAACAATCCACAGATCGGTCACTGGTTTCAGTGGGACATCTTATCAGAGCATCTGTCCTACCTCCTCCTCCTTTCTCATTTACTGTGAAAGAGAAGCTCAATGTCTCATTAAACCAATTTGGTAGACTCAATAGCTTTAATCTGGTCGGAACCCTGTCCCTTCAGACTCTTACCCAAGATGATGATGGCTTTCTCCTAGTTCAGGTACTGATCAGACTCTCTCTTTTGAATACACAACATCACTCTTGAGGTAACCAGACTGATGGAGTGAATCTTGTCAGGTACGACCCAATGAAGTCACTTCTAGTATGGTCTACACTTCCTATGGACAACTCCAACCGCCGGTATATAACACATACACCATCTGATATTAGACTGATATTATTATGAATGGACATTTCAAGTGAATGGAGATTTCAAGTGATTCTGTGTATAGTGATTAGCTCAAACTTCAGATTTGGTTATATAACTGTGTTGAACAAAGTGTTTTAGTTTCAATTGCCTTACATGACTTCACATGTGGATTCATAATTTTCTAATTTTGTGCAATTATCATAATGTTCTGTCATTTCAAAGATGTTTAATTAGAATGTAGTGTTATGGGTTTATAGATTCTCAAATTCTTTCTAGAATCAAGTATTATTAGTTTGAGGATTTTACAATTATATTCACAGTCTCTTGTTATTCAAAAACTTTGAATTTCAATGATTCCATAAACAATCAAAGCTAGTGTTATTGAGAGTTGTATTATGAACAATTTGACTCATTAAACAAGATTTCGAGAATACTAGCTATATCCCTTAGATTCTTCAAATCATTATAACAATTTATTTCCATAGATTTTCATAATATACAAAATTATCTAGAACTCTATATAGAGTTCGTTGATTTTAATTTAGAAATTTGTTAAATTTAGAAAGAGTTGTAGAGAACAGAAGAATAATATTTATATAGATGTTCAATTGTAGAATTCAATCTTATCACAGATTCTAACAAACACATGTTTGTTATTTCTTGTGATTATTAACGGAATTATTGCGAATAACAAACACATGTTTGTTATTTGTTGTGATTGTGTGTTAAGAAATTTATGTTTTGATGTTTATAGTTTTTCTGAACTTTTCGTTACTGAATTACTAAAACACATGCCTATACAAACATTTATGCATATAAAATAATATTATTCTAGAATATGATTGTTGCTTATTATTATTAAAATAAGTTTTATGTTACCTAAAATAATTTCAAGCCTTAATCGCCTTGTTTATTCGAAAATATTGATTTCAGGGTTTATAGAAAGTATATTAGTTTTATAAGTTTTAGTTTGGATTTGTCCTCGTAAATACCTAAAAATGAATATATAAGAATAATATTTATATAGATGACCAGTTATAGAATTCAATCAGCATATCCCAGACTGATCAATACTACTAAATCATTGGTAACTTTTTTTACAACAAATCATTGTTAAAACTAGAGTTTAAATCGCATGATCCGCTAATATTTTTTCAATTTAAATTAAAAAACTGAAAATTTAGCCGGTTGAGACGGTAACAATCAAATTAATATGCTAGATAATCAACTTGTAATTTGATAATTCTAAGAAAAGTGAAGAAAAAATTCTATTGTATTTATTTGTAGAATATACTCGCTTTTTAAGTAGGTGATATCTTAGAATTTTTTTTTTCATTTCAAATTAGCTGATGTTTAATATTATTTATTAGCTTTCTATGCTATATGAATTTTTGTATTCTTTTGTTAGTTTATTTTTGGTTGAATTGTTTATTTTTGTTTAGAATATAAACTATGTGATGTTTAATTTATTTATTTATTTGTAGTTATAAATCTAAAATATATACTATAACAAGTTGAGGCTATAAAACTAACACCGAACAAAAAAAAAAAAAATCAGTATCAAGACGGATGGGAAGATGATGTGTGCACGTAATCGAATTCGTAGAAAAAAAAGTCTAGCTAGTTACTTTCGTTTCTCCTTATTCTCTTTCTTAGAGCCCCTCCTGATGAAGCTAACCTTTGGTTAGGAACAGATTGATTGCGTTAGTGAAAACCTAGGGATTTTAAGTTTGCGTCGGCCAAAGGATCGATGGAGAGATCAAGTAAATGTGCTGTTTGCTACTCTTCATTTCGTGCTTTGATCTGCATAGCTTGTGTTAGTCGCAGGTTGTGTGGCTTTTTTCTCTACGATAAAAAAAGATTATGTTGTTACTTGTGTGAATTGCTTCCCCACTTTGTGCAGTTTAAATGAATGCAAAACTGTGCTGGACTCGGTTAAGAGCCGTCGTGAGGTTTCATACTCAAGATTGAGTAGCTTGCTTGTCACTAAGGTTTGTTTTATTTAGCTCATTTGAAGAGTTTAAAAGTCTTTGATCTGAGATTGATTTTTCCCCTGCATATATGATGTTTGTCAACCAGGAGAGAGCAATTATTCAGCAGTGTTGGAGGGATCTTCACAGTGAAAAGCTTGCTAAGAACATCTCCAATGTACACTTCTATATTTTTTTAAAAATAAAAATTTTTATTATAGAAATGGATTTGCTCCAATGTACACATTTATATATTTATGATAGAGTTCCTTTATTTTAGAAATAGAAATAGAGATGGGTTGGAGATCGTTTAAGCTGCGGGATAAGCTCGAGCTACAAGTGGAGAAGTTACAGAAAAGTAATGAAAGATACTAAACCCGGACCGAACTGCGGTCGGACCAGATTCAACTGCGAACGGAACACAAATCCGGGTTGAGTTAATGTCAAACCCAACTAAAATTGAACCGATTAAAAACTCATATTAAATCGTTAAAAACCCGAGAACTGGTGACCCAATGAACCGATCAAACCCTGGTTCTTAAATAAACCAAAATTTTATTAATAAACAATTAAAATTTTCTTTTTAAAAATAAAATAAGGTTTCAGGTTAAAGAAAGAGAATGAAAACTTGATTTTTTATGAATCTAGAGATAAACTTCTTGAAGAATATCATAAAGATAGCGAAGAACTCGATCATGGTATAATTTTTGATTTTATTTCAAAATGTAAACTTTAAAATTTAAACCAATGTGTCTATATTTGTTTTAAGGTGATGAAAATTTAGAGTGATATAGACCTAAAAAATAAAGTTTAAATATGTTTTAGTTTTTTTTTTTTATTTGAATTATTAAATTGTTTTATTATTTTTATTATAGTTTCAGTTTGTTTTTATTTTTTAATTTTTCTAAACATTATAGTTTTTGAAATATTTTATTTGATATGATTTATCTTTACAAAAATATGCAAATTTAAAATAGTATTAAATTTATTTTAATCCAATCAGACCCAATTCGAATGCGATCGAATCTGGTCGAACCATAATAACTCATTGATCCAAAATATTTTCGGTTTGCTAGCCGGTCAGATTTTAAAAACACTGTAAAAAAGAGAAAAGGGTTAAAAGTGTAAAACGTAAGAATTAAGAAAAGATGGAGGGGGAGATGATGTGCACGTAATCGAAATCGTCGGAAAAAGTCCTCCTCGCGACTTTGCTTTCCCTTCTCCTTCCCTCTCTTTGTAAAAGCCCCCACACACTTTCACGCAATGACGCTAACCTTCCTCCTCGCTTCTCAAATCTTCCCGCTTCCTCCTCAAAACTTACCTCAGACGCTACCTATCTTCGTCGACGTCGGAACCTTCCCCCGTCATATCCACCGTCCGATTCTCCCCGATCGTCTCCTATCGCTGGTAACTACCTCTCCTTTCAAGTGATTCCTTGTGTAGCTACTAGCTCGAATTTTAGATTTGGTTGTGTTATTAGTGTGTTGATTAGGAAGATATTGTGGAATCAACAGATTGATTGCGTCGGTGAAAACCTAGGGATCGATGGAGAGATCTAGTAAATGTGCTGTTTGCTGCTCTTCGTTTCGCGCTTCGATCTGCGTAGCTTGTGTGAATCGCAGCTTAAACGAATGCAAAGGTACGCTGGACTCGTTGAAGAGCCGTCGTGAGGTTTCACACTTGAGACTAAGTGGATTGCTTGTCACTAAGGTTTGTTTTATTTTGCTCATTTGAAGAGTTTAAAAAGTCTTTGATCCGAGATTCATTTTGTCTGTTGTCAATCAGGAGAGAGCAATTGTTCAGAAGTGTTGGATGGATCTTCACAACGAGAAGCTTGCTAAGCTGCGTGATAAGCTCGAGCTACAAGTGGAGAAGTTACAGAAAAGTAATGAAAGATACTCAACTCGCCAAGAGTTTTGTTTTATATTGCATGATCGTCTTGATATTTTTGATTTTATGATGCAGGCAAAAGCACGTTTCGGAGACTATCTAGCAATCTGAAAGAGAGATATGACATTATTGAATCGACTAATGTTGCTGTAATGTGACTTTTTCTTTTTAATCTCTTAAAATGGAGTTTTGAGAAGCTGATTTTGATATAATAAACAGACTCTCTCTAATCTCTGCAGTTGGAGAAGAGCCGTGTTCGCCAATTGGAGAACCACTATTCAGATACTATTGGCAATCACTACTTGGTTTATGTAAGATCTACTGCATCTCATAAATACTTTTATTTCCATTCTTGAAGTAGTCTTTCGCTAGGACTCGTATGAGGAGGTCATTTTCCTTTTAATTGAATCTCACACTAAGCTAACATTTGTGGTTTACAGATCGAGCTTACTTCGGAGCGCCTTTATAAACAAGCTTTGGTTATGAAACAGATATGCAAATTATTCCCTCTATCAAAGGTAAGGAGATCAAAGCTGAGGTTCTTCTCTAGATAGTATTATCTTTTGTCTAAAGATAATGGTAAAAATACTTCTTGTTTTTTTCCTGAGGCAATCTTGGACCTTCTCTAAAGTACTGTGTTATCAAAAACATTTTATACTAAATCTAACTCTGGTATGCTCAGGTGACGCTAGAGGGTCATAACAAATATGGGAGTGGGCAGTATGATCAAATCTGCAATGCTCTCTTACCACAAGGTCTCAACCCACTCTCTGTTCCGCCAAAAGAGCTCGCAGCCTCTTTAGGGTAACACAAACACACAAACTTTTCTTTAAACTCTCGTTTTGTGCCACGAAAATGGTTTGAGAAATATGGACGTCCTTCCCCTCAGTCCACCTTATACTGCTGCAAGCCATTGCACTCTTTACTATCTTTTACATTTCGTTCTATAGTTTGACGAATTAACATTCCCATGGTTGGTGGTTGGTTCAGGTACATGGTGCAGCTTCTGAATCTTGTTGTCCATAAGCTCGCAGTGCCTGCACTCCATAACTTGGGTTTTGGGGTAAGATGCCAACACATCCTTAATTCCATTTTATGCTACTCACTTATCCAGTGTTTTAAATACGGAACTACACTTGGGAAATGTTTCGTCTATATCAACTCTATATAAATTGATTGACTAAGTATGTTGTCTAAGGGTTCTTGTTCAAGAATATGGCAACGAGATTCATATTGGAAATCTCACCCGTCTTCTCCAAGGTGAACCATATTTTACATCACAGGGTTTGTTTGTCTCTCCATTAGATTTGGAGATCTAAACAGTCTTTGTTTATTTTGTTTGCAGCGATGAGTATCCCCTCTTTGTACCATCCCATGATCACTTCTCCGTTGAAGGGAAAAGTTCCTGGACGGGTAGAGACACAACCAATTTTGGTGTCACTTCGCTGAAATCAGATGGAACTGTGGAAGAAGATTATCATGACCTCGACGTCGTCAACCTTTCCTCTTCCTCTCCACAATCTGTTGAAACTTTCAGAAATGTGCAGAGAGGGATTGCACATCTCAAGCAAAGCGTGGCTCACTTAACTGTGTATGGATACAGCTCCCTGTCTATGGAAGTTCCTTCTGGAGCCTCGACTTTTGAAACATTCGCAAAGTTGCTGAACACGTTGTCTTCAATCAAGGAAGTTCAGTCTGCTCTTTCTCTTGGGTTTTCAAGGTAAAAAGGGTTTCGAATTTTCACATTGACTTATTATATGTGTGAACTTGTGTTTTAGACATCTCTGATGTTTTACAGTTCCAATAAACAAAGACACGAGCCGAACAAATCAGTGTGGAATCTGAACTCCTCAAGCTCGAGCAGCACCATGCTGAACAGTTCTCATATTCAGCCAACATCGGTATGATTTTTTTGATTCTCGAGCTTCACCAATATAACATTTGCATGAAGTGCTGATCTCTGGTATATGTGTCTTGCAGTGGGACAACAAAAGCTATTATAATGTTCCAACTCGAGATCCCATCTCTACTGACGAGTGGAATTTGGTTGAGTATCCTCATTTTTCACATCAAGCTATGAAGTTCAATTTTCCCAACAAGTATTGAACAGCATCTCAAGGTAGACTAAATCTACCTTTTTTAATAACGATGGGATTTATATTGTATATTCAAAGATCCACCAAAATAGGAAAAAAAATGTACATCTTGGCTGGAACCCGGATTGGTGTCTATGTGTTGTAATTATTATTGGGATAATTGGATTTGATTTAACGGTTTAACTTTGGTTAGCACTGTTTAAGTTTATTTGACTTAATCATGTGTATATTTATGTATAATTAAGTGTACATTATTAATGATTAAGCTGAGTAACAAACTTTGCTCTCTAGTAAATGTTTTGTGGAAGAGTCACTCATCTGCGTTTGTGGTGTTAGGTGATACATACATCGATGAAATGGTCAGGTCATGTGCACTAGTGACGTTAAGAATATCCTCGGGCTTGTTTGGGCTTTAAAAGGAAAGGAAACCACCATAACCATAATATATATGTACAAAGTACTTTTCTTTTTCAGTCACTCAACAAAGAAAATAACCCCCTTTTCATACCACACAATGGGAACAAAAGCAATTATATAAGACCCCATTCCACCTCCGTTGCTTTTCATAATTATCAGAAAATTATTTATCAGATTTCTTCTTTTTAATTTTGTAAGTGCTTCTCTTTGCTTACATGTGTTCTTTTGATTTTATTATATGTATAATGATCCTGTTTTTTCACAGATTTGCTTACTTTTTCTTAAATTCTTTTAGTTATAGAGAAAACAGCTATTAAAAACCTAAACTTTTAAATTAAAGCCAAAAAAACCTTCAACTCATGTTTGAGCCAAAAAAATCACCAACTTTCAAATATTGGCCATTTTAATCATCATATTTTGTTGACTCGGCCATTTAAGAAGCCTGAATAGTCAACTGTTAAAATCGATTAAGAAATGAAACACATGTTAATTTTCTAAACGACATCATTTTTTAAATTGATTAAAACATTGATCAAACAATTTTTTTCTGTCTGAAACACTTAAAACATCTCTTTCGCAAAACCATAGTGAAGAAGATGAAGTTGATTTGAGGTTTTGCTTTCGCAAAAGATATGATTTAAATGCTTTCAGAAGCAAATAGACGTCTTTTGATCAATGTTTTAATCGATTTTTAAAATGATGTCATTTAGAGAGTTAACATGTGTTTATTTTTCAGTCGGATTTAATAATTGATTAATCGGGTTTCTTAAATGGCCGAATCAACAAAATATGAGGTTTAAAATGACTAATATTTGAAAGTTGGTGATTTTATTGACTCAAACATGAGTTCAAGGTTTTTTTGACTTTAATTTGAAAGTTTAGAGTTTTAATAGATGTTTTCTCTTTAGTTATATTATAAAAAGTTATGGTGAATCAAGTTATCATGGAGCGCTAGATAAGAACTTGGAGGGTGAGAATGCTAACTTAACATTTCATTTATGTTGATGATAAAATATTTGAATTGAATATTTTTTTTGCCAAATCTATTGAAAAAAAGAGAGAACGATATTCGAGCTTCATTATATTTTTTTTTTGTTTTAACCTTTAGCACCTTTTAGTAAATATTCAAAACAAATAAAATAATATATATGTCAAGTATTTCATTTTCTGATGTTGTGGTAAAATGAGCGATTATGAATGATTTTTGTTTGATCAAACACATTTTCATAACATAATAAAAGAATTACACTCCACTAGAGGAGGATGAATTTATCAATGAAATGACTGATTTAGCCACAAAATCAGCCATTACATTACACAAATGAAATATATATGCGAAAGAAACAATATCAAAAATAGAGCTACAGTGATAAATATCAAACAAAATGCCGAATAAAACTGAAACTGAACATCTTTCCTTCAATAACTTCACCAAAGATTGAGAATCAGAATTTAATATTCAACGAAGCGGCATACTTAACCACCGAACGGATGGCGAGGGCTTCAACATAAACACCGATCATACAAAGCTGCAAGAGTCGCTAATGGAGTCAGGATGTGACCGAGAACTCCCTCCCGCGCCCGAAGACACCACCAGTGCCACAGTTCCTAGTGCACCTAAGATTATGAATGATTAATTAACAAAAAAATATTTGATTATAGATGTATGTATGAATGTATTTTTATTATTTTAAAAGTGAACAAAGGGTTGTTATAAATTTGGACCATCATTTTAGTTTTGTGTTAGCTTAAGATTTTTCCTTAAGAGATGTGGTTGTACTTTATGAGTCCTGTGTAATAAACCAAAATAAACCAGTAGAAGAGAATCTTATTCTATTCTCTCTTTGTTGGGATCCGAAGAGAGAATCAGTCCCAGTTCAGTTCAAGTTCGAATCGTTGAACGACATGCGGTTTATATAAAAGGAATTAGTATATATGTTTATATATGCCTCCTTTAATATTATTTCTTATATTCCCCTTTTTGTTTAATTTGTTATATATAGAGAACATTAAGCATTCTTCTTGAAGCAATATTACTAATATTCGAATCCTTTTAGCCTTTTTTTGAACGTTGGATGATCATTCATTCACAAGAATCTCAGGGCAAATGGAGATTCGCAATTATGATTTGCTCTATGATGTTACTTTGATTCTTCTTCCTAAATGGACAACCTTTTTATTTTAAAATTTGTTCATCTCCTAGTTAATTAATTTTAATCATAATTATGTTTTCTTCATTAAAATTTTCAGTATTTATCTTTTCTTGGAGATAATTTCAGGTGTACTTGAAAAGAATGTAAGAAATCTGAGGAAAAAAAAGTACAGAGAAGATAACGTGAAAATGCAATAAAATGCGTAACTTTTATCGTCATAACCGAAAGAGAATGAAAGAGGATAACGAAAATAGTGGAAGATTGGTGTCTTCGTGATGAATTAAAGTAGAAATGTGTGTACGTAACTTTTGTGATTATACTATCTTTTTCTTTCTCAATTACAACACGTAACAGTGACATATATATGTAATGTATGCATAAATAGCCTATACTATAACCTTTATATAAGATACTAGTTTTGTTCTTGAAATTTTATGAGTAATATACCGTAATCGGAGTAAACTTACATACTAAAAAATCACATGATTGTAATCTGCAATACTCCGTTATCTTAATCCATATTACAATGATTTCCTTATCTATGTTTTTTTTTTGTAAACTTTTTCCTTATCTATGTTCTTCACTTTGATTACAAAATAACTGGCTAATAAAAAGGCTTTAAATTTTGTTTGATACAGTATTGAATGAATCAAACCAAAATATGTATGATATCTCGTGAAACCAATCGATCCCCTGACATGATCATATATATACAGTACATGAATAACAATGTTATTCTTGTAATTTTGTATAGTTTTTTTTAGAAAGTATTTTTTTTTTATAGTTGCGTATCAGCGCACCGATTCGTATTTATCATATTATATGAATTGAAAAACATTTATAGATGGACTCTTTATTAAAGTAAAACGAAGACAGGAAATAAAGCTAGATAGAAAAATTAATCAGACATGCTTGTCTTTGTCGAACACACAGATTTTATTACACAAGTGGTGCCAAACTAATTAAGATTCATAATTTTAAAATAAGTGAGAGGTTTAACAATGTTATCTTTGTGTTTGGTAGGCCAGTTATAAAGCTCCAATTATTTGTCACTAAGTCAGGGACGAAGGCTTGGAACAAGGATGCCACTGCAAAACCTTAGGACCACCCCAAAATTGTAAATGAGATTTTGATTCTTTTGCAGACCCATGAGCATGCATGTGCAACAAGATGTAGAACAGTTTCTTGAATTATGGAGACTCTAACCGGTTTTTAGATGATTCGAGATATATATACAAGTCGTTATATTTATGATATAAATATGATTTATTTTTATTGTTATGTGAAACTAATATTCTGTTTAAAAATTATTTGTACCATCCAAATTTACAACAAATATCAAAATATTTACAGATTGTATCGAGCTCTACAAGAGTTACTGGTTGATGACATCATCTGGTGCGTACTTCACAGATACAAGCGCACGATTAGGTCACCCTTTGGCTTTGTTGAAAGAAACACTCATCTTTAAACGTTTAGTTTTTCTTTTTTGATGAAAATCTTTAAATGTTTAGTTACTTTACAAACATAATTAAAGTAATCTTATGCAACACTTGACTATAATAATTTGATTAATAGTTTCACCAGTAACTTGGTTACTATTAATAGTTTAACCAGTAACTTGGTAACCAGTAACACATATAAATGAAAGAGAAAAGGCCAAAAACCAAAGAAAAAAATCATTTTTATCATCTCCTTGCCATGATGAGAACGATTGACCTTTAAGTATTTTTCTTTACTGTAAGTGTCCAAAGAAACTCGAAAACACTTCTCCCTATCTTAGATTTTTCTGTTACTCTTCACAACTCAAATTCAGCATGAATTATATTTCTCCTTGTCGGTTGAGGTGTGTTTAAACTTTCCTCCTTCGTTATTCTAATTTTCTACACTTGGATCTTGTAAGAATAAAAGTTCCAATCTAATTTACATGTTTTAAAAATTAGGAATGATGAGAGTTTGTTTATGGTTTGTGTCAGTGAGCTAATGTAATTTTGGTTCAAGCTTATTGGATCTATACTTGAAGGTTAGGCGAAAACTTTCTTACTCTACTTGTTTTATACTTGTGGGTCAAGAGTCTGAAAAGGTAAGTTGGTTTTTATGTTAGAGAACAGAGAGGAGATGATGAGTTCTTTTTCTCCAACTCAACTAGCATCTTTAAGAGACATGGGAATCTATGAACCATTTCAACAACTTGTCTCTTGGGGGAATGTTTGCAAATCTGATATTAATGATCATAGTCCAAACACTGCTTCTTCCTCTGTTATACAAGTGGATACTAGAGTTGATGATCACAACAACATCATCAAGGTTACTCTACTAATTTATCAGAGTATTTTATTTATAGAGCTATAAATACTTCTCTCAAATATTTTTACTTGTGTGTGTTTTTGCTAATGGTTTGAATTATGTGCAGTCTAATTACGCTTCTACTTCCCATAATCTGATCGAAGCAGAACCTTGTAGTAATGATCATCAGGATGTTGATGATGATGATGATGATGATGGCAGGATTCATGATAAGGTTTGGAACAAACATATAGTTAGCTTTTCATAGTCTAAGAAAATGTTTGTTTTGTGGTATTGATTGATATAAGTTTCTCATATTTTGCCAACAGATGAAACGGCGTTTAGCTCAGAACCGAGAAGCTGCTCGCAAAAGTCGCTTGAGAAAAAAGGTAACAAAAGTCTCCTTATCTGTAGTTGTGTAGTATGGACTGAATCTAAACACCAGTAATCTAGTTACTACTACTAACTGTGTTTTTGTCTTTGTTCCTTTAGGCTTATGTTCAGCAGCTAGAAGAAAGTCGTTTAAAGTTATCGCAGTTAGAACAAGAACTTGAAAAGGTTAAGCTAGAGGTAAGCTTAGACCATAACATATTGACTGTTTAACATGTTCTGTTTTGTTATTTTCTTTCAATATGTTATTTTCATATTTGACTCAATCTTATTTGTTTTTTTTTTTATATATATAAAGGGATTACGTGTAAGCAGCTCAATACCATATGGAAGCATTGTTAACACAAGGATTGCTACATTTGAGATGGAATATTCACACTGGCTTGAAGAACAAAGCAGGAGAGTTAGCGAGCTACGAATAGTGCTTCAAGCTCAGATAAGCGACATAGAACTAAGGATACTTGTAGAGAGTTGTCTGAACCATTACGCCAACCTCTTCAGAATGAAATCTGATGCAGCTAAAGCCGATGTTTTCTACTTGATGTCGGGCATGTGGCGAACTTCTACTGAAAGACTGTTCCAATGGATTGGAGGGTTTCGTCCATCCGAGCTTTTAAACGTAAAACTCTCAACCTTTTATTACTGTCTTAGTACAAAACACTAGTTTACAAACTCCTTTTTGTTTGGTTTGTAGGTTGTGATGCCTTATCTTCAGCCATTAACTGATCAGCAAGTCTTGGAAGTGAGAAACCTCCAGCAATCATCACAACAAGCAGAGGATGCTCTCTCTCAAGGGATAGAGAAGCTTCAACAAAGTTTAGTTGAAAACATTGCGGTTGATGCGGTTTCCATGGATTACCCTCCTCAAATGGTTGCAGCGTTAGAGAATATTCAAGCATTAGAGGGTTTTGCTAATCAAGTAAGTTAAAAAAATTAAAAATAAAGAAAGTTTTCTTGTGTCATTGCATATTTCAAGAACATGTTATGATTCTTGAATGATGAATAGGCGGATCATCTGAGGCAGCAAACGTTGCAGCAAATGGCAAAGATCTTGACGACAAGACAAGCGGCTAGAGGTTTGCTTGCATTGGGAGAGTATCTTCACAGACTTCGTGCTCTTAGCTCTCTTTGGGCAGCTCGTCCTCGAGAACCAACTTAAAAACAATGAAACAGAACCGAAATTTTAAGAAGTACAAAGCTTGGAGAGTTGGAGAGTTAATTAAAAGATGTTTGCTAAGTAGTAGTAGTAGTAGTAGTAGTAGTACAGTAAGAGTGATTTATCTACTTCAGAAGGTTATGGTTATTTGCTTTATGAAAGTATCTCTTCTCTTCCCACACTTTCGAACAAGAAACTTTGTAAAATCAATAATATATATTGAGAATGGTTGAAAAGACCATATTTGCGTATTCATGTATAAATATGAACTCCGTTCAAATCGATAATATAAGCTATAGACATGGCTCTTTAGCCATTGTCTGTTTCAAAAATGAAGATTTATATTTCCAACATAAAAGGAAACAAAACAATTTTATTTGTGAAATAATAAAGTTACAATAGAGAAATTTAAAACTAAAATGTTCTAACTGGAATATACATAGCTTTTAGATATTGCCTGTTTCAAAAATGTATTATTGAAAAGGGACGCTTGAAGGAGAGGTGGCAGAAGGTAAGATTCATCAAGATTCAAGCTGCATATTATAAGTTACTGATGGACGGAGAAGTAGAAGAGAAGACAATATCATATGGTTAACCGAGTGAGTCCAATGAAGGCATCACAAAGCTTGAATCCACTTGGTATATGTTTTGATTATGACTAGTTTTTCTTTTTTTGTCAAACAATGACTAGTTAGTATATGTTTTGATAATGACTACTAGTTCTTCACGGTTCACAACTTGAGTTTATTGATCAAGAAACGAGACGTGTTATAGTAGGCACATACTGAGGAACTGAACAGATAAAAGTATCCCTTTAATTATGTTTCAGCAAAAAAAATGTCTTCATTGAAACGTAAAACAAAATATCTAAACATTGTCTTTTGCTCATAAAAGTTGCGATTAAGCTCGAATCCAAAAATAGATAACACGTCGCAAGAAAACAAAAAACAAAATCCGAGAATGGTTTATCACTGATCACCAGGAATGCTCTTGATAATGTCAGAATCACCTAAAAAGCCAGTCAAAAAAAGAAACAAATCATTAGTAAAAGATTGTACAAAAGAACCAACAAGAACTTTGAGAATAGCTAGATAGTTGTTTTCGTTTTAACTTACCAGGATCAACGATGCTCAGACAAGAAACACGGAAGTACTTTCCACAAGCTGTTCCCAAATCAACATTGTCTGAAAATCCCAAACGGGTCGATGAAAAAAACACAGTCAAACCCACAGTGAGTGAATAACACCTTACAGAGACAACAATAGCAATTCAAACAGATCGTGGCATTGCAAAAGATCAACACTTTCAATCAACAAACACACTAGTCTCTCCTCTCTTTTGGGATCATAGACTCTAAAGCAGAACGTGGGCTTGCAAAAGATAAACACTTTCAAGCCAACAAAACATTACTACTTTCCAAAGGACCATACGTTAATCATCAGCTCAGTGATCCAAAGAAGCAGACTTTTTGCAATTTCATTTACTTATCTATGAACCTATGAAAGCTATAAATAGGATTGCTCAGAAGAAGGAGAAGAAAAGGAACTCACTTCCATTGTAGTGATGAACACCAACTTTGGCAAGCATGGCGTAATACTCAATCTCTGATCTTCTCAACGGAGGGCAGTTTGAGGAGATGAGAATCAGTTTCCCTGTGTATTACAAACAAACAAACCAGAATCAGCTTTTAAAATAAAACAGCTGCAAGAAAAAAGCTAAAACAGTGGTTATGCACACCAAGTGTTCGACTAAATGAATGATAATTTACCTTTGGAGCCTCTTAGAGACTTGAGGACAGACTTGTAACCAAGAGTGTATTTGCCACTCTTCATCACAAGTGCCAACCTGCTGTTGATTCCCTCGTGTGACTTCTTCTGCAAAAATTTAATCAAAACATAAGAATAATAATAAAAATCTTAAGACTTAGTTTTGGTTCGGTTCAAACAAAAAAAAAGAATTAATCTTTTGACGAACCGTTTTCTTTGCCGTCACCATTTTGCGTTTTGTCTTGGTTGGATCTGTGCGGCGGAGAGGAGAGGAGATGGAGAGAGGGCAAAGAGGAAGCAGCGGACGACCAAAGGAATAGAACGTTGCTTGGTAACGTTTTTATATTCTGTCAAAAATGTTTTCTAGGGTTTTTTTCTATGTTGTGAAATTTGCAGTTATGCCCTTGATGTTCGGTGCTTTTTGTACATTTTACCCAATTAATCAAATTAGTAACGTTTCAGCCCTAATTAATTACAACCATTATGGTCGTAGATGACATGGAAATGTTTTTTGAATACTTGTTTTCTTTTATGAAAAGAATAAAGAAATTGTGTCAGGGTACACATATGAAATTCTCAGGATTCAAGTATTAATAAGTTTTTGATTGTTGGTGCAGAGAATACGAGTCTAATTGATATAGGGTACAAAGTACGAGTCAAATTATTGGGAGAATTGGACTGAATGAACTGGTTTTAGTAACTTGCAGAATACAATGAGGCTTTGTCTCTTAAGAGTCCATCTTTACATATCCAAAACCACACGAAGTTTAACATGTTTTGTATATACACGCAGTCACACACCAACGATCATTTACTGTACTTAACAGTGATGCATGAAATCCTATACATTAGTTGCGGTTGTTTTGTCAGTCCTTTCCTGTTTCTACAAATAGTAACAATACTGCTAACAATGAAGCAATTAACAATCCTATTAATTAAGCAAAATGGTGAAATTTTAGAAGTGGAATACAAAAGAGTATTTGTGGCCCATGTGGTTATAAACTTATAATATACGTCATGCACTCAGCGATCACTAGAGTCTCTATAATTACTCAAATATTTAACATCGTCTAGCAAACTTCGCCTTGAGGATCTCTCTCTACCCTTTCCCTGTCGGCAAGTAACACCACCAGCTAGCCGAGAAACCACCAAAATAAAGAACTTCACGTGTCATAAACTGAGACTAGGTGGTCGTGATGAGCACTACTAACATAGTAACATTTCATTAACCAAAGAATACATAACAAGATTGAATAATAATCTCACCGAAATACACGTAGCCTTTCTTTTCTTTTGAAGCTCCTTCGTCGACTGGCGGCTTTATAATGAGCTTTAACTTCACTCGGTAATCTCTAATATTGTTTCTTCATGACCTGCACTTGGGTGGCTCTATTTAATTTACTTTCTAACTAGGCTTGGGTCTTTTTTATCTCACATGATCTATAACGCATATATACACAATGCCACATGTGGCAGGATATGAAAGAAAGATACCTTGGTGTACCTAGTACACGTATTATTGTTATTGTTATTAATAGTCTTATACGCAATCCACGTACCGACGTACGTATATGAATGAGCCTTTGGGCAAATGCCGTAAAGACCCATCGATGCTAAAATAGAAGTATAAAAAATATATTCGTGGTATTGGTTAAAGTTTTGAGTAACACTTGCTATTATAGTAAGACCAAGTTAAAATAAAAAAGAAGTTAGTTTTTACAAATATTATATAAAATGAGTGTAAATGATATGTACGTACCTAGTCATATAAATTACACCGATTCGTCCAAATTAAGAGCTAACATCACTCGTCTAACCTATTAGTAGCTCTCCTTTTATACCTCCCAACATACACAAACATAAAACTCTACTTCTCGTGGGCTAATTATCTGTATATACACTTTTAAACACCCCTTATAATTTTACACTAATGTCAAATTCTTTCGTACTAGTTATTACAAGTTTTGACTACCTGCAGTGATCATTGGATATGGGTCGGGCCAAACTGGAGATAAAACAGATACAGAAGAGTACGAACAGGCAAATTACCTACTCAAAACGTAAAAAAGGTTTACTAAAAAAGGCATATGAGTTGTCAACACTTTGTGATATCGATCTTGCGCTACTCATGTTCTCCCCATCTGATCGCCTATGTCTCTTTTCCAGTCAGACCAGGTATACTTCTCATTTCTTCTTCTAGAACATTCCATTCCCTTCATGAATATTTTCACAGCAGCTTTTCAGCTTGGAAGTAGCTAGCTGTAACTACATATCACATATGTAGTTAGTTGATGATTAGTTGTAAGTCATACGTTTTTTGGTAAGCCATAGGTTTTTACATGTTACTGAAGCTTGGGCCAATAGTTATTTTTGTCAAAGAGCTTGGTCAATAGGCAAAAAAATATTTTCGGTTTGTGACACATAATACTTTGTCTACTGCACATGTATCAATCAAGCAAACTTGCAAAGTAGTAATATAATCACATTGATTAGGATTAAAATACTAAATAATACTTGAAGTGGTTTATTGTTTCTTTTTAGAAAAATTGTTTGAAATAAACTAAATTTTCAAAAGTACACTCAATCTAAAATATTAATTAGTGTAAGGTTTAATGTTTTTTGTATAGGAATAGAGATAGTATTAGTTTTGAAACAAATATAATTTTTTGAGATGGGTTTTTTGGTCGAAACTATAAAATTATATAATATCATTGTTCTTTTTCCCTTATGTGAAAGTCTCATCTGTTTAGATTTTTTTTTCCGTTGAACATACATGTGTGTTGTGTAAACACCTTTTCTAAGAATGATCCGGTTCAAAATAGATTATAAGATTTCATATTTGTTGATTTACTTAGGTTTAAACTTAATTAAAATAAACAATATATTAGAGGAACACCTAATATCTACTCTTTTATGAACAGAAAACACACACGCACTAATATTTTGTGTTAGTCTCTCTAGTAGACACTGCAGGAATACCAGTAATTAAGAACACTTCCATTGCTTAAAACCTTAGAAGAATTGTCAAACAAAAACAAATACTAATAGGTTAATACAAATCAGTTATATATTATAGTTCTAATTAAAATAAAATGACACAAGTGTCTACGGATGTCTTATAAAATTCTCAAAATTTTATATGATAATCTTTTATATTTTTTAAATGATTTTTATTCAGAATAACTCCATGTGAAATATTCGTGAAGAAGTTGTCTAATACGAACGTATACATGACACTCTAGATAATACACACATCATGTTTCACTGACATCCAGGGACCTATAATGCATGCAATGACTCATGGAGGGTCCTACCAATCAAACGATCTACGTTTTTAATAGTATATAATTTCAGTTTTTAGTTTAGGACAATTTATGTATAATAAGTTAATAACTGTGAATAAGAATATTATGATAAGGAAAATATGTGATAAGCACAAAACCTATGTGATATATGTTACCTTGCTGTGTCTTTTTCTCCTCTAGTCGTCCCACGGTTTACCCTGAAACTTATTCATGTTCTGTCTTCAAAAGTTCAGAAAGTTAATACAAAGCGTCCATAAAAATATGTGTAAATACACCCATGCATGGTGTTGTATCTCCATTATCTTGATTCTGAGTTAAATTTCAGGATTGAAAACGTTCTTGCGAAGTACATCAATCTCCCTGATCAGGAAAGAGATAAGTATGTATCATATATCTCATATATATTCCTCGCATTAATCTACTTGGTTTCTAATTCATATATTCATATATTTTTAATAATTTTGGGTATACTTATACATTTTCAGTGCTATAGTTTTCCCTGGTCAAAGCAAAGACCAGTGAGTATCATACTTTCAGTTTAAGATGCTATACGTACCCTTAACTTCATATAAAATTCATTACTAACGAAACTTTCCTCTTTGTTTCGCAGAAGAATCCATAACAAAGAGGTGAGACTAGTCAATAAGCATATCAGTTTATTGACTTATTTTTCCTAAGTAGAACAATCAAATTTCAAATCACAATACTTATCTAATTATAAGTTAATATGTTCGTATATGTTAATTAATATTTTCAGCATTTTATTTTGGACAGTATTTGTTAAGGATTCTTGAACAACTCAAAACCGAGAACGACATGGCCTTCCAAATCAACGAACCTCGGTTTCTTTTTCTTTGTCCTTTACACTATGTTCTTCATCATATTATTATATCATGTAGTGATATATATATAGCAATACTATTGTGATGTTGCACACTGACATTTAATTTTATGAATCTGTAAGAAGCCATGAAGCTATCCACTCCCATGTCGAGGTTATTTACTTCCCGATTGTCACGGTTTACTAAAACATATAAATCACAACAATTATATTTGCAAAATTACAGGAACTTGAGAAAGAGGTTTGTAGATTACAACAACAGCTTCATATTTCTGAGGAAGAACTGAGGTATTTTCCTTTAATATATCACATTAAAAGATTATTAATTTTATAAAACATGCACACAAAATAAAAGTATTGATAATGTTGGTTAAAGACTGTGATGCTTGTGATGATGGCTAGGAAATTCGAACCCGATCCAGTAAGGTTTACATCAATGGAAGAAATAGAAGCATGTGAAGCTCATCTACTCAGTACTCTTACTCGTGTGGTTCAGAGAAGGGTAACACGTACTACACCTCTGCTAATTTGACTACACTGAAAGAGGGAAAATATAATAATGATTTTAAGTAATATTTGATAATCGTAGGAACATTTGTTGAGCAGATCCTGCGAAGCACCCAGTATCCAACAGAGCATGGAAAATATTGAAGGCTGGGAGCCTGAGGCCAAGTCCAAACAAGCCCGTAAAATAGCGAACTCAGCCTATGCATCAAATCAGTTAAGGTCTTTCTAGTTCAGCCCAGTTATCTTAAATTATATACATAACCTATATAATTTAGAATATATTTCTTTTTGGTACCCCAGTTATGATCTGTTGTTGCAAGGAAGTAACTCAAATCCAACCCAGACTCCAAAATGATGTTTGGGTGAATCGCAAAAATGCGATGTTGTTGACAAAAATAAAACGGTGCATATTTCCTATGTGAGTGTCTAAACTCCTATGCTTTTCATCTTTCAGATTCTGAACTACTGTATAATAAAGTTTTGAAAATGTCATTTGTTAACCATAATCGCTACGTTTTTTTTATTTTCCAACTAGTAAGTAACACAACAAATAAATTAACACACTAAGAGACTAAACCATGATGAGAATAGGAAAGTTAATTTGGTGACTTCAGTTATTAACTACAGAGTATGAAGCTCAATTTACCTTTGTCTAGACCAATGAATAAGTGACCACTAGAGTGAAATGAAACAATAATACGGTCTGCTATGGCCTATGAGTCTATGATACCATACAACATTAGCTCAGAGTTGTGATCAGAAAGAGATGGAGGAAGAAAGCTTTAAGAAGAAAAACAAACCAAGGTTTAACGATGGTAATATAAGGGTACTGATGTAGATAAATATTTGGAATATTTCCAAATATTTATTATTTATTTTATTAATTATTTATATAATTATCTATATTGTTTTAGGGTTTTCTGGTTTTATTATATATAGCCGTCTAGGCTTGTGTTTGTATTCAGTTTATGAGTTTATTAATAAAATTGAGAGTTCTCTCTTTAATCCTTGTTTTCGGTAGATCATTGGTGATCTCAACGAATTTAAGAAGACTTTGATCCTAGGAATTCGAAGACTAAATAGGTTCATCGTATTATCCGTAGCTTCCGCTACATCAGGTGGTATCAGAGCCAGATTTTGGTTTCTTAATCAAAACTCGATTCTGGAATCATGGAGAGTTTGTTCCTGGAAAGTGAACAAATTGTTTACAGAGAAATTATTGGTGATCCGATTTATGATGTGTATGAAGACGATGTTCATCATATTGATTTCATCTTTAAAGAAGGTTCTTTTGAGAATCTGGGTCGTGCAAATTTTGGGCGAGATGAGATCTGTGCAAAGTCTGTGCAGGAAGAGTTTCGTGCAAAAATAGGGCGAAATCATATTGATGAAGATTTTGTGCGGAATTTTAATAATCTGCTGCGTGCAAATTTTGTGCAAAAGCGGATTTATGAAGATTCAAGTTACAAACAGTTCCGTGCAAAAATCGTGCAAAACATGCTATTGAAGATTCGAGGAAGAGTTTTTTCTGGAAAACATGATGGATTTAAAGACTACGATCAAGATTCGAGGACGAATCTTCTCCAACCCGGAGAGAATGATGTAGATAAATATTTGGAATATTTCCAAATATTTATTATTTATTTTATTAATTATTTATATAATTATCTTTATTGTTTTAGAGTTTTCTGGTTTTATTATATATAGCCGTCTAGGCTTGTGTTTGTATTCAGTTTATGAGTTTATTAATAAAATTGAGAGTTCTCTCTTTAATCCTTGTTTTCGGTAGACCATTGGTGATCTCAACGAATTTAAGAAGACTTTGATCCTAGGAATTCGAAGACTAAATAGGTTCATCGTATTATCCGTAGCTTGGTAGCGGAAGCTACGAATAATACGATGAACCTATTTAGTCTTCGAATTCCTAGGATCAAAGTCTTCTTAAATTCGTTGAGATCACCAATGATCTACCGAAAACAAGGATTAAAGAGAGAACTCTCAATTTTATTAATAAACTCATAAACTGAATACAAACTTTAGCCTAGACGGCTATATATAATAAAACCAGAAAACCCTAAACAATATAGATAATTATATAAATAATTAATAAAATAAATAGTATAGCGGAAGCTACGGATAATACGATGAACCTATTTAGTCTTCGAATTCCTAGGATCAAAGTCTTCTTAAATTCGTTGAGATCACCAATGATCTACCGAAAACAAGGATTAAAGAGAGAACTCTCAATTTTATTAATAAACTCATAAACTGAATACAAACACAAGCCTAGACGGCTATATATAATAAAACCAGAAAACCCTAAAACAATAAAGATAATTATATAAATAATTAATAAAATAAATAATAAATATTTGGAAATATTCCAAATATTTATCTACATCATTCTCTCCGGGTTGGAGAAGATTCGTCCTCGAATCTTGATCGTAGTCTTTAAATCCATCATGTTTTCCAGGAAAAACTCTTCCTCGAATCTTCAATAGCATGTTTTGCACGATTTTTGCACGGAACTGTTTGTAACTTGAATCTTCATAAATCCGCTTTTGCACAAAATTTGCACGCAGCAGATTATTAAAATTCCGCACAAAATCTTCATCAATATGATTTCGCCCTATTTTTGCACGGAACTCTTCCTGCACAGACTTTGCACAGATCTCATCTCGCCCAAAATTTGCACGACCCAGATTCTCAAAAGAACCTTCTTTAAAGATGAAATCAATATGATGAACATCGTCTTCATACACATCATAAATCGGATCACCAATAATTTCTCTGTAAACAATTTGTTCACTTTCCAGGAACAAACTCTCCATGATTCCAGAATCGAGTTTTGATTAAGAAACCAAAATCTGGCTCTGATACCACCTGATGTAGCGGAAGCTACGGATAATACGATGAACCTATTTAGTCTTCGAATTCCTAGGATCAAAGTCTTCTTAAATTCGTTGAGATCACCAATGGTCTACCGAAAACAAGGATTAAAGAGAGAACTCTCAATTTTATTAATAAACTCATAAACTGAATACAAACACAAGCCTAGACGGCTATATATAATAAAACCAGAAAACCCTAAAACAATAAAGATAATTATATAAATAATTAATAAAATAAATAATAAATATTTAGAAATATTCCAAATATTTATCTACATACAATACCATAATGTAAACTGACATCATCCTTTTAAACAACAAGTCCACTTGACGCTGACACAAGATAAAACTAAAGACCATGAGAGAAAAAGAAAAGGAGGGACCATGACAACACACCATTAAACATTAAAACAAAAACTTTCGCTTATTCAAAGTTTTGAGGATAGATCAATGACTCATAGATTCCTTTCACTTGTTGAAGGTTTGAGGATAGATCAACGACCTGTACGGTAAAAAGAATAAAGCATGAATCAATAAAATGTAAGTAGTAATTATTGCCAAAATTCATACGAATGTGCATTTTTTTGTTCAAAAGAATGTGCATATTAAATTAACTAAAATTCATAAATTAATAAATAGATCAACTAAATCTCATAAACAGTACGATATAAAAAAAATTACCATTTATTGATTGAGAAAACATCTCAAGTGAGGGTCAATACACAGGCCTTGTCTTTCGTATTCTGGATCGTACAGTCCATATTCTCTCCTAAAATAATATGTACATGTTATGTTTACATTTTTTCTTCCGGGTAAACATATAATGACTTCAGAATTAATGAAAGACTCACACGTCTATCTAATACAAAAGAAAATATATTTATGTGGTTCTAGGAAAATATATTCCTAGTGCACAACCAGCATTCCATCCCAGCTACAAGGCTGTTTCTGAACATTGATAGACAGCTGAGAAACATTATCTCAGCTAGAAGACATAAGAAATCTTTCTCTAATCTCATGTCTATGTGGTTGAGATAGATCCTCTCTTGAGTGTTTGTAGTGACCCATCTTGTTTTTTAGTTTCTTTTTTTGCCAAGATGTCTCAAGTCTTAGATAACTCTTGATGTAATCTTTTGATTCATATATCATATTTACGGTTTAGCAAAAAAAAAAATATATATATATATATATATATATATATATTTATGTGAAAAAAACTTATTGAAAAAGGTGTTGATAGTTAATGCATGAAACCTTTCTTCAGTAGGATTGATTGCAGTTGAACCAACACTTCCACCTGCTGGTACATTCCTCTGCATTATTCAGCCAAATTGTTATCTTTCTCTTTCATTAATTTCTATACTTAAAAACATATGAGTTTGTGAAAAACTTGTACCCTGCGTCGAGTAGAAGATGATGGTTCTCCAAATTGAAACCGACTTTCATAAGTTCTTCGCCGAGATCCCAAAACTTCATTCTGTAAAATTCACATTATCAGTAAAAAACAATTTGATGATGGTGTAGTTGATTTACCCTTGTAAGAAATCTATTTGAAAAAGTCACTAGTTATTAATGTGTAGTTATCACTCAGTAACATAGTAAGCAAAAAGTTAAAGAAGATTTAATATTTTAATTCATTCGATGAAAGAAATGGTACTTGTGGAGGTATGCTTGAGTTTGCGCTTGGACGTCTACGCAGCTGAGTGTATGAGCTGGTAACCTGAAAACTTGATGAAGACTGATGCACCCTTCTTTGCATAATGACATGATGCCTATACAAATGAGGTCCAAAAGAACTTTGGAGTTTATCTATTTCATGCTAGCTTTTCCAAACTATAAGACTTCAAGTCTTATCTTGTAATAGTAATGTTTTTTAAATTGAAAGCCTTTAGACAACAAAAAAATTTGGAGTTTCGAAACACAGAAGTTGGGAACATGAAAACAAATTATTCTCGTGTCATAAAAATAATAGGTCACGACTAATATATATGACAAATATAAATGATCTTACCTAGCTGAATGGTTGACCGCCCTCAGATTGTGAGCTTCATTATGCGGAATGGCTAAAACTGATGGGGGCAGTTGCTGTCCATTTATGGTAAAATCCGAAGTGATTGGGACATACGTCTGATAAGGCATGTTATTGTGCAACCTACATTCCATGAAAATAGTGTTTTCTGATGATATGTAAATCAATACAATAAAGATACCAAATATTACAATTGAGTGTTAGTACCCATTTGGAGTGAAATTGCTCGGGCCTATGGGACTTGAATGCTCAGTGTTCACCGCCACAATTTGATTCAAATCATAATAATTGTGATATTGGTTGTTTAACAGAGGCTCTCTAAACCATTCAGATGGAAGACAATTAGTAAATTTATATGAAAAATTAACATGTAGTTATATTTCATAACGTACCTAGTTGAAAGGGTATGAGCACAAAGACAATATTGTTGCTGCGGGAGATGTACCAATGAATTTAGTTAATTAGAATATTAACTTTTAAGTGATTTGTGCTGATCTAATGAGGGTTAAATTAAGACAATTGTTCTTAACAGATAAATTAAAATACAAGTAATGTGACCTACTCTGTTTAGAGAAGTTTCCGTTATGTTTGTGGTGATAACTGGAAGGTTATCATCTGAAAAACGATAGAAGTGTTGAGGAAACAGTGAACCAAATGCATCAGAACTTACTTGTTGTATCCTGCATAAATTAATATTTTAATTACTATATTACATAATAAGAAATTAAAATGTTCTATAATCAAGTAAAGAACATACTCTTGAAGATGATTTGGAAACTCATGAGAATAAGACAAAGTTGGATGTGCAATTCTATTTCCTTGTCCGATTCGTTGACCCATCCCTATTCGGTTCTGAAACATTTTCAACCCACAAAAAAACATTAAAATAAAATATAGTTGAAAAATTATACTTTTTTACAGATAGAAAATTATACTTGCTTCCAGAGAAATTTTTGTACCATTGGAAAAAGGCTCGGATCTTGGACATAACTTAGCATGGGTTGACAGAAGAAACATAGTCGTACTCTTGACCGCACATTTAACAGATATCCTCGTAACCAAGACTCATGCGAAATGCCTTGTTGTTGTTGTTGTTGTCGATGAAGGGTTTGGTTCTGGTGATTTTGTGGCTGCTAACATAATATACCCCAATAAAAAAGAAATTAGCTAACTATCATTAGCTACTTTAGTTTAGATATCTTGGTCTATGTCAAAGTGTAGTAATAACCAATTCAAGTGGATTTTGTGGTGTTTAGATTTGGGACTAGATCTGACTGTTGAACGAACACTAAGGGCTAGTTTCATTTATTTTATATACAGAAAAACATGGATCAATCCAGTTAATACAATACAACATAGTTTATAAGTTTTTCAGTTTGCAACTCAAATAAATTTTGCAAGTTACCCTGTTTCTCACTTAATTATATCCAACAGTTTTATCATAAATCACAATGAATGATAATAAAAAAAAATCCAACCATGAGAGGTAAAGAAGTTGTATACCCTTAATGGAAGACAAAGTTCCGGTGACTCAAAAATATACTCCGGACTCCATAGGAACGATGTTTCATCATCGATTCTATCGCTTCGAAAAGACATGGTTAACAATTGTCCTAATTGAGAGAACGATTCCCTTTATATATTAACTTAAAAGTAGAAAAAGTCTAAAGTCATTACGTTGACGTGGCATATAGAGTTTAAATAAATATTTTATTTATTTTATAGAAACTAAAATAATTTATAAGTATAATATATTACTATTATACCACTAATATATTTAGTTTCAGAATTTAACAGACATAACTAAATAATTTTAAAACTATAAACATAAAATGTTGACTAAATCCCTAAATAAATAATTATTAATTTACATCATATTTTATATTTTATTATTTGATATTCATTATTCTTATTACATATTTACAGACCACATAATTTTTTGTAAGCATTCGTTAAAATAACTTTTGTTATGGGGAATATGGCTCGTAACACTATCAATTTTTGGTCAATTCGTAACGTGTAATGCCAGTGAGTAATAGTTATAACAAATATGTGAAAATGAAAATATATTCTTTTAAAAAATGAAAATATAATTATCATTTGTAGACTTAAATAAGGAGTACAATAGGACATAAATTAATAATTATTAATGTTCCCAAAGTGAAATACATTGTTTTTTTATCTTCCAAAAGGAAGTCAAGATTTTTCTTATAGTACTGAGATATATATTACTCTCTCTGTTTCATAATATATGATGTTTTAGAGAATATTGATATTTCAAAATATAAGATGTTTTGATAGTTTTGAGGTGTTTAACTTTATTGAAAACTGATTAACCAATACTATTTTAATGATTATTTATGGTCGGTTAATTTGTATTATATTTATGTTATAAATGATGTTATCTTTTAAAAAGTTAAGTTTTTTAATTCTTGTGTCTTGATCAATAAATCTTTATATTATGGAATAGAGGGAGTATATGCATGGAAAAGAAGTTGCTCAAAAAAAAAATGCATGGAAAAGAAAAATATGGAGGTAATGATGGGACTTTTTCACCAAAATGAACCCGTCACTGATTAGCGATAAGTTAACTGGTAACTCCTCTCATCCTACTCCGAGTGTTTTTTCTTTAGCCTGGATAGAATCTTAATGGGCCTCGCTCAGTACATCCGGCAGAACCAGCACAGTATATCACTAGGTTGCAGCCCATTTAGCCAACGTGACCATGAAAAGGGTCGAACGGACCCAGCTGAAAAGTTAGAGAATTTCCTTTTGCCAACAACGCGAGGAAGATAAACCATGATCCATCGACTAGCCAAATATATGTAACTTTTTTTTTGAAACTAAACATATGTAACTTTTAAAGTTAAACAAAAAAAAAAATCATTATTTTATCCTTTCATAAGATTTTACGTAAATACTAAACAAATACGATTAAACTGTTATTTCATGAATTCATTATGTTTATCTTTACATAAGATTTTTACGTAAATACTAAACAAATACGATTAAACTGTTATTTCATGAAATATTTATATATATATACAAATGAGAGAACGAGTGTTGCTCAAAAAAAAAAGAGAGAACGAGTTTTCAGTCCTGGCCTCCTGGGCAAAGCAAAGTATAATCTTACTTTATGAAAATGTAAATAATATATCGGTGAGTAGAAATCTCATGGAGTTTATTGGCTACTGAGCTGCGGCATTCTGATATCATAGTCGGAGACTTCGTGGTCTCCTTGTGCCTCCCTCGTTATAACCGGTATTTCACTTTCCTTTATATTGGGATCCACCAATCCATGCTGGTATATTTGTTCACAAAAATACAACAACTCTGATTGAGTCAAAATAAGAAGAAAAAGTAGTAGTGTTTAATTAAAAAGAACATTAAGAACCTGAGGTTGCATAGGGGGAAACAAGGCCGACGGATTGAGGCCCGTAGTAGAAGTATAAGCTTGGGCCCATTCTTGGAACATGTCACCATTATGATTTGTCACGTTACATTCACTCATGTTGTTGTTTTGGTTCGAGCTTGAGCTACTTCCTTGCAACAACGTTTCATAAATAGCTGAATTGGTCGATGCGTCGAATAATTGGGTTTGAATAGGCCCGTTTTCAGCCAGCCAGCCTCCAGCGACGTCATTTACAAAAGGTCCACCCATGTTTTGGTGTTGCATAGCTGATGTTTCGTATGAAGATAATTGGTCACTTAATATATGTTCCTGCATGAGAGAGAAATGATTGAATGTTGTAGAGGATATCGTTATGAGAAATAATAAGAGGAGGTAAAGTTATTAACCCGTCGTTGAGTCACATGTGTTAAGGTCTCAATGAGCTGCTTCTCACAGGTTTCGTACTCTTCCATTGTTGTAAACCTGGTTGGATCTGGTTCGTACTTCCTAATGTATTTGCATGCAACACAAGTAGTCACTATAACTTTTAGATACACTTATTCAAGCTTTTGTCTTAAGTTATGAAAGTTAGAATACGGACCTTAGTTCCTCCTCCGCCATATGCAGTTGTTGTTGTAGTCTATAAGCTTCTTGCTCAAGCTCCTTAAAATATTGAATTCAAAATACAAAAGTTAGATCAATCATCGATGGTTAGTTGAATGAAAACTACATAGTAAATTTGATTTAAGGAAAAGATTAAAAGAATCACCTGGACGTCAGAGTTGATAGCTGAAGGGCTTTTCAAATCATCCGATAGGAAAAAGGAGAAAAAAACAAATCAACTTCCATGTTCTTGGAAAATAACGTATTAAATAAAAAAATATGTACTATATAATAGCAAAAGAAAAAGAGGAAGAAATTGAGACTTGGTGAGTTGAAGAGCAATGTCATTCTCAGTCTTGAGTTGCTGCAAAGTCCGCAGAAGATACTGCCACATGACATGGCTTTGTAAGATTAGTAGTGCAAAATTATATCATTGCACTACTGCAGTCATTATAAATGTAATAATGTTTCCTACATTGGACTGGAGCTACATACATTTTAAGTCTCAGCCCCATAATTATAAAATGAAATAGTTAACTCATAAAAGAAACTATCTTTTCTTCACTCTCCCAATTGAAAAGGTACACTTTTCACACGTATATATATTATGATTAGTTCAGTTACCTCTTTGCTCTGAAAATCTCTGCAAATGAAAACGAGGAAAACATGAAAGTTCCATTTAGATTATAAATATCAACATTTTATTAAATGAAAAAAATAAGAGGAACAATAGGAGTAAGTTACTACGCACGGGCGTCGGCTCTGATCGGTAAATGTTAGAGCACTGAAATAAAATCAAAGGAAGGAAAATAAACAACAAATTAAATAGCACACTAATTAAAATTAAAGACCAAATTATATAGGAAACAGTCAAAGGAGTGATCAGCTTACGTCTCTCGTTCTTGGTCAGGAAGGTTGATAAATCTTGTGAAAACGTCTTCAACTCTAACCAACGTTTAACGAATATATACCGATCAAATGAATGTATTCGTATAATATTTGTTGATAGAAGTGACCAAACTAAATTTACACAAATACCTTGTTTTGCCGGAAAAGAGACTAAGACGATCAGAAGGAGAAAACATGAGGAGAGCAATATCAATGTCGCAAAGAATAGACAATTCATAAGCTTTCTTTATCAAACCATTTCGTCGTTTAGAGAACGTAACTTGGCGATTCGTGTTGTTCTCTATCCGCTTTATCTCTAGTTTCACCCGACCCATGTCTCTCTAATCCGATCAACGCAACGAAAACAAAAATTCAAACGATTCTTTTATGTGTGTGGGAATGCAAAAATATGATCAATGAAGCAAAAACTAGTATAAGTATTGAAATTGTATGGACGAGAGAAAAGAGAGAAGCATGAAAGAAGGAGAGGTTAGGTATAATTAGAAAGGGATTTTTTTTAAATGTATGGGGAGACATTGAAGGGCGTTGTTCTTTGAACGATTTAAGAACACTTTTATTTTTTTGCCATGGAAAAGTATTGATTGAAATATGTATTAATAACCAATGTGCATTGGGTTACTAGTTTAGTCCAATGAGTTAGTTCTATTGTGACCCTAACTCGATTTTCAATGGGACTGGTGCTTTTGTCATAAGGTATTAGCAACGGCTGGTTTCAGACCTAGACAAGGTTAAGGTATCGTTGTATTAATTGGTCCAACTCTGGTAACCATGCTCAAAATCTGTCATTGCTTCGTCACCACGGCATACAACATAACCATTATCTTATGTTTCATACATCGTAGGCTTATTGGAGCCTTTGGCAACATCCGTGAGTTCGCCCTAGAAAGCTCCCAGGCACACAAATCGAGGAAGCGCCGTCAACGCTGTTTCTCGACGCCGGCGGCGTAATAAGAGCTCGCCGGCGTCGCCCCTGTCCCTCTGCAACCATGACTCTCTTGTTCCTCTCGGTCACTCACTCCTCGCTGGCTCCTCCGTGTGACATCTTCAACCTCCTCGTTTCAACTCTCCTCAAGCCGAGGCAGGGGCGAAGCCAGACATTTTTTGTCCTGGGTGCATACAATTAATACAAGTCAAAATAATCATTAAAAATAGTGGAATAATGGAGAATTGAACTGAGGTTGTTTGAAAGTTGAGGGTGCACTTTTACCACGTAAGCTGTATTGACCACAATGTCTAATGTAATATTTTCAAACTCAAAATAATTAGGGGTGCACGTGCACCCTTAGTCTTACACCTAGCTTCGCCCCTGAGCCGAGGACTCTTGAGGCCTTTGTTGTCTCGGTTGGTGGTCTGAGTCTCACTAGAGCCAGGTCGAGTATCACTTCACCTGTTTCTTTCGTCGTCGCTCCCGCTCGTTCACAACTCCTCGTCACCGTTCATCTTCTCCATTCAAACCAAATCTCTGCAACTAGTCTCATCATCACCACCGGATCTACTCTCGTCGTCACCACCGGATCTACTCTCGTCATCACCACCCCTCCTCCAACTCGCGCCGTCGTCGCTCCTCCACCTAGCGTGAGGGAAAGAACCAGATCTGCTCAACCTGGAGGTAGACTTACTGGATCTGTTAACCACCTCCATCCCGCCACAACTCCGAGCTCCACACTGTCTCAGCCACGTATTAAGCGTCTCTGTTCCTCGCCGGAACGAGCCAATTTCAGACGTCCGCTTCACCCACGCTTATCCTCCACTCTGTCGCAGCCGCTAACTCCCCTCCTTCCCCCATTGGTCGATAAAATTTCGAGAAAACCAATGTTTGTCATCAGCTCCAGCCACCGCCTCCTTTCAACCCCCGCTAGCTTCCTCACAGGTCCTTCCGATTATACATCTGACATTGAGGAAGCTCCAACCCACCAAGGTTTCTATGGAGCTAAGCTACATGTATTAGATCTCCGTCTCCTAGTTACCGCCGGATCTATTGTCCAAGAGTGTTGTTTCGCCAGATTTTCTCACGAAGTTTTCATCGCTGCGTCTCTATCACACTACGCCGTCTCAAGCATCGACGGTTCTTCACAAAGCCGGATTTGTCGCCTGAATGATCTCCTCGTCGCTGGAACTATTGTGCAAGAGTGTGGATTCGCCAGATTTACTATCCCCATCACCGCTGCGTTTCCATCACATTACGCCGTCTCAAGCATCGACGGTTCTTCACAAAGTCAACTATGCGACCTGAAGAAAAGAGTTGGCCCTAAGAAACGCTCTTACCTCTGTATGCTCGATTTCATCTCCAAATGCATCAATGGCATCGGAGAAGAAAGGTGTTTCAACCGACTTATCATCTCGTTTACCGATCTTTTGATTCCTGGAACCATTGAGATTCACCTAGTCTCCCGGGACATATTAGACGGTTGCCGAGCTGACCTCTTTCGTTTGACGGGTAACGTAGTCTATATTGGCTTTCCACCCCTCTTCCAACCCCTTTTACTAGGGTATTTCAACGTCTTTTCAGACTATTTGAAGCTCTTCCGAGCTGTGGTTTCAAGGATTAAAGTGAAGAATTTCTGCGGATCTCTCTACTTCGAGCTAGCCTCTCCTTGCAACACTTCTATCCTTTATTTTACTGCTTTGTTTGTCTTTGTTTTTACCCTACCGTCGAGCTTACCTCCAGTTGTACTCGCTGAAACGCTTTAGATTTGAATTAATGAATTGTGTTACAAAAAAAAAAAAGGCTTATTGATAAGTGCTCATCCTCCAATCCTGTTATCCGTTTGTGAATCGTGGGTATGCTGGTGTTCGTTTGAGATTACCAGTAAATGACAACATATAAACCGGTTAAAGAAACCAAAGAAGATTATTCATTTTCGGACAATATATCATTTACTATGTCGATAACTAGAGAAACACAATAGTAAATTCAACTATAAGTTAATTAATTATCGTCGTAAAGGCTACTCTCCCATGCATACGCCAGCTTAGGCCGGTATATCTATATGCAAAGGTCAAATATTTGGTTTTTATTCAACGGCTATGACCTTTAAACGCTATCTCAACACATTTGTGCCCATATATCAACACATATCTTGTGATGATGTTCTTGCTCTTATGTAAACATCTACGGCTTCTCCTACTGTCATAAATATATTTTCTTTTTTCATTTTCTCCTCCATTTTGGCTTGCTTCAGTTTGTGAAGTATCCTCCATCTTGGATTAGCGATCACTAACTGCACCCCCAAAAACACATATATGAAAATGCAAATAAGACCCGTGTATATAGTGAAAATTAGCAGTTGCGCATGCATATGCTATGAATTTTTTTGGTAAAAATATGCTATGAATTTTATATGTATAGTTATCAAAATGTACCCGGGTGTCATTAGACGCCAGCTCTTGATGTAATTCTTCAAGTGCGACTACTCCTGATGTATCTATGCCCATCACACCTTCACCAATTATTTTAAGAGGCAAAGAAAATTATCAGAAAGAACTAGACAAGTATATAATACTTTTTCTAGAATTAGTTAGTGGTATCCCAGATTTGTAGATACTTACAAGACAAGTCGAGAATTACTACTTGAAGAACTTTTTCCCTTTTAACTTCTTGTTCAACATCTTCCTCTTCTACTACGTTTTGAACTGAATTCAATATTCTGGAAGTAAGAAAGAAAGAAAACATATATCATCAAATTATAAAGTTTCATAAGAGTAATAAATGAGAGTTTAATAAAAACAAAAATAAGAAAAGAAGTTGATAAGCGAAGTAGAAATTAACCGGTCTCTAATAAAATTAGCATTTGCAAAGCATAACAATGGAGAGCTGATTCGAAGAGTCAATAATCCTTGGGTCTTAGTAGCCATTGGGTACTGATTTATGTCACCAAAGATATCTGTTTTTGACAATCTGCCTAAAGCCTCAACCGTTGGTCGTATCGAACTCAAAATTATTCTCGTAAACGATATCCCCACCTATCAAGTATATATATAGATTAGAATTGAACCTCAAAACAACTATTTAAGTGGAGAGATTAAAAGTGTAGGGTTAGGCATAGGCATGCATAAAAGATTTATCCTTACAATAGATGGATGATTTTACAAGGTCTCAATTATGAGATTTGCAATTGTCAAAGGTATTTTGTCCTGTTCATCTACAACTTGACTTCATATTTGGAATTTTATGTATTAAATATTTTACCATTTTGACGAAACGTTATATAACATTATTGATGTTTGTCCATTCAGGGTCTATGCACAGCTAATTTTGTCGGCCTAGTAGCTTCGTTTCTAACATATTTAGTTGGTTATACGTTTTATATGAGATGTTGACGGTTTTGTTCCTATAGCTTAGTTCACATGATAGAATATAGATCAGCTTATAGTTGACTCGACCACAATCAATCAATCTGCATAACAACCTTTTAATTTGTAGATGCGTGTCCTTTAATCATAGATACATAGACATTTTTCTTTTCTTTTTTTAGACAATAGACATATTTATTTGGCCAAATCCCTTAAATAGCACGAAACAAAAATTTATGACAAAAATAACATGAGGAAACCCCCCCCCCCCTCCCCCCCCCCCCCCCCCAAAAAAAAAATATTATTAATTAAAGAGTAAAATAACTAAATTATTTCAAAGTTCAAATCTTTACTCTAACACTATCTCTAAATAATATACCCTAAATCATAATCACTAAACTTAGATATAAAATATCATTCTTAACTTTGAGTTAATGTTATTTTAAATAAAATTCTTTGTAATTTTTATTTTACCGTCTAAGATTTTGGTGGGTAAAAGTTAAAATTAAAATCAAAAGCAGCTAAAGAGAAAGACTCACGGCGAGGAGAAGACCGATCTCTACGGAGGCAAACAGGACACCGAAGAAGGCGGCCAGGAGGACGAGAAAATCAAGCTTATCAAGCTTCCAAATGTGCAAAGCGCCAGAGATATCGATAAGGCCAGGAAGGGCTGAGAGAATGATGGAGGCCAGAATTGCGGTCGGTGTAAAATAGAGAAACCTTGTCAAAACTTCAAGCGAAACCATCACTGTTATCGCCATTACAATGTTTGATACCACCGTCTCGCAGCCAGCACTAAAATTCACCGCCGTTCTTGAAAACGATCCTATTAGAAGTTCCACATGAAGTGAAAAAATAAAGATATGAACCGATCGAATGCTGAATTTGAATTGATAATTCTTAAACACCTTACCGGTCAATCCCGGTTTGAGTTTAAATTAATAAAACGGCCTTAATTTTAAATAAAACAACATTTTACCAGTAGCTACATAGCAAGAAGTTAAAGAGCCAGCGATGTTGCTAAACCCCATCGCCATCATCTCTTTGTTACCATCTAGACGATATCCTTTGATTGTTGCAAAAGATCGCCCTACCGCAATCGCTTCCTGTATTATTAAATTTAATTTAATAATCAGTTCTAGAATAAATTTGGTGATTAGTTTGAACCATATATAGAGAGAGAAATATATAGAGAGAGAATACTACTAACCGTGAGAGCGATGATTGCACAAATGATACCAATTTTGGCTACTTGTCCAAGATGTGGACCGTTAAATTGCAATTGGTTAACCGAAGGTCGGTTAAACCCTGGTTTGATGTGCCTAACAATCTTAACCCCTCGTGTTTCAGCATTGGTTAAATACACAATTAGGGTTGCTAATACCACTGATATTAGCGGTGCCATCGCTGGAATCCAGAACAACTTTTTGTTCCTTTTCCCCTGAATTAATTTATAAAAATGAATTAAACTATAGTTTTATCATGTGGATATATAAATGTAATTTATATGAACGTAGCTAATAAAGAACATTATTGCATTTTTTTGTTTACTTACAATAAATCTCGCTAGGAGGATGAAGATAAGGAATGAGCTACCAATGACAAAGTTCAGAGGTTGCCACTGCAAATTTAATTAATAATTAGAATATATTCGATATTCCTAACTTTAATTTTAGCCCAAATAAACCTGTACGTACCGGATGATGAAGTGAGTGTAAAACCGAAGATAAGACCGAAACCACATCGGTTCTGTTGGTAAAGTGAGACAAGCCAAATAAACCTTTCAGTTGTTGCAAACCAATGACAATGGCAGCACCAGCCATGAACCCAACTAGGGCAGCATGTGACAGAAAATCAACCAAAAACCCTAACCTGATATACATTACAATAATTTTAACACAACAGAAAGTATATGATTTATAATTATGAATATCTATGCAATATTTGCCTGAAGAGTCCAAAGATGGTTTGAAACGCGCCAGCGAAAAACGTGACCGTAAAGACAATTTTCCGGTAAGCAATTGGGTCCGTGACAGGATCTTGAAGGTCACGAACCATTGACGAAAGCAGAAGCGAAACTACAGCCACAGGACCAATGGCTAACTCTCTCGAACTTCCCATCATGGAGTATATTAGAGGTGGTACCACACTTGTATCTGATATTTATTTTTAAAACTTATTTTATTAAATTAACTGCAAATTTTGAAGGAACTATGCAAGTTTATGTTGGCAGTTTGGACTTACATAGACCGTACTCTGGATCAAGTCCAGCCAAATTAGCATATCCTATACTCTGCAACGAAATAAAAAAAATGTATGGTAGAAATCATCATTGAGTATATATTAACATATATCGATTATAGTTTGTGAGTTAAACTACCTGAGGAATGCAAAGACTAGCGAGAGTAAGACCAGCCATTAAATCTTTCTTGAACAGATGGAGTTTGTACTGTCTTCCCCAAGTAAGTATAGGGAAAACCGATTTAAGACAAGAGTAAACCGGGTTTGATTCTTTCTTCGTCTTGTTCCTCTTCTTGGAAAACACATTTGTCCTTATGTACCCAACAAGTTCTTGCCACATGGTTGGTGGCTCCGGCATATTTATTAGCCACTGGGACAACGGCTCTTCTGCGGGGACGGCTTCCGCCGGGTGGCTCTGCATCTCGATGTTCATTTTGTTATCTTTGTGGGTGTTTGAAGTGGGTGATAGAGAACTAACTTTCTTTTCCATATAGGCATATATATAAAGTTTTTTGTTCGAATATATATCCATATTAAACTCTTTATAATAAAGTATTTCCAACGTATGTCCTATTCTTGAAATATGCTGCACCTGCATTCTTTAATAATTGTAACTTTGTAGTAAAATAAATAAAACACCTATTTTATTATACTTAATACAATACCATAAAATATCAAATTTTGTAGGATCTCAAATTCATAATATTCTTTAGGGAAAAACTATATATAGTGCTGGGATGATTTTTAAGCAATTAATTGATCGACCCATGAGTCTATATAAGTTTGATGACAAAACAAAATACATACAATCATTTGTCGGCACCACGGCGTAGCAAGTTGATGAAATGTACTGATTTCAAAAAAACTAGAAAGGGACGAGCCCCAGTGGGTTCACCCCTAGAATAATGCATCGGAAAACTGAGATTTTGAGTTACTTCCGGCATTTTTTTGTTATGTAAACCACATTTGGCCATCCAAAGTGGACAACAATGCGTCTAACGCATTCGAATGAACTAACGTCAACAGCGCAAACGGCGAATGAGTTCCAGCGAAAATGAGTTGGATGTATCGCATTAATGTTATTTATCTTCCTATCAGTTACCAAAATAGCGCAAACGGCGAATGAGTTCCAGCGAAAATGAGTTGGATGTATCGCATTAATGTTATTTATCTTCCTATCAGTTACCAAAATCAGTCCGAATTGTATTTTTATACTTAGCGTTATGTATAGCGACCTGTGAGCAACACATATGCCTTTATAGCATTTAAAAATTAACATACCAACAAGAAGGCATGTTACAAATACATGGTAAATTTGTCGGAATATATCACGGTCGTACATTGTATAAAGAATATTAATCATGTGAAAGATAAGTACCACCTTGTGGTGACCATTTTTGACATCGTAATCGCAAATCAAACCAAAAAAGAGTTTGTATTTATTTAATAAAAGATTGGTATTACATCAAAGTGACTTGTTCAAATAATAGAAAAAATCCATGACTAATATATGCCATTGGATTTAAATCCAGTATATATTATCAATATTGTTAACTGAAGTTGATATATTACCAGGTAATTCACGTTTGTTTATTTTTTATTTTGTAAAACCTATGGTTCAGATATGTGGGGGTAAGTGTGTGGCTTAAACCAATAGACTAATGACCAAATGATTCGGCAGTACTATTACTCCTATAAAAAAGACACATCAAGGAGACGACATGAATTATCATAATTATTTTCTTAAGAATATCTGATCAACGTTTGACGTATAGGATCTCTGGTCGGTTACGGACAAGCAGGTTGCTTGGTGAAGTCCGGCGTCGCTGACTCCTGACGTCTTGCTATCTTCTCTTGTCTGTTGGAACTGAGTTTTGTTCGAACTCGTGTCTTCTCCCCACCTTTAGTTTCCAGATCCCTTAGATACACACTGTTTTGTTCAGTCTTTAGCCTAGTCTAATTCTCCGTCGATGTCGTTTGTTCCGATGCCCGTCTTTGTACGGGGTTGATTAATATTAATAAAACTATTATTCGTTTTGACGTATAAACGCAACATAAATACAAACATTCAGTTATATGCATACCAAGTTAGTCTGA
This sequence comes from Hirschfeldia incana, assembly GCA_026261945.1. Taxonomy (NCBI): domain Eukaryota; kingdom Viridiplantae; phylum Streptophyta; class Magnoliopsida; order Brassicales; family Brassicaceae; genus Hirschfeldia; species Hirschfeldia incana. The sequence continues at coordinate 2,831,728 of JABCMI010000036.1, forward strand.
TAATTGCATATATAATGACATTAATTACCAAGATATACTTGCTGGAAGAAAAGTTGTTAGTATATATACACTTTATAAAAATATTAACAATCAAATTAATATCCAAATTATTAATTGACATCTACACTGAACATATATACTTATGATAGAACCACATGTATGTGGTCGGTGGTAGCATAGTGTTCCATGGACTTATGGAACCTGAGTTCGAATCCATCTATATTCAGCAATTACAGCGCGTGGCTATCGAACCTTTCACATTTTCTCTGAGAAACAGTTTACTATTTTTTTTAATATATACTCATGATAGTTAACATACGAATTCTGATCCAAAACGAATATTTTAAGTGGAGATGTACGAGTTGCCAAATAAAACAAAAATGGTCTGATGGAGAAAGAAGGCACTATATTATAGTTGGGTTTGAAGGGAAAAGAAAAAGAAAAGCAACAAGAGAATGCAAATGAAGATTTTGATTTAATTCTTTTGGGGTCTCTCTTTCCTTAGCTTTATATGGAAGAATGTGGAACTCAACGGAGGAGAGTAGTCTTTGGGCATGTTCAGTCCACATTCTCTTTTATTTCGGATTTTTTCGTTACTATAATCAAATCCAATAGAATATGTTTTGGAATTTTTCGTTACTGTAATTAAGAAAAACAACGGAATATATTCACCAGACGATCATGATCGAAGCATTGCTCGTATATGTTTCTCTATGTTTCCACTATGAGCCACTCATAGAGTCACTTTTCCTCTCTTTTCATCCACAGGTATCCTCCACGCTAGCTATTGTCAGGTCATAGTCATAGACGATCGTACGTGGGATTCTTTGGTCCAACGAATCTCAACAATGCCAAACTCTTGTTATGTGAAAGTTAGCTGATCAATAAAGTAACTTATGATAAATATGGTCTTATGTTTAAACGATGACACCAGTTTTTTGCAACGTGTGACTCATAAAAAACTGGTAATTTTTCCAAAAATGTTTAATATTATATAAATCTTGTAGTGGTAGAGAATGAAGCCGATGATATCCATAGACTGGGCTCCAACAGAGGCAAAGCCTGACCACCCAGTATGTGAATAACTTTTATATGTATCAGAGTATCAGACATTACTAACACGATGGAAGAAGAAATTTATAATCTCTCTCAGTGACTCTTTCAAAAGAAAGTTACAAATTTGGAAAACTAAAAAGCGTATCAGCACCAAGAATGAGATGGATGTAATGGTTAGAAGTTAAAACAATACTTCCTTCTGATCACTAGTAAACGTCCGAAAAGAACGACTGAGCTGCAGGCAACAAGAGCACGCGGAACCAGATTTTTTATAACGTATTATGCGTCGTGGTTACAGCCACAATGACAAAAATTGCTGAATTTTTAGCATTTGACATAACATTCCCCATTTTAGTTTCTGTTATAGAATTTTGTTATGTATATGAGTATTCAAAATTTGCATGGATTGATTACAACTATTAAACATATGTAAACTACAGACATTCAATTAATTTTAAATGTTTACAGAAGATGTGCCATAAGTTTGGAATTTAATAAATTGATTAAAGTGATGGATAATAGATAAAAAATATTAGTCAACCTATAACAATTAAGATTCCACATATCAATTCACTCGATATGAAAGAAAAAAAAACTGATAACTAGTCTAGAAGCTTTGACTCTTTTTTTCTTAAACAGATAACACAAACTATTAAGAACTGTTACTGAATAGAACCAAGCTATCAACCAAGATAAACGCATTATGACACCTTTATCTAAAATGCATGTACATGTGGCCGCGTCCTACGCTAACGGAAGACCACCAACCGTGCAAGAACTTTATTTGTAAATATTACCAAGGGTCAAGGGATATAACATATTAGTTTTTTTTTTGAAACACCGATATAACATATTAGTTAGAATATTAAATGTCTAGTTTTTTAAATATAAAATATTTTGACATTTTAATGTTATTTTAGTTTTATTAAAATTATTTTACTAGTTATATTTTGCAACTTTTCTTACTGATTACTTTAATAATATATTTTTAAAAAGAAACAGAATTAAGCAGATACAGACATTTCTTAATTTTTACTTTTAAAGAATCTTATATTTTAAAATAAAATAAAAAGAATATTAACAACATGTGGTTTTGCTGTTCTAACAACATCGTATGGTTTAGGGTTGATTGGTTGTTTAAAAGCAATCGATTATTAAAAAATAGTACTTAGGTTACTTTTAAACGATTTCAGCTGGTGCATTTTCCATTTTATGACCATTTTATAACGCTATTATATGCTTTGTATGAGAAACTCATTTCTGTCAATGTTATCTTACGTATTTGTTTTAATCGTTACATCAACCGTGTAAACTACGTACCCAAATTGTTTAGTTTAAAGATAAGTGTTTTAACAAACCAAACGAACATACATTACTCATCTTTTTTTTTCTTTTTTTTTGAAACTCATACATTACTCATCTATAATATTATATTCACGCATGCCTAACTGGTATATATGATTAAAATTCATGTATATAAGAAACGCTTGTCTGGACTCTGGACAGCTGACTTATATACGTTACCATCTTTTGGGCGGCACCTGAAAATTTAATACTACCTTACTTATCTCTAGTTTATCATGAAGAAGAAATATTGTACTAATCGATTACATATAGGCCCTAATTACATATATGCGACTCTTGAGCCATTTGAAACGTCCTTATAATATCGGACGGCAACAAAATATCAATTTATTTTCCTGGTCGGCAAATCACCAATTATATTTTACATACATATCACTAAAATAATATAGGTCTTACATTATGCATGACATTGTACAACATCGATCGGTTTCTCGATTAGGCCATCGGACATCTGCTCATATTCACAAGTTTAAGCTTGAGAAATTGTAATAAAGCAACAAAACTGTTACATACCTTAATGGTGTGTGATAAATACTAAATGAATACTAACTAAAATTAGTACTATGATCGATGTGTGTATGGCTGGCCATGAACCAACATGGAGAGCTAATAGCTCGTAGCCAGCAAAGCAATAACGCGCGTGAAAACACACAGTCAATGGCTAAATGCACCGAGTAAGAACCTAGGCCACATAACAGTCTACATTCAAGCTTACTGGAGCGGGGCCCACTGATTCCTTAAAAGTCAACTCAATCGCCCAAAGAAATCGCTCCTTTGTTTTGACCCTTTCGCTTTTCTCGATTTGGAGCCAGTGGCAGTTCCGTAAAACCAAGTTCGATCTAACCGCTTCGATGTGTGTCTAGTTCCCATGACTTCTGTCATTATCACCTCATATAACTTTTTCATTCTCCCTGGAAAACAAACAGTATCATAATCACGATTTTTATCTCATATAATTTAGATTTTATTTCAGTTAAAAGCATCACAAAACGAATTTACTAACAAAACGTTTCTCTTCTAGTGCAATTTCTTTCTATTTTTCTAAAGAATTTTCCCCAGTTTCAAACAATATTATTTTATCAGGAGATTTTACATATTTGATATTTCCCTGTTTATTAATTGGTATTTTGAGGGAAATTCATCAGCGAACCTGGGCATGGTTCGGGTTTGCCAATTTTAATGTTTTTCAAATAGAAAAAGAATAGTGAACGATCTGGCGTTCCAAATCTGAAAAAGGGGAGGTTGTAACTGTATCTCTCGTGAACTTTCTTCTGCTTCTTAAATATATTTTCTTTCTTTTTCGTTTTTGAAAAGACTTTTCGTATAAAGGAAGACTAGGAAGTGATAAATAAAACCACGTGAAAGATCTTTTGAGGAAAAGGCTACAAAACGAGATCGAATTTCTTCTTCTTCTTTTCCAGGTAAGTGGTGGTTTTCACCTTCCAACTATCAATGGTTATGCATCATCTTGTTACTTTACCCACTTATTGTTTCATCATTTTTATATTTATTTTCATAATAAACTCATTTGTAGTATACACGTGCATATATGTTGTATCAGACTATGTACTTTTTAATGTAAAAACCTAATCATAGTTTGATCAGTTCATTTTACAATAGTGTTATTGTCTGGTACCAGAATAGTCACCCAAAATATTATAATTGATTGCATACAGTCATGCATAGCACTCATTAGAGCGTTTCATTTGATAATATATCAATTATCTCGAGTTTCAATCATGCATACAGCGTTATTGTATAGTTGTATTGATCACAAATTCATAACATGTGGTTTTCTTTTGGAAGTTTGGCTCCAACTAGTAACAAAAAATTATAGCTTAACGTTTTAATTGTTTCCATATGTAAGTTGAAAACGCCACTTTAAAATATGTGTTGCTTGAAAGTGTACAAGAACAGCCAAAATATATAAAATAATCCGGCCATTCCACATCAGTTGCACAAAAGATATTGTCTAGAAACTGATTAAATTAATTGAGTAATTATTATTTTATATACATGTATGTTGTCCTCATATTTCTAATAAACAAATTAAGTCGAAATTGACATAATTAACAGCTACATAGTTTTGAGGTTGGACAATATGTTGAGTCCATGTTGTCCAAAAAATTGCCCATATTAGAAGCTGAGAACCACTAAAAGTTTAGCATACACATATGTGAGTTAGGTTTGGTTTGTATTTGTTTAGGTCTTCTTTCTGAAATTTTAGGTTTGTATTCTGGGGTTTTTAGGTCTTGTTTCTAAAATTTCTGTTCAAACAACCGATCTAAGAAACTCCGGATGTCAAATGTTAGCTAATTGTATTATTTCGTATATTAGAATAATGTGATGCATCTTTATCGTCTACTCAAAGCTAAACTGACTTATTCTTAGGTTAACTAACTAATAAGATCGTGTCATTTTAAATTTAATATCTTTTAAAAAAAAATACAATATTATCGAGTTATATTATATTTTTAAAATAAAAATTGTATTAATCACAAAAAGAAGATCTTTTAATCGCAAAAAAAAATATTTTTCAAAGCTACCAACAAATATTAAATCCTAAATCTTTAGGTAAACCTTAATTTTTTAGATAAATCATAAATCTTAAGGTTTAAGATTTATCCAAGAGTTTCGGATTTACCCAAAGCCTTAGAGTTTATCCATAGGGGTTTAGGATTAGGATTTAGGGTTTAGTCTTTTGTTAATTGTGTTAAAAATATTTTTTTTTTAAATTCAAGAATTTAGAATTTATCCAAGAATTTAGGGTTTACCAAAAGGTTTAGAGTTTAGATTTAGAGTTTAGTGTTTTTCTTATGGTATTAAAAACTTTTTGAAAAAAAAACATTTTTTTGCAACTACTATCAATTTTATTTATTTATACTTATTTTTTATTTTAAAAACGTAATATAATTTGACAATATTTTATTTTTAAAAAAAAGATATCAAATTTGAAATAAATAAATCATGTTGGTTACCCAAGAATAACTCAAAATAAAATGATATACTACTTACTAACTAGGAAACTGAAAGGAAGATAAATAACGTTAATTTCTCGTCACTCATTCAGGGATAAGTACTGGTACTTACTGTAATTATATTCACATTTATTTCAATATCAAAATCATCTGTTGGCCACGTTACAGTGGCTGTTCTGGTCAACGATCTCTCCTTATGGCAGAAAGTAAACGAGATTATTGAATTAAGTTTGTTTGCAGTTATGCCCATAAAATATGCCATAAAACCATTGACTTGGTTTGTTTTAACTTAAATGTGGACAGACACAAATAATCAATTTGCAATCTATTTAGACTTTTCATTTTTGATCATGCACTTGGTCTCTTACCTATCCACATTCATCGATCTATACGATGACAATCTCCTCATAATTAATTAAAATCAATCTCCTAAACTTTTCATTATAAATAAGCTTCATCGATGTTGCAACAAAATCACACTTTAAAGTCACCTACAAACCATATCCAGTTATCTCTTCTATATCCTGGTTCGATTATATTCCTCAAATTGTTTTTAAACCAAACCTCAAACATTGGCAATATGTATTCAACCTAACTAGTCTCTTGTCCTGTTTTGCAGATACATAACCATGGCCTCGAGAGCTCATCCCGTGGAAGGTGATTTAAGTCCGGCAACGGACGGTGGAGATCTTCCGATCAAATCGTCGCCTCGCCGGCATAAAGTTGGGGTTCCACCGAAGCAAAACATGTTCCATGACTTCATGTACACGTTCAAAGAAACCTTCTTCCATGATGATCCTCTCAGACATTTTAAGGATCAGCCTAAGTCCAAGCAGTTCATGCTCGGTCTCCAATCTATCTTCCCGGTTTTCGATTGGGGACGTAGTTACAATCTCAAGAAGTTTCGTGGTGATCTCATTGCCGGTTTAACTATTGCCAGTCTCTGTATTCCTCAGGTAAAAAAACCTATTCACACTAGTTTACTTGTGTCACAAGTAACCATCCTTGTTTTGTTTATAAAGTATACTCTATAATTATTCCAGGATATTGGATACGCTAAGCTCGCTAATCTGGATCCTAAATATGGTTTATGTAAGTTGACTTTTACTTAACTTTGACATAACACATGGGACAATTCATAAACCTATATGGTTTAAAATGGTTTTACAGATTCGAGTTTTGTTCCTCCATTGGTGTATGCTTGTATGGGGAGTTCTAGGGATATAGCAATCGGGCCCGTCGCTGTGGTTTCTCTGCTGCTAGGTACTCTCCTTCAAGCTGAGATCGACCCACTCACAAACCCTGATGAGTATCTCCGCCTTGCCTTCACCGCCACGTTTTTCGCCGGTGTCACCGAAGCAGCCCTTGGATTCTTCAGGTTAGGGTTCTTGATTGATTTCCTTTCACACGCGGCCGTGGTTGGATTCATGGGTGGTGCAGCCATCACAATTGCTCTTCAGCAGCTTAAAGGGTTCCTAGGGATCAGAAAATTCACCAAGAAAACCGATATCATTGCTGTTTTAGATTCTGTCTTCAGCTCAGCTCGTCATGGTGTAAGAACTCTTCCTTTATTTTCTTGATTCCTCCGTTGTGTAATATGTTTCACTAATACATGTCAATTTGGCTATGCAGTGGAATTGGCAGACTATACTCATTGGTGCATCCTTCTTGACCTTCCTTCTCACTTCTAAAGTCATTGTAAGAAGTTATATACATTTATTGAATTATCAAATAGTTTATTCTTTTTGTTTTGATATGAATCTGATGATATCTCTTGATTTGGTGGTGGAAACAGGGGAAAAAGAACAAGAAACTGTTCTGGGTTCCAGCAATTGCACCACTGATATCAGTTATCATTTCTACCTTTTTTGTCTACATAACCAGAGCCGACAAGCAAGGAGTCCAAATTGTAAGGACTCACTCTATTCTAAGTAGTTTACTGGCTACACAAGCTATTCAACTTTGTGTTAACTTGTTTCCCTTTTTGATGAATGAAGGTGAAACACCTTGACAAAGGCATCAACCCTTCCTCCTTTGATCAAATTTACTTCTCCGGAGATAACTTGGCAAAGGGTATTCGTATTGGTGTAGTCGCTGGAATGGTCGCCTTAACAGTAAGTTACATAACAACAACTAGGATATCAGATTTAAAATCAATTGGTTGTAAGCATAACTTCTTCACTGAGACTTGAATATTTCTAGTGTTCAAGATATTAGTATGCGGTGATTAGAAATTTCTAAAAGAACTAGTCTATGCATAATCTAGATCTTGACCGTTTTTTTAATAGAGTTCTTAGAAAAATCATTTCATTTGTGATTTGATTTATTATCTACGTTCCGCCTCGACCGATTTTTAACACTGAATATTTCAATGTTCTCACAGGAAGCTGTAGCGATTGGAAGAACGTTTGCTGCCATGAAAGACTATCAAATAGACGGTAACAAAGAGATGGTTGCACTAGGTGTTATGAACGTTGTTGGGTCCATGTCTTCTTGCTACGTAGCCACTGGATCGTTCTCAAGATCAGCTGTAAACTTCATGGCTGGATGTCAAACCGCGGTTTCCAACATCATAATGTCAATCGTTGTTCTCTTGACATTGCTCTTCCTCACTCCACTTTTCAAGTACACACCAAACGCCATCCTAGCAGCTATCATCATCAACGCGGTTGTTCCTTTGATTGATATCCAAGCTGCGATTCTGATCTTCAAGGTCGATAAACTAGACTTTATCGCTTGTATGGGAGCTTTCTTTGGCGTCATCTTTGTCTCTGTTGAGATCGGACTTCTCATTGCCGTACGTCCCACACTATCTAAATCGTAAATATATGCCATCGTGTTCATTTGCTGATTTTGTTTGTATGTTCTGTGGACAGGTATCTATATCGTTTGCTAAGATTCTCCTGCAAGTCACAAGACCTAGAACCGCGGTTCTTGGAAACATTCCAAGAACTTCAGTTTACAGAAATATCCAACAGTATCCTGAAGCCACCATGGTTCCAGGGGTTCTTACGATTCGTGTTGACTCGGCGATTTACTTCTCCAACTCAAACTACGTCAGAGAAAGGTAAACCTAAACAAATTTTGAACCCTAGCCAAGAACTATTACTTGGGTGACAAGAGAACTTATTCCCAAACCCTTAATTTGACAGGATCCAAAGATGGTTACTAGAGGAAGAAGAGAAGGTGAAAGCTGCAAGCCTACCTAGGATCCAGTTTCTAATCATCGAAATGTCACGTAAGTTAACTTTACTCCCTAATCAATTGCTTCTTTTTTGAGAATTTACTCCTAATCAATAGTTTTTATAGTTTTCTCGTGTTATTACTTCTAAACAAAGATTGACATTTAAACAATATTTTCAGCTGTTACGGACATCGATACAAGTGGTATTCACGCCCTAGAAGACTTATACAAATCTCTACAGAAAAGAGATATTCAGGTAAACATACATACAAATAGATTAAACGATTAGTTGAAGAAGATTGATTACCTTTTTGGAGAGTTATAAAATTTGATTCTGTTTATAACAGTTGGTTCTTGCGAACCCTGGACCGTTGGTGATTGGAAAGCTACACTTGTCACACTTTGCTGACATGTTAGGACACGACAATATCTTTCTGACTGTGGCTGACGCCGTGGAAGCTTGCTGTCCAAAGCTATCCGACGAAGTCTGAGATTTCAAGAAAGAAGAAGATGATGATAGTGACGAAGAAGAAAGAAAATGTTTTATAAGTGTTTGTACAGTAGTGTAAAAGAAAGTGAGTTTTGCTTTCAGTTGTTGCATATCTGGTCCCCTTTTGTTTTATGCCACAGGAGAGGTCAAGTGTAAAGTTGACCTCTAGCCCACCTTAGCGTCTTGCTTTTCTAATTTGTAATAAGTACAGATTTGCCGAATTGCCCTTTTAAATCGAAAGTCTCATATCAAATTAAAATTTCTAAATCAAAGTAACATTAATGGTCGAAAACAAGTCCAACCTGGAGATCTATATTTCTGGATAAAATGATTAAAACAAATTCAATAATATGACAAGTTGGAATTTAAACGTTAGTATTAAGAAAACTGATCATATATCCATATGTTGACAGGACAAAAGTTTATATTATACCATATCCTTAGCACTAAGCAATCATTATGAATCATTTTGTATAGGTTGGCGAATAATTTGTTTTGATCAAGTCAACTTTATGAACCTGAGCCTGAAACAATGCTAGATTCATTTAAGGATTTAAGGATTAGTTGAAGAAGGTTGATTACCTTTTTTGAGAGTTATAAAGCTTGTCTCTGGTTTTTGTTTATAAACAACTCATTCTCTACAGGAAAATGATAGTCAGGTAAACATATACAAACAATTAGATTTAGGATTAGTTGAAGAAGGTTGATTACCTTTTTGGAGATGAAAAAAAAAGTTTTGTGTTTATAAACAGCTGATTCTTGCGAACCCTGGACCGTTGGTGATTGGCAAGCTACACTTGTCGCACTTTGCTGACATGTTAGAACTCGACCATATCTTTCTGACGGTGGCTGAGGCCGTTGAATCATGCTGTCCAAAACTCTCCGAGGAGGTCTAAAGTTTCAAAAAAGATGAAGATAATAACGAAAAAAGAAAGACGTTCTGTATGTGTCTGTACAGTAGTGTTAAGAACGTGAGTCTTGCTTTCAATTGTGCATCTTTGGTCCTATTTGTCTACTATGCCACTAGAGAGGTCAAGACTAAAGTTGACCTCTGGGTCCACCTTAGAGGTCAAGCGGTGGTTTTCACCGTCCAACTATCAATGGTTAGAGCATCGTCTTGTTACTTTGCCCACTTATTATTTCATCATTTTATATTTGTTTTTATTAAACCCTTTTATAGAATACACGTGCTTATTAAATCACATGTACTTTTTGACTAATCATATCATAGTTTTGATCAGTCCTTTTCTAAATAGTTTTATTGTGTTATACCAGAATAATCACTCAATATTTGAATTGATTGAATAGTCATGCATAGCACTCATTATAACGATTGGACGTTTCTATGATCAATTAACTCCCGTTTCAATCATGCACACAGCTTTCTTATGCCTTAATCTGCCCCAGGCTCTTCTGATCGAAAATGTTGTTATTTATGATCGTGTGCCCCATGTTGTAATGCTTGCTAGATCCCCCCCCCCCCTCCCCTGGTTGTAACTTATAAGAGCAGCCAAAGTATGTAAAATAATCCAGGCGCTCCACGTCTGACATCACCTTGCACAGAAGACTTATGTCCACAAACTTACTGGATTAATATTAAGTAGATATTATTCTATATGCATATGTCTGTATATGTTTTTTGGGGACAAATTCTATATACTGCATATATGTATATGTTTTCCTCACAAATATTCTATAAACATATTAATTCGAAATTGACATTTATAACAGCTTGCATAGTCTGAGTTTGGACAAGATGTTAGTCCAGAATGCAAGCTTAGAACCACTTGAAATAGAGCACATATACATATGTATGCAGGAGTTAGGTTTGTTTTGTATTTGTTTAGGTCTCCTTTCTAGAATTTTTGTTCAGTTAGGTTTGTATTCTTGGGTTCTTAGTTCTTGTTTTTAGAACTTCAGTTGAAGCAACCTAGCTAAGAAAATCCAAATATCAAATGTTAATTAATTAGATTATTTCGAATATTCTCGTCATTTATTGAAGGATATGTATTGTCGTATTTATCTATAATTTTATACATCTACCTTTCGCCACGTTGTTGTGACAATTCTGGTCAACATCTCAGCTCTCCGAAGGAAAAATAAAAGTAAACGAGATTACTGAAAAAGTAAACGAGACTGCAGAGGAATAAATAATATAAAAGAATTAAAAGATATTCATAGAAATTTTCTTTAAGATGAATCTTACTATATTTTTAAAAAATAAAAAGATAATTTTTTTAAATATCAAAACTTTATTATTAAATATACATAATATACAGCTAATAATATTATACATATAAATTTATAGAATTATTAAATATTCAAATAAATAACAAAAAGTTAAATAATATAATATATTAATTCAATTGGTAAATTATAAAGTTGAATTAAAGTACATATACACGCAAATAATAAAAACTCTTAGATTTTTAAAAAGACATTAATTTATAAGAGATATTATAAAAGTAAATATTAGACTAATGGTAATAAATTACAATTTATAAAATAAAATTTAATTTAGATATTTAAATTTAGATATATATATATAACTAATATTTATTTATTTTATAGAACGGATTAAGGCTGATATTTTACGATTATATTTTCAGAATTATTTTATTAGTTATGCCAATTTTAATCAAATATGAGATGCATGTCTTAATTTAAAACATTAAAATACATAAATTGTGGATGCAGTTATAATTTCTAAATAAAAACCGGTAAACAAAATAATTCCACTCGGGGTTTGAAATCTAGTTATTAATTAAAATCAATCTCCTAAACTTTTCATTATAAATAAGCTTCATCAATGCTGCTACAAAATCACACTTTTAAGTCACCTACAAACATATATCCATCTATCTCCTGGTTCGTTTATGTTGCCTATGTTCAAACAGTTTTCAAACATTGTAAACTGAATTAACCTAACTAGTCTCTTGTCCAGTTTTGCAGGCACGTTAGCTATGGCCGCGAGAGCTCATCCTGTGGACGGCAATGTAAGTCCGGTTACTGACGGTGGATATCTTCCGATGAAATCGTCGCCTCGACGGCATAAAGTTGGGGTCCCACCGAAGCAAAGCATGTTCCATGATTTCATGTACACGTTCAAAGAAACTTTCTTCCATGATGATCCTCTCAGACATTTTAAGGATCAGCCTAAGTCCAAGCAGTTCATGCTCGGTCTCCAATCTATCTTCCCGGTTTTCGATTGGGGACGTAGTTACAATCTCAAGAAGTTTCGTGGTGATCTCATTGCCGGTTTAACTATTGCCAGTCTCTGTATTCCTCAGGTGAAAAAACTATTCACACTAGTTTACTTGCGTAACAAGTAACTATCCTTGCTTTGTTTATAAAGTATACTCTATAATTATTCCAGGATATTGGATACGCTAAGCTCGCTAATCTGGACCCTAAATACGGTTTATGTAAGTTTGACTTTTACTTAACTTTGACATAACACAATGGACAATATTCATGAATCCATATGGTTGAAAATGGTTTTACAGATTCGAGTTTTGTACCTCCATTGGTGTATGCATGTATGGGGAGTTCTAGGGATATAGCAATAGGACCTGTAGCTGTGGTTTCTCTACTGCTGGGTACTCTGCTTCGAGCTGAGATTGATCCAAACACAAACCCTGATGAATACCTCCGCCTTGCCTTCACCGCCACGTTTTTCGCCGGTGTCACCCAAGCAGCCCTTGGATTCTTCAGGTTAGGGTTCTTTATTGATTTCCTTTCACACGCGGCCGTGGTTGGATTCATGGGTGGTGCAGCCATTACAATTGCTCTTCAGCAGCTTAAAGGGTTCCTAGGGATCAGAAAATTCACCAAGAAAACCGATATCATTGCTGTTTTAGATTCTGTCTTCAGCTCAGCTCATCACGGTGTAAGAACTCTTCTTTTTGTGTCATTGATTCCTCCGTTGTGTAATATATTTCACTAATACATGTCAACTTGGCTATGCAGTGGAACTGGCAGACTATACTTATTGGTGCATCCTTCTTGACCTTCCTTCTCACTTCTAAGATCATTGTAAGAAACTAAATATATTATTTTTTGAAAAAAGGCTTAAACTAAATATATTATTGAAACATCAAATAGTATAGTGTTTTTGTTTTGATCTGAATCTGATATCTCTTGGCTTTCTTTGGACAGGGGAATAGGAACAGGAAACTGTACTGGGTTCCAGCGGTTGCACCATTGATATCAGTGATCATCTCCACCTTTTTTGTCTACATAACCCGAGCCGACAAACAAGGAGTTCAGATTGTAAGAACTCGCTAAACCTATTATTATAAGTTTACTTGTGTCACAAGCTCTTCGACTTTGTGCTAACTTGTTACCCTTTTTTGATGAATGAAGGTAAAACACCTTGAAAAAGGGATCAATCCTTCCTCTTTTGATCAAATTTACTTCTCGGGAGATAACTTGGCAAAGGGTGTCCATATTGGGGTAGTCGCTGGAATGATCGCCTTAATGGTAAGTTACAAATCAGCAACTAAAACCAAATCGTGTTGGTCTAGTGGTAAATGGTTCCAACTGCAGCTTCCGTCCTAGATTCGCCTAAATCACCTAACCGTATAATATTGATGTATTAGTTACGTACCCGGATGCAAAACCTTGTGGAATTAATACTTGAACCTAGATTTTTTTTTGAGATTTCACAGTTGTAAAAAAACTAAGATTTCAATTTGAAACCAATTAATTAGAAGTCAAGATGTGAATATTTTAATTGTTCAAAAAATCATTAGATGGTAATTAGGTTTTATGTAAGGGATTAGTGTCTTCCCTAAATTTTGTTAACTGAATAATTTCTTTTTGAAAAAATTAACAGAATCATTTTCTAAGCAGTTAACACCTATTTTGAAGACAATGAATATATTAATGTTTTCACAGGAAGCTGTAGCGATTGGAAGAACGTTTGCTGCAATGAAAGACTACCAAATCGATGGCAACAAAGAGATGGTTGCACTAGGTGTTATGAACATCGTTGGATCCATGTCTTCTTGCTATGTAGCGACAGGATCATTCTCAAGATCAGCTGTAAACTTCATGGCTGGATGTCAAACTGCGGTTTCCAACATTATAATGTCAATCGTTGTTCTCTTGACACTGCTCTTCCTCACTCCACTCTTTAAGTACACACCAAACGCCATCCTCGCAGCTATTATCATCAACGCGGTGATTCCTTTGATTGATATCCGAGCTGCGATATTGATCTTCAAGGTCGATAAACTCGACTTCATCGCTTTTATGGGAGCTTTCTTGGGCGTCATCTTTGTTTCCGTTGAGATTGGACTTCTCATTTCCGTATGTCTCAAGCTATCTAAACACTCTATATGCAATCATGATGAATCTAATTTGTTTGTGTGTTTGTGGACAGGTCTCTATATCCTTTGCAAAGATTCTCTTGCAAGTAGCAAGACCTAGAACCGCGGTTCTTGGAAATATTCCAAGAACTTCAGTATATCGAAACATCCAACAGTATCCTGAAGCCAGCATGGTTCCAGGGGTTCTTATCATTCGTGTTGATTCGGCTATTTACTTCTCCAACTCAAATTACGTTAGAGAAAGGTAACCCCTAAAACGTTTTAACCTCAGGCAAGAACTGTTACTTGGCTCACAAGAAGCCTAAACTGGGAGCCCTCAAAATTTTACAGGATCCAAAGATGGTTAGTAGAGGAAGAAGAGAAGGTGAAAGCAGCAAGTCTACCTAGGATCCAGTTTCTAATCATTGAAATGTCGCGTGAGTTAACTTTAATCCTCATCATTCAGTGCCGGTTCTGGAAACAGCCAGATGAAATATTTGTCTTTACCGATATATTTTAAGAAACTATTTTCTACATAGACCGTGCAATATCCAAATTATCGAATTTTTAAACTAAAATTAACAAAGATACAAGTGGTATCCACGCCCAATAATTTTCTAGTATTTTTTCCTTATAGACCAAGGTTAACATTTAAAGATTTTTTTTCAGCTGTTACGGACATCGATACAAGTGGTATCCACGCTCTAGAAGACTTGCACAAATCTCTCCGGAAAAGAGATATTCAGGTAAATATATACAAACAAATAGATTTAAGGATTAGTTGAATATTACCATTTTTTATGGAGATTTATAAAGTTTGACTCTGGTTTTGTGTTTAAAAACAGTTTGTTCTTGCGAACCCTGGACCGTTGGTGATTGGCAAGCTACACTTGTCACACTTTGTTGACATGTTAGGACACGACAATATCTTTCTGACTGTGGCTGACGCCGTGGAAGCTTGCTGTCCAAAACTGTTAGACCAGGTCTGAGATTTTAAGAAAAAAGAAGATGCTGATATTGGCGATGAAGAAGATGTTTAAGTCTGTGTGTGTGTGTGACAGTGTGTGTATGTGTGTCAGTGTGTGTGCTTTTATGTGTTTGTGCAGTAGTTTTAAAGAAAATGAGTTTTGATTTCAGTTGTTGCAACTTGCAACTTTGGTTCCCTTTTGTTTACGCCACAAGAGAGAGGTCAAGTGTAAAGTTGACCTCTAGAGTCCCACCTTAGTGATTTGTTGTTCTACTTTCGAATTACAGATTTACCGAATTGCCGTTTCAAATCAAAATTCTTATATCAAATTAAAAATTCTAAATCAAAATTAGAAATCAGTGCAGATCTATATTTGAGGATGAACAGATAAAAACTAAGTAATGTGACAAGTTGGAATTTGAAAGGCATTGAAAATTACTCCCTCTGTTTCATATTAAGTGTCACTTTAGCTGATTTTTTTTGTTTCATAATAAGTGTCATTCTACAATACCAATGCAATTTTTATAAACTTTCAGTTCAAAATTAATTGTAAATGCATTGATCTTATTAATAAACATATTTATCTAAAATACTATTGGTTAGATATGTGATATTAATGAAAATATAAATGCATTTTAATGAGTTTCTTAATATGTGTGAAAAGATGTTGAGTGACACTCTTTGTGAAACGGAGGGAGTAGTATTCATGAAATAATACTTCATCCGCTTCGAAATTTTATGATGTTTTAAAAGTTTTATATTGTTTCAAAATATATGTTTTGAGATTTTCAAGTTAATTTTAACTTTATTGGAAACTGTGTTTTTCATAATTGGTTAAATGGTTTTAAAATTAAATACTTAAAGTGTTGAATTTTTAATTTCGAGCAATAATGCAAAATATTAAATATTATGAATCGGTGGAATATTATACCATATATCCTCAGAACTAATAATGTCATTATCTATTACTAATAAGTCAATTTGAATAGGTTGGCGAATATTCGTTTCGAGGATGAAGACATAGTTATGAACCCGAACCCGAACCAGAAACAAAGCCAGATTCATTATAGTGGTTTTTTTCTTTGACATCAGATTTATTAAAGTGGTTAAAAAGCCAAATTTGGAGTGTTTTTAAAACGGAATCAGAACCTGAATCATTTTTTTTTCAGATCACAGTTCAATATAATTTAACCGGATCAAATCCGGTTTAATAATCTAGTTTAATATATTTTTAATATATAAATTAAAAAGCAATGTTAATAAATATGATACATAATTTAAATATTAATAAAATCTAAGCATACATTACAAATATAAATTAGTTTTATGTTTTAAGAATGATTTTATAGATTTTTGATAGTTTTAATGGTTTTTATCAATTTAAAAATTTTGAAATCCAATTCGATTACGTGATTGGTTATAGTCAAACCAGTTATTAAACCCAACCTGATTATATAATCGATTTATGGTCGAATCCGGTTCAACAATCAGATCGGTCAGATTTTAAAAACACTGCAAATTCCCAATGCAGCAACGACACGCTGCGTTTATTTTTTTTTTTTTGAGCAACATAAAATTTCATTAGGAACTTAATAAGCGTTTGGGTCAGTAATTACATGGGCTGCGAGGCAGGCCTTAGCCAAACCATCGGCAAGCCCATTACTGGCCCGAGGGACAAACAAGAAACGACAGGAAACAAAAGGAGAGGAGGATGAAAACGATAGGTTGTCGATGTCGGAGAGAACTCCGTAGAGTTCCGTCGTACGCCGGCGAGAGTTGATTGCTTGAACAAGCACTTGTGAATCTGTTCGTAGACAGATGGATGTGTAATTTCGAGAGGCTGCGTGGAGAAGGCCTTCTCTGATGGCCAGGGCTTCTCCCATGCAGGGGGAGGAGACTGACGATTGCTTTGAGGAACCGCGGGATATCTCTCTGGCTGTGCCATCCATGAAGATCCAAGCTAGTCCAGCCTCCTTTGACTTCGGGCTCCAGGAGGCATCGGTGTTGCAGAAGATTTCGATTGGATTAGGGCTCCTTTGGTTGCAGTTGATTGGTTCCGACGGGGGGGCTCTTGAGTGCGGTGGTTGAGCAGCTTCCCATTCCTTGAGAGCTAGGATTGCCTGTAGCATAGTGTTTTCCGGTGTTTGGTGGCGATTCTCGAATACGAGGTTGTTCCTAGAGATCCAGAGGTACCAGCATATTCAAGGGAAGACGTTACCAGAGAAACCGTAAGGTGGCAGCGGGTGTCTATTCCATGAATCTCCAAGCTTAGCAAAGAAAGAGGAGGTCGTAGAGATATCAATTGGAGGTTCCCAGGGGCTGAGGCTCCAAACCTCAGTTGCGAAGTTGCATTGAAAGAGGATGTGTTCGATATTTTCTGTCTCTCCGCACCGTTTGCAAGTAGTGTTTGCTAGGAGGCCGCGTCTACGCATGTTTTCTCCTGTAGGCAGGGCGTTGGATCCTACTTTCCAGAGGAAGAACTTCAATTTTGGTGACATCTGACGAGACCAGATAAGTTTTTTCCACTTCTTCTCATCCTCACCTTGAATTAAGCTAGTTGCTGGAGCCTTAGAAATGGTCTTCCAAGTTTTATTGGGCTTTATCGGAGCAAACCCTAAACCATATAAATCCACGAAACCCATCTCTTTTTAAAATTAGGCTTAACTGAAGAAAAAGCCCATCCAAACTATATGAAATAAACCCATTTCTTTGTATTTGTCACAAAACGCTGCGTTTTGGCTTTTATATCTGTTATACTCGTTGTTGCCGCCTCCGTCGTTATCCGTAATTCCGCCGTCAATGGAGCTTCTCCTCTTCTCATTCCGCTCCGTCGGAGTTCACCTCCTCCGACACGCCGCTCCGATCATAACCCGAGGCAACAGAATAATAACCAAACCCACCTCTAATAACCTCTCCTTTCTCTTATTCTCCTCCTCCTCCTCATCCTCTCCTCTTCTTAAACCCCGAGCTGACTCATCAGGTCAATATCCACCCGAAACGGGTTTTCAAAATTCGAATTCAAAAACCCTAATTTGCTTAAATGGGTTTCTCTCTTTTTCGATTGTTTCAGAGAAGGGCTCTTTTGTTTTCAAGGGAGACGAGCGTTTCGTGGGTCTTCTTCAAAGCGGCAAAGTAGCTGAAGACGACGCGTTTCGGAGCTCGAGTACGATTGCGGCTATCGTGACGCCTATCGGTGGTCCACCTGGAGCTGTTGGGATTGTGAGGTTGTCGGGGGATAAGGCTGTGGAAGTTGCTGGAAGAGTGTTTCGTCCTGCTAAGAAGAAGAGGAGGAAGGAGAGTGATTGTTCTGAAGATTCATGGAGGCCAAGGAGTCATTTCGTGGAGTATGGAGTTGTTGTTGATTCCAAAGGCAATGTTGTTGACGAGGTACATTTGAAAAGTTTTCATATTTTTTCAATTCCATTTTTGAAGCTAATAATAATAAAAAAAGGTTCAGACTTTGTATGGCACTTCTACTAGTAGTTAGATAGATGGATTATAGAATATGCAATGTTTAAGAAATAACTTTCCTTTTTATAGATGATTATTAATTAGGCGGATGAATAGACTGATCTTTTGAACGTATAAACCGATTTTTTTTTAAGTTAGAAGACTGAGAATATGTGTGTTTGATAGTTGGGAGTGTGACTCTGCTTAATAGGTATTAGCAGTGCCTATGTTGGCTCCTCGGTCATACACAAGGGAAGATGTAATTGAGCTCCAGTGTCACGGCAGCGAGGTTTGTCTTCGGCGTGTTTTGAGGGCGTGTGTTGACGCTGGAGCTAGATTAGCTGAACCAGGTCAGAAACCCATCTTCTGTGTCCATCCTTGTATTTTTACAGATGTGTTTTGTTATTTGGTTGATGTGTGACTTCTGAATCCTTCTTTATATTACCAGGAGAGTTTACACTGCGTGCTTTTCTAAATGGGCGTTTGGACCTTACACAAGCTGAAAACGTCGAAAAACTTATCTCAGCCAAGTCTTCTGCTGCTGCAGATGCTGCTTTAGAAGGGATTCAGGCATATAACATCTCTTGCACTCATTGTGATCTAAATATATTATTTGAATATTGTTATATAACTACAAGTGTTAATCTTCTTATAGGGAGGGTTTTCGTCTTTGGTCAAATCATTAAGATCGCAATGCATTGAGCTCCTCACTGAAATCGAAGCCCGTTTGGATTTCGAGGACGAGATGCCTCCGCTGGATACAGACTTGGTTATCAGCAGGATAAACAAAATGTCTGAAGATGTAGAAAGTGCGTTAGATACAGCAAACTATGACAAGCTTCTTCAAACCGGGTTGCAGGTAAAAACACACACGCACAAGTTCCTTCTTGTTCATCATGCTTGTAGCTTCTTGGTATATCATTTGTCTCTTTCGTGCTGAAACGTTACAGGTAGCTATTGTTGGGCGTCCGAACGTAGGGAAGTCGAGTCTGCTGAATGCTTGGAGCAAAGTATGGAACATTATAATGATCATTTTCATTATCTTATAACAGAAGTTTAGTCAAATAGAATCACATTAGATTTCAAGTGGTGATTTAACTTTAGCGTGCAGAGTGAGAGAGCCATTGTTACAGAAGTTGCTGGGACTACTCGTGACGTAGTGGAAGCTAGTGTTACGCTCCGTGGCGTGCCTGTTACTCTTCTTGACACTGCTGGTATCAGAGAAACCAACGACATTGTTGAAAGAATAGGTAATCTTATGTTTTAGAATTTCTACACATATTAAATGCTTATTTTTTTGTGTTTGATATTTTCCACAATTTTTAGTCAACTAAAATTCAGTAAATACAATTAACTTTTAAAAAAATTTACAATCTATATCATTATTACTTAGTAAAATGCATTGAAAATGTAAATATGTATTTTTCTAAAACGTATGAATCATTTTGAGAGTGAGAGTGTAAGTTAATATAGTTATTAATTAAGGGTTAATTGCCAAAGCTCAGATCTTGAGATAGAGAATGTGATGAAAAAACTGCAGGAGTTGAGAGGTCAGAAACAGCTGCTAAACTTGCTGATGTAATAATCATGGCGGTGAATGCTGTGGAAGGCTGGACTGAAGAAGACACTGAGCTTCTACATAAGATAAAATCTGACAAGGTAAGTATTCGATATTCACTCTTTCTTCTTCTTAGTTCTTACCACTGCTCTTATGTTGTGATCTTGGTTTAAATGAAACAGCCTATGATTCTGGTGATGAACAAAATCGACAGTGCTACTCCTGATACCTGTGAACAACTAGGAGATAAGAAGGAAGAAGCTTTCCATAGATCTGTATTTACATCTGCTGTTACTGGTCAAGGAATGGAAGAGCTTGAAGAAGCAATACTGGAGATTCTTGGTCTTGATCGTGTCCCTAGTGGAGGACATCAATGGACAGTGAATCAGGTCTTTCTCGTTTCTAAAAATGTAATTATTTTGATTTCAGCCGTTAACTTTTGAATGTTGCATTTATCTCCCTTTTTGTGTGTGTTGTGTATATCAGAGACAATGTGAGCAACTGGTGCGGACGAAAGAAGCGTTAGAGAGGCTGAGAGAAGCAATCAAAGATGAGATTCCGATTGATTTCTGGACGATTGAGCTCAGAGAAGCTGCTTTGGCGCTTGCTCAGATCAGTGGCCAAGATGTCTCTGAAGAGGTCTTATCCTCCGTTTTTGCCAAGTTTTGTATTGGTAAATAAATGCTTTACTTCAACACATTTACTGCTTTGGTCTAATATTTCTTCATTATTGTAGAAAACAATTTTTGTTTTGTTTATTGTAGAAAACAATATAAACAAAAACTAGTATCACAGTATATTAATTTATTTTATTGATGATCTTTAATACTTCCTCCGTTCTTAAAAAATGGTAGTTCTAGAGAATTTTCTTGTTTCTAAAATATAGTTTTTTTTATATTTCTAATATAAATTTTGTCAACTAATAATGAATAATTGTGAAGTTAAAAAACATTAATTGCATTTTATAAGATCTTATTGGTTTAAAAATATAGAAAATATAAAATTACAGAAAACTATGCATTTATTACTAAATTTTAATGTGTTTTATTAAAAAGTGTGAAAATTTTAAAACTATCATCGTTTAAGAACAGATAGAGTATTTTATATCATTGACGTACAATGATTGGGGTCAACTTCAAATTTTATTTTAAATGCAAGGAAGTAAATACGTGTGGGATTTAATGTAGTAACTAAATGTTCTGATTGATTTTGTTGCTTGTGGATGGTTATCATTGTTTAATTGATAAACAACGTCAAAATAATAATGAAAGCGAAAAATGAGAAGGAAACAACCCGACCAAACAAAAATAATGAAAGGTGTGGGCCAGATGATGAAGCCCACTAGTGAAAGAAAAGATGGCCCACTTTCAATTAGTGAGATTGATATTTGGAATTGGGGACCAGTTGTGTTTTGGTTACTGTGTAATTATAACCCTTTTTGTTGTCCGAGCGAATCAGCAACCAAAGAAAAAAAAAGATTAACGTCTCTTCACTTTTTTGACTCACTTGTATCCACTTGTCCTCTCAATCATACCGAAACCTCTATTTCCACCAAACCTCCATGTCAGCTTCAGCTTCCCCTTCACTATCATTTACTGTCATCATTTAACAAGATTATAATTTCAGTGTCACCGAAAATTTTAAAATCATTTAGTCATACTTATTTTCCATTTTCGAGTTATTCAATTGATGTCGAAGTACTATCAAATGAGTGCTAACGTTTTTGTGTGTTGCATTCAAATGAAATATATCTGAACTGTTTAGACTTATCGAAGCAAAATACTTATTATTTTAATTTAATTTTCAATGCCGTCTATACATAAATAAACTTGTTAATGGTTTCTGTCTTGTCAAGAGATTATGGTTCGAACCTTCTCAATTTTAGTAATGGCTGGCCATTAATATAAAACTCCTTCATTATCTAGCAAAGATTTTTTTTTTGAAAAATATTATCTAGCAAAGATACAATGGGTTTTCACAGATTTTAAATACTATTCATGGCATATATTTGGCTTCCGTGATATGAATACTTTAAACGATTACATGTATTTTTGTTAAGATAGTATAACAATTTGTTTGGTACTCGAGTTTAACGGTAAAATAGAATGGACAGACTGATATTTTCTAGCTGTATTTGTGCTTCAGTTTTGTTCATTAAACTATATCTTCTACCTTTTTAATTAATATTACTTACACAATCATATTATCATCTAAGATTTAAAAGGTTAAGAACAAGATTTAAAAAGTTACAAACATTTACAAAATGAAACAGGCCGGCCAGGCTACTATAAGTGTCTTACACATAAGTTTTGAAATAAAACTCATCTCAAACAAAACACAGTGACCTAAGCAGAAAATAAAATAAACTCATGCTGATCTCATTTTCTAAATTATCAATCTTCGAGGCCTACAACGTCGAGACCGACCATTTTGGTACAATGTGCCGCTCTGTTTTATCTAGCTTTCTGTAAAAAGATGTGACAATGCACCAATCAGAATAAGCTTCTGTTGTGATTTTCGTTCACACTTCACAGAGTGTTTTTTTTAAGGCAAGTAGGACTTTTGAGTTTTGAGGAGCATCTTCCCCATGCAAATTATGCTCAACATTTTTCGTTTGGGCACTAAATCGTCTACAAATAAATGTAAGGTAAATGTCGAAGTTTGGTGAGAGATATGAGGGATGAGGCATGTGAACACTGTGAAGTGGAGAAACGAGAGGAGGCTCTATAAAACTGCAAAGGCCAAACTGAATTAAACATTCTTGTCATTTGTCAAGAGGGTGGTCCATTTTTAATAACCCACACGTTAGGAACCAAATAGCAACATTTCCCTTTCAATTTTCATTATTTTCGGAATTTTTTTCCATATAATTTATTGTTATTTAGAATTTGAAATGAGTTTTTTTTTGGTAATTATTATTGTTTCTTTTGGCTTTATTCCGAGTGAAAGAAAATGACCAGATCGAATGGACAACTAATGCTCGAGGACAACTATCTTTGATGTGGAAAGTTAATTATTGTTAATTTAGTGGGCCAATCATGTAGCCCAATGGGCCCTTTCGAATGATATTATAAACTTGTTTTATCTTTTTACCTGTTTTACAGTGGAGAAAATAACTCATGTAGTTGTTTCATGTATAGTCAGACAATAACATAGAACATTTACTGTATTAAACAGCATAGTTTTTGTCACACCACCACATAGTACAAACAGAATACTAACGCAAAATGTCTTGTTTTCACAAATCATATTATTAGTACCATAACTCTGACGTGGCATATCATGAAGCGAACATAATTAGATCAGAAAAGAATCAACGGTTCAGATTAAGTCCTCAGCTTATGGTTCTTCTTTATCTTCCCCCTCCCTTCTCCTTCCTCACTCCCTCCTCTCTTTCTCTCTTCCCTCGCTCTAGATTCACTCTGTTCAGAGCCTAAAACAGAGCACATACACACACTAACACCATGTTGCTAGGAAAGAGACAACGACCACCGATCAACAGAACAACGAGTCTGTCCGAGATAAAGTTTGATCTGAACCTTCCCAGCGAATCAGAGGTACCATCAACTCAGCAGAGTCCAGCCCAAAATACTGTGGCGGGACCGTCCGGTTCTAACGGTCAACACGTATCAGCAGCCGTTGATCAACGGTTCTTGGCTATGGTCTCACCGAGAGGTAACCTGAGGAGACACTCAGGCGAGTTTTCTGACGCTGGACATTTCTTAAGATCTTGCTCCCTATGTGAACGCTTACTTGTTCCTGGCCGTGACATCTATATGTACAGGTATATATATGAACCTTATCATTTTGATCATAGACATATTCACGAGAGTAAAAGTGACTATTCTTTTTTTTTACTATTTTAACCGTTTTCCCAAGTGTCTGATTTTGGAATCCAAAACCCTAACAAAAAGAGTACAATAATTACCCGCGGAGGCTTCCCAAATTTGGCTGATTTATGGTGATTTTTTTAATAAATATTGGAATACTGTGTTATGATTAATTTATGTAATTAAAATGGCAGGGGGGATACGGCTTTTTGTAGCTCAGAGTGCAGGGAACAGCAAATGACACAAGACGAGGGGAAAGAGAAAGTTAAGCCGGCGAAAGAATCGGCGGTGCCAGCCAGAGCCAAACCCGGCAAAGGAGGGAGAGCTGCAGCCGCCGTGTAATCCAAAACCCTCCCCATCTCCACATACATTATATAGTTATTATATGTATTATGTTTGGCTTGTTATGTGTTTGTATATGATTATGATGGGGTAATACATATTCAAAGCATTGAGCGTTAATTAACATGTTGTTAATCATTCTCGTGTGTTGTGGTGCATCGAATTAGATGTTTTTACGAGGTTTAAATTTTACAAGTTTTGATCTGTTTGAAGCTATAATTCAAATGTATGTAAGACTTGTGTTATTCTTAAGTATTTTATGAGAAAAAAATTAGTTAAAAAGTTTACAGTGAATTTATGTGGGCGAGGTCGTTGTAGTGTAAGATGAATCTAGAAATTTAGAATGAACGATAAAAACAAATATTAACAGTAGTCTTTTTGTATCATAATCTGGATATCATAGGAGGATACGAAGAAATATTTTTTAAAAGATAGAAACGCAGTGTGAATGGTTAATCACATATGTACTCTATCAAAGCTAGAGCAAGTGTGTATATGTTTACACATGAACGAAAAAGAAACGAAGAACATCAACCTTGGAATCAATAACGTTTATTCTATTGGAGAATTAATTCCAGTTTTTCAATTTAGTTCAACTAAAGTTTACAATTTTTTACTGTACGGTGTTCGTCTTTGTGTATGACAATTTTTCTTGGTTTTTTGGAATTTTTATCTATAGATTTATACGTATATGAAAAGACACTATTAATTATATACGATGTTGCTTGAGTCAGGAATCTAATGCCTAATCAGCATGGGTCCTAGTATCCACCAATCGGGAAAATTAAGAGATTCTCTTATTATATGATTTTTTGTCTATAAAGGTCGTTGCAGTTTTGACAAATTCCTAATGTCGTTTTTGTGTTTCCAATTTGTTTCAAAAGTTTCGCAAACACACACAAACTTTGGAGTTCGTTCTTTTTTCTAATGAAATGATTAACGCTACCACTTTTACACTTTGTTGTATGCATACGCTACGCAGTAAACATTATAATATGTAAGTATCTGAGGAAGCCGAAGGTTTCCTTTAGTTGCGTTGGCACAACGAAAATAAATCTAAGTCTACATGTGCATAGATAAATGGAGATGTATATATGTCAAGTTATTCGAAAATAAATGGAGATGTATATATGATGAGTCTACATGTATGCATGTACGAAAATAAATCTAAGTCTACTTATTCAAAACAAGTTTGTATAAATGGAGATGTATTTCAAGTTTATAGCCCGTACACACATATAGGTTGCTTTGTGGATACATTTGCAGTAGCAAGTTGATATTAAAACATTTAACGTATTAAGTGAGTAATAGAATATCTAGTTCCACTTGGCCAAATTGGCATGTGTCCGCATCAGATTTGCCCAACTATCTGAATTCTGATCTCTCCAACCTAGCATCCATGCTCCTTAATTATTGTTTTACGGAACAAAAGCTGTATAATTATGTTTTTTATTAGAAAGCTAAGTTAAAAGCAAGTCCGAGTTTTATAAAATAAAGATGGCTGGCATCTTTCTCGACCAAACAAGATGGTTAGAAACTGAGACTAACTGCATGCTTTCCGTTTATTTATTTAAATTCGTTACATAATGGCTAAAAACTAGCTAGCTTCTGCGGAAAACAAATTACAAATCATTGCATTTAGTTAAATGAAACCCGTATTAACATTGTACCCAAAAAAAACCAGCACGATATATATGCATTATATCTCTCTATATATATGTTTGTGTGTTTCTGCCAGTGTGTGTATTCGTTTCGAATTATTAACTTGAAGATTGTCTTTATACAGAAGCTGAACTGTTGTTTTATAGCTCGAGCTTTCAGTAGAGAGGGGTTATATAACAAGCATGTGTCTAAAGAGAAGTATGAACCGAGAGCTGTTGGAGTATGTGCCATATATGTGTAATCTGTCGTATTTGTTTTTTATGAGGAGACAGGATACGAGAAGTTGTCTCGTTACTCTTTGGTTCTACTAATTTTCTATATTCAAACTATATGGAGTACACGTGCAAATATGCCTTCCATTAAATTTTATATTTGTCTAATCCAGTTGGACAATAAATGTTATTGATCCTTATTACTTCGAGTCTAATATACTAAGGGTTTAATGATATATACTAATACAATGTTACGTACAGTTGAGAAAGGCTAAATTTTTGAGATATTAACTTAAACCACGCAAAGCACGGCCGTAGACTTCTTTCCGTTTGTATTAAAGCAACATTCTAAAACCACCCACACGCGTAGTGTTTTCGCCTTTATGCCAAACGTAAATTTCATTTTTATTTGATCTTTCATTATTAATTCAGATACAAGTGGTGTTGGCCCATTTTATATGTTACGGATCGAGTTGTTCCATCCATATTAAGCAAAGACAAATGGGAACAGCTCATGTGAAGGTCCCGAGTCATGTTAATTTTTGATTTCATTCTTAATTTGAACTTTAACAATTATCTCACGTATGTGTATTAAGAACAAAACATAGTCAAATGGTATCTCAATTATTTTGATTCTTGATCTGATTTTAGATATTATACTCTTTTGCCTCACCGCCACTTGCTTAGGTATACAATTCCTCGCTTTTTATAATAATTTAATATGAACTCTATTCAATATTATTATAACCACATAAAGTACTGCAGGATGGTTAGAATATGCATAGGAGTCGTGTGGTCTAACATTTTTGTTTCTAGCGATTTGATTATCTCAGTTATGCCATTCACAATTATACAAGTTTTTGGACAGTGATGATAGTTGGATATTTTCATTTTTGCCTGTCATACTCTTATAGGTATCACCTTTTTATCCAGACAAACTCATCTCTGATCTATGGGTGGTCTTTATTATTATGCTCATCTTTCTTTTGAATTCATCAAATAGATTAGTCACATCACATGACCAGAACCAACGCACACAATGGAACAATAAAAAACTATAGTGAAAAAGAAAGTGATGAGACTATTTTTCTTTTGACAAAGAGAAGAAAGTACAAAACAGTGACGAACGATCAAAATAATGATCAAATCGTAAAAGGGAAAAAGAAAATAAAAGTAATGGTTAACAGAAAGGTGTTGGTTTTGTACGATAAAATAAGTGATGTTCGCCACTAAGCGATGTTCAAAATGTACATTACATTAGATGAGTAGTCACCAATGTCATCATCATGTGATTGAATAAACTATGCTCAAACTAATTAATGATTATGACGATGCTCGTATTTTAACATTAACATCGCAGTATGTTCCCCTTTTCCTCCCTTATTTCACCGCATCGTTATCATTTTGAAAGAATAAAAAGCCTGCTGAAAAGCTTTCATCACAGGTTTCAAAACTGATATCCCTTATATAATAAAGCACAAGTCACTTGGTAAATCAAATTTTGACATGTGGCAATTATTTTTTACAATTTAAAGAAAAAAGGCAAATACAAAATAATTTAAATGCAAAAAGAAAACCAATTTTGTGACTTTCGCATATTTATCTTAAACTGCTTTCGATTTTCATTTTCTTTACTAAAAGTTCATTTAAAAAGAAAAAAATTATATAAACTACTAATAAAGCATCCCTAATATTTCTCAGCCACCCATGATCTCACGATCTTTGAAACGGTTAATGTTTCTTTTTAGAGAAGATTTAACTCACGATACCATTAACAAATTCAACTCCATTTGCTTTGAGAAACTGTGAATTCCTAAAATATTTGTAACAGCTCCCAATTCTCTTTAAAGTGTGGTAAATTTTCAATTTCTGAATTCATACTTGACGTATATAGTCTTTGGGAAAACAGTGGCATGTGGCAACAATAGTCTTCAGAAGAAAAACACAGATTTGTAGTGAAGCGATGGATGGGGCATACTCCAAAGTTGGCAGATGAACGTCAGGTTAGTAGCTCTAAATATGCCCAAACTCTTAATGCTCAAATACTTGTGCTATATTAATTTACATATAGCTTTTCTGATTTTGCTTTCATAGAAATAATAGGCAAAGGCTACATACTGTATGCTAAAATAGATACGCGTAAACAAAACAAGTCCATATAACATTTTCAAAATTGACGACACTCAATTCTCAATTTTCTGGAATATGCTTATTTTGTATGGTAGTGATAATTAAGAGAAATAGAGTAAGAGAGACTCGACTTAAAGCACATACACAAGGCTTTTAAGAGACCTGAGATACACCACAAAAGAAAAGAAAAGTTATGATAACAAAAACTATAAGTGGGGCTTAATAAGAAACTCGGATGATAAAGTCTATTTTCAATCCATTGTGACAAAAAAAAACTCGGGTGATAGAGGAAACAAGAAAGACTCAAGTCTATTGTGTGGATGAAGACCTAACTGTTGGTCTTCTTTATTTTTGTTTATTTGTATAATTTATAGAAATATAGTGATCTCATTTTTTTTAACTTTCTGATCAATATATATATATATATATATATATATATATATATATATACATTTTTCTTTTATTTTTCTTATGCAGTGTTATCAAATTCATAGAATCTCTGAGAAAAAATGCAGCAGTAAGTATAGCATTAAAATGAAGAAATGTAAATGATACAACTAAAGAAAAAAAAATATTTAGCAGAAGAAATCAAAGACCAAGAAGGAAACTAACATTAATTAACTACAAAATTAAGGCTGATATATGCAAAATATATGCATTCTTTCAGTTTATTTTCCTTATGTAATGCTTTGTTTTGGTTTATGAAGAGAGATTACATTCATACTGAGTTCATATCAATCTGTTGTAAGATATAAACAACAAAAATTTTAAAAAAAAATTCTAAAGAATAAATTATTATTCTGGATACATTGTATTAATTATAGGGGAGACGATCTATTTCCCCACGAGAAGTATCATATAGCATCAGATGTCCACCAAAGTATGACCTCGTGCTATTTTTCCCCGAAATAAAAGTTCAAAACCTATTTTCCCACGAATATAAAGTTCTATTAAAATTTCCCCATAGTTATAAATATCGAAATCTAAAACCCCATAAAATCGGTTTATAGTGGTTTAGGATTCTAAAACCACACATTCGAACCAATTGACATTTTCTTCTTCAACCTTCAATTGCAGACCATATTTCGGTTAAGGTTCTTGATAAAAATAGCATGAATATGTTTGGTCGGATATTTTTTAGTTTTGGTTTAATTTCCATCGATTTATTGTATGAGATTCAAGATTTTAAATTCGGTTTTCAGAAACCATGAGTAAACCAAATATGGTGGGGAAATAGGTTTCGAACTTTTATTTCGGGGAGAAATAGCACGAGGTCATACTTTGGTGGACATCTGGTGCTATATGATACTTCTCGTGGGTAAATAGACCGTCTTCCCTTAATTATATAAATGAACACTATCTGACGTCGCCGTACGTGTAGCACGGGAATAATACTAGTATCAAATATTAAAAGAAACTCTGAATTTAAGGAAAAATGGATCATTTTTTGTATGTGTGTGTACTGTCTAGTAGTGCAAAGATAAACACAAACAAGATGAAATAGTCCGCTCTAAATAAACGAGGCTGAAAAGTATTTTTCGACTATGGCCGGCCTATATTACATAATAACTGAGGCCCGTCAATGAAAATAATGGGCCAAGAAGAGATCCAAAGAAGAATAATGGGCTCTATCAAAATAAACTTTGTATATTATATTCTCCCCATGTGAGTTGTTAGCACCGGCATACAGACAGCAGCACTAGTTATGTCCAGCTGCAATCACGCAAACGCACCACCTTTTCTGATCCCTTTCCAATCATATGTCGCCACGTCAACATATCCTAACATCAAATTGACAATTGTACCCCTTAAACTTATAACTAAAATCATCATCTTCTTCTTCCCTAGATCCGCTCCTCTTCACTGTCTTGTCTTAAAAAAAGAACTCCGTACCTCTTCTCTCATCTCTCTCGCTTGTACCTCTTCCCTTCTCGAAAAAAATGGCGAAGCTAGTGATGTTGATGGTCCTCTGTATCTTGCCGGCGATAGCCATGGCGGCGAAGATGCCACGTATCGGTAAGAACACGTTGGTGGTTCAAGGTATCACTTACTGTGACACTTGCAAGTTCGGCTTCGAGACTGCTGAATCCTCCTACCCCGTCCCAGGTATGAGTCTTCATCTGCTTATGCCCTTAGATCTAGCTAGCTATATAGTGTTGATGGATTCTTGTTAGATCTGTGATCTGGTGCTTATGCCCTAGATCTGTTACTTGAGATCCAAGTCTCTGATGAACAAATGAATATATATGTATAGGTGCGACGGTGAAGCTTGTGTGCAGAGACAGGAAGACAATGAAAGAGCTATACACAGACGTGGCTACGTCAAACAGGCATGGGAAGTACATGTTCGTTGTCCACGAGGACCATAAGGACGAGATGTGCGATGTTATGCTTGTCAAAAGCTCAGACAAGGGTTGTTCTAAAATCTCTAAGGGACGTGAACAGTCGCGTGTGATCTTGAACCATTACAATGGGATTGCCTCGCAGATCAGGCATGCTAACAACATGGGGTTTGAGAAAGATGTGAGCGATGTGTTTTGCTCTGAGCTCATCAAGAAGTATCAGGTTGATGAAGATGAGGTTTAAGATCTTTAATCAGTGTCATGATGTGTTGTTTTCGATTTGATTTAATGAGTCTGGTTATGGAAGAGATATATTTGTATTTTAAAAATAATTATTTGTCTTAGATGATGACTTCCAGTGATCGGAACTATGTTTGTGTTTGCTTCTTCTATTGATGATATATGTTCACTTCCCTGCTTGGGAGGTGTCTTTAATATTGATTTCTTCATTCAGTCGTTTCATCTAATCACGGATCTTTCCTAGTGAGTGAAGGTTTACATATATACATGCCAATCAAACTTGTAATTTTATGAAGAGTATGGTCCAAAACATGAGGTTGAATGAGCTTTGTGAAGAAGAAGATTGTTAAATGTTTAGGAACAATTCTTACAACATGCATATAAAGGACACACACTCCATGATGTAAAGGACACACACTCCATGTAACTTCTGTTTTTGTTAGCATAAACCTTAATCTTCTTTTTTGTTCAAAATACCTTAATCTTCAATCAGAGAATTTTGTCTGTGACTGGATCTGTCAGATTTGTAGTAAATCTCTGACTGGACTTTGTAAAAACCAACCCCAAACAAAGAAATGTAGTCAGGATGTAGTCTTTGGGCTACATACTTGGCTTCCCAATCTACTCTTGGTATCCAACCAAATTCTTGATGGACTTTAATGGGCCTAGTTAGTTGCATTTGTGTTGTGATGTACACTATTTAGAAGGAGTAAATTAAGCAAGTCAAAAGAAAATCTCAGGATTGGTGTATAACCCCACCAAGACACAAGGGTTGTTGGGCAAACTTTGATTTCACATTGACCAACCATCCCCCTTAACCAGGTAAAAACACATCACCAAACTCAAACTTTCCATTACTTTTTAAGACTTCAAATTAAATACAAAACTTTATACTACAATTTTCACGTTTGTAGAATATTCGAAGAAAGAAAACAAAATCTCATAATTAACTTTTATGGGGGAGCAAGATCACGAGATGTGAAAAGAAAGTTCCAAAAAAAAGACAGAACTAGAAGAACAGAAAATTGCCAAATGTCAAAAACCAGTTGTATCGCTGGTCAAAAAAGAGAGTCAAAATAATAAACCCTACTAGTTGCCTTTACAAACTTCAACAACCCTCGCGTCGTGTTCCCCCCTCCTATTAAAAACCTGTCTCGCTTCTGTTTCTTTCACGCAAAGAGGCCAAAACGAAAGAGAGATTTTTTTCATTTTCTGTCAAAAAAAATTCCTATATAAAGATTCTATTTTTTTCCGCCTGAAGTTTAGTTAGAATCGACGTGTAGTCTTGAATAGTAAATTTCATCTCTGTTCTATTGCTCTTCTCGTCTTCTCCTTCCTCGGTTTCATCGTCACATCCTCACACAGGTATATTTGACCTCTTATTAAGCAATGAAATGTTCGTTAATACTAAAGTCTATAATGTGATTTACTTTTTTTTGGGCGTGTGTTAGGGATTCGGTTATCTACTTTGAGTAATCTAAAGTTTAGATCTTTAGCTTTTTTTAGTATTGTTTGATTACTGCAAAGTTATACACTTTTTGATTCTTATAATTACTATTTGCGCATAGGAGATGGCTACTACGGTTGTGTCTCACCATTTGATCGGCTCCTCTATTGCTTCTTCTCACACACCTTCCAATTCCAAAGCTTCACACTTTCCAAACGAGCCTTTCAATGTCCCTATCAAACTCAAACAGAACCGTTTCAAGATCGAAGCAGCAACCGCATCTCAAACTCCTGTTCTCGACCCTCTCTTGTCTCCTTCCAAGACCACCACCATTTCCAAGAAAAAATCAAGTAAAACCCAATGCTGCTTTGCTCCTTTCATATGAGTATATATACATATTGAATGTTTTTTTCATGTGTTATTCAATTTAGATGAAGCATCACTGATACTGATTAGGCATGGAGAATCCTTATGGAACGAGAAGAACCTCTTCACTGGTTGTGTCGATGTTCCGTTGACTGAGAAAGGTGTGGCTGAAGCTATCCAAGCAGGGAAGAGGATCAGCACCATACCTGTTGATTTGATCTTTACTTCTTCTCTCATCCGTGCTCAGATGACTGCTATGCTCGCCATGACTCAGCACCGCTGCAAGAAGGTTCCTATCATCTTGCATGATGAGAGCGAGAAGGCTCAGACATGGAGTCATGTTTTCAGCGAAGAAACTAGGAAGCAATCTATCCCTGTTGTAGCTGCTTGGCAACTGAATGAGAGAATGTAAAGCAACTGCTTCTCTTTGTGTTTGTTTTTTTGTACTAAAGATGGCAAAGTTTCTGACATTTTTTTTTGTTATGTTTGGTTTTTGGAGATAGGTATGGAGAGCTTCAGGGTTTAAACAAGGAAGAAACAGCTGAGAGATACGGAACGCAGCAAGTTCATGAGTGGCGTAGGAGTTACCACATTCCTCCTCCTAAAGGAGAGAGCCTTGAGATGTGTGCTGAGAGAGCAGTGGCTTATTTTGAAGACAATGTAATGATGACTCAAAAAAAGATTCATTTTCATTCTTTTGTTTGTTTTGTTTACTTATGTAATTGTTTGTGCAGATTCAACCAGAGCTTGCATTAGGGAACAACGTGTTGATTGCTGCTCATGGGAACTCGTTGCGGTCTATCATTATGTATCTTGACAAGTTAACTTCTCAAGAGGTAAACAAAAAACAAAACAGAGTTGAGTCCTTCTTTTATTGGTTTATTCTAAGAGTGGTTTGGTTTGGTTCTTTAAAGGTTACAAGTCTAGAGCTATCTACTGGTTTACCGTTGCTCTACATCTTCAAAGACAGAAAGTTCATGAGACGAGGAAGCCCTGTTGGTCCTACAGAAGCTGGTGTCTATGCTTATACTAAGGTACAACCCAAACCAAACCAGTTGTTTATTTGTCTCCATGGTTATGAGTTTGCTGATGTAATGCTTCTTTTGTTTCAGAGATTGGCACAATACAGACAGAAGCTTGAGGAGTCTCTTCTTAACTAAACGTGTCCCCTTTTGTCTTTGTTGTTTTTTCACTTTGTCAAGAACAGTTTTTAAGATATGTATTAGATTTTACATAAATCACGTTTCATTCATTACATGTTATTTTTCAATCCACCCAAAAGGCCAATCCAAAAGGGAAGTTTTCTTACATTATTTGGATTCAGACATTAACTGTTAGAGGGAGCTCTGAATCACCAACGGTTAAGAAGTACTTTCCTTCTTCAACAACCATAACACCAACTTCATTAGCTCTGCTCAAATGCTCACAAACACCAATCTCAAACTCAACCTCACCTCTCTCTCCGTTTCTTAGCACAACGCTCTTAAACCCAACAAGCTGTTTCTCAGCTCTTGTCCCATCTTCTCCTCCCTTCTCGTGCCTCGCAAACATCAGCACCGGATGTTTCCCGGCCATCTCTCCTTGATTCTCAACCACAACACTCACCTTAGTCTTGGCTGTATCGCAGCTCTCTTTTCCCATTTCTGAGACCAGAGCGTATGGAAGAGAGTCCGAGTTGGTTTGAGGTTTGGATTGGTTCAAGTAGAGAGTGTTTTGAGTCAGGGACTTGAACTGGTAAGAGTAAGTTGTGTAGCTAAGACCGTGACCAAACTCAAACACTTTAGGTCCTTTGTAGAATCTGTATGTTCTTCCTGGATATCCAGATGATGATGATCTCATCCTCATGTCTGTCATTTTCACATTCACAAAGTTTTGAGGATACCATGTCACAGGTAGTCTCCCTCCTACAAACACACACAAACCAATAGAAACTTAGTAGGAAACATTCACGGAAGCTACTATACACTGTCTCATACTATTTTTAGACTTTGTTTTTTTTTTAATATTAATGGGTATATTTTAAAAAAATAATGATAGTTTTAAAAAAATTAATACCTCCAAACTTTAAAATTATAGACACTTATTAATATTATTTTCAAAGAAAATCTTAAATTTTATTCTATTTTATATTTATACTATGTTCAAATGAATCTGTTTATGTTGATTACAAAAAAAAATATGTTCTGATGGTTCACTTGCGCATGCTCAAAGACGGCTTGGTTCTGCTATTATAAAAGAAGAAAGACTCACCAGGATTGTGATCTCCGAACAAGATCTCAGCAAGAGCAACCCCTCCAGCTTCACCAGGATAACCAGCCCAAACAATGCTACCGATCTTGTCGTTATCCTTAGCAAACGAGATATCAACAGGACCGCCACATATCAAGACAAGAACCACTGGTCGCTTCGCAGCTTTGGCAACGCTTGTGATAAGCTCTCGTTGCTTCCCTGGAAGACTAAGGTCAACACGATCAAAATCTTCCTTCTCTTGAGTCTGGTCTAGTCCCATGATCAAGACCACACGCTCAGCGCTTTTCGCGATGGCCACGGCTTGCTCAACCGCAGCGTTAGAGCAAGCCACGGAGTCGCATCCTTTATGGTAAACAGCGTTTTGAACGTAACGTCGTATCGCGTCTAGAGGCGTCACGTTCTTGCATGGCGGGCCAGCGTAGTTTCCGAGTAGCGTTTTAGCCACGTGAGCGTTTGGACCGATCACTGCTAACGAAACGCTGCGTTTGGAGAGAGGGAGGAGTTTAAAAGCGTTTTTCAAGAGGACGATGCCGTTACGAGCCGCTTCGAGCGCTAATGCTTGGTGAGACGGAGAACAGACGTCGTTAGGACTTATGTTTCCGTAGGTGAGTTTTGTTGGATCGCCGTTAAAGAGACCGAGACGTATCCTAACGGAGAATAGGTTGATTAGAGCTCTGTTGATGTCTGTTTCCGACACTTTCTTCTGCTGGAGAGCTGACTTGGTGTGTTTCTGTAAGTAAGAGCCGCAGTTTACGTCCATGCCGGCTTTGAGGACGTCAGCGACGGCGTCTTCAGGAGTCTTGGCGTAGCCTTGATCATCGTAGATAATCGAGACTGCGTCACAGTCTGAAGTAATGTATCTGAACATATAGAGACGGTAGATAACATGTTAGTATGTTACACATTGTGGCTTTAAGAGTGTTAAGAAACGTGAAGAACAAGAAGGGACACGAACCCGTTGAAGTGCCAGAGACCACGAGCGGTTCGAGTCAAAAGGTTTGGGTCAGCGCAAGAGGGGATGCCGTTGACTCGGTTATAAGCGCACATGATGCCACTCGCTCTGCCTTCTTCTATGCACTTCCTGAACGGTGGTTGGTACGTCTCCGCCAGGTCAGCCAAACTCACCTTTTTATATTAATAATTAAATCAGAGAATTATATTGTAACCAACATAATTAGCATGGAGTTAAGGGAAAATATAAGATTTATCTAGATCGTGATGTTATACCTATCCAACCGTAAAATATCATTTAGGGTATGTCTCACACGATAAAAATATTTACAATTTTGAAACAAGACGAAACAAAAAAGCTTATTTCTAATTAATAAATTCGAATTTTGAATGAGATAGGTTCATTTGATGTAATATGAGAATAGTATAGTATTGTGTACTTAATTGTTTTATAATAATCCCTAATAAAATTCGGCTCGATCCCGAGCAGTCTCCACGTCAGAATTTCAACATCATATTCATGACAAGACGTAAGGAATAGCACATATTCATGAGAAGACGTAAAGAGTGCAATCAAGGCCCAAAAGGGATAATATATGCTCTTTGATGCCATAAAAAAATCATTATGTAAAAACTTTACTTTAGTGGATACTTTTTTTTTTTTTTTTTTTTTTTTTTTTTTTTTTTTTTTTTTTTTTTTTGATATCTCTGGTGTCTGGGCAGCCACTTTCCCAAATATCCCCCGAAGGGGTCCAGCGCCCCAGCAGTAAGGATGTTAAATCGCTGTGGCCGGGTTTCGAAGCTGGGTGGCGGGCACCTCAGCCGAGGTTCCATTACCACCAGGCTACGAAGCCCGGTTCTTTAGTGGATACTTTGTAAGGAAAAACAAACTTTATATTCGTTTGATAATACTAATTATGTATTTTATTAGACTAGAATAAATGAAAAGAGTCAAAAGATAGTAACCTTTAGAAAGTGATTATAGGGACAAAGATTATACCTGCGCATTGAAAACGTAGCGAGTGATACCTTTCCAACGGTCAAGATCATAAGCCGTGAAATGCTTACAGCAAGCAGAGGCTTGAAGGTGACCACCAGAGAGTGTTTTCTTACCGTCGAAAGAATCGCCTTGGAGTCCTCTGACGTAAGCCACCGCGTAAGCTCCGGTCACCGTCGGATCCTCGCCAGGAGTCTCTTGGCCTCTTCCCCACCGTGGATCCCTAAATATGTTAATGTTCGGTGCCCAAAATGTCATCCCTTTCGCTTGCCCTGCGTTGTACACTCCTCTTGCTTCCTTTCCTATTACCTACAACAACAATTATCCAAAAACTTAATTATTTAATATTCTTCTAATTTATACTAAAAAGAGAAATTAATGCCTAAGGCTAAGATAGCAACATACCACCAAAAACAAAATTTTACTTAAACTAACACAAAAAGATCCAAAGACAGTTACTTCCTTTTCTGTTTTTCAGACATAGTAAAAGGTAAACCGACGTTCAATGTATGTACCATTTGTTTTCTGTCAGAAATTTATTTCAATAAATTTAACATTTTTAAAAATAAATTAACACTTTATAGATGAAAGGTCAAGAGAGAGAAGTAAACGTACTTGAGCAATGCGGTACCATAGATAGGAGTCAAAGGAAGCTGCGGATAAGATGACCTGAGGAAAGCTAGTGGCAGATTTAACCGTTCCATTAAACCGGATTCCAGGAGTCGGACCGACGTCAGCTACGCCGTGTAAAGCCTCCGACCACCATTGGTAAGCCGGCACTCCAAGACGAGGTATCCCTGGAGCTGAGTTTACAAGCTGAGAGATCTTCTCGTCTACGGTTAGCCTCGAGACTATATCTCGAGCTCGCCGGTTTAATGAGAGGTCGGTGCGGCAGAACTGAAAGAGCTTAGTGGTGGGGTTCGATGGGTCGCATGCGTGCGGCGGAGATGAGTGAGGAGTAGGAGCAGGGTCAACGACGTGGAGGACAGTGAAGAGAATGAGAAGGAGAAGAATCTGTTTAGCCATCTGCTTTGGCTTCGAAATGCGGAAAACAAGAGATGAGATACTGTATAAGAAGAGATCTCATCAGTGATGAGATGAGTGTGACAGAGTATCTTCCCTAAATGTCGGTAATACCCCTTATAATTCATATCACCAGTGGCCTAAAATGATTAAATCTATATTATTAAAGTTCAAGTACATTTCAGACATGTTTGGATACAAGTTTAGTATTCTTAGTTAAATGTGTTTGGATACAAGTTTAATTATTGTTATTCAATTCGAGATGCATTATTTGAAATAATTATCGGGTAAGATATTGTACAACGAACCAAAATAATAATCGGTTACCTTTATTTTCTCAATTGAACTTCCTCTTCACGTCTAATACTTGTGCATCAAATGTATCTCCAAGTCGGGTAAGATATTGTACAACAAAGGAAAATAAGCCACCGGTTACCTTAATTTTCTCAACCGACCTTCCTCTCCACGTCTATTACTTGTGCAAGAAATATATCTCCAAACCTCCATAATAACAGATATTTCGGTTCCTTATCTTCATAGTTGTTACCATAATCTACATTAGTTGAGAAACAATATTTAGAAATCAAAGCCGTAATAATTAGAAAAGAATATACGAAAGATATCACACAGTTAACCACACCTCCTCTTAACCTAATTCTACACTCCTCTTAACCTAATTATACACTCATCTATAAATACCAATTGTTAGATATTCCTAACATCCACACATAACTAAGAAAAAAAAACATGTTGGCCGTAAAAAAATCTGTTCTTATCAACGATCTCAAGCCTTTTAAAGACGAATGGCGGATTTGTGTGAAGCTTCTTCATTCATGGAAATCAAAGACTGATTACGGAGGCGAATCTTTTGAGTGCATCTTTGCAGACCAAACGGTTAGAGCATGAGAGTTATCTATTTATAATGTTTTTTCGATCTCATCTTATATTGACTCTAATACTTCGTTTATGCAGGGTCAAAAAATCCATGCTTCTTGCAAAAAAGGTCTGATGTTTCGTGTTCAACGGGATACACAAAAAGGAGAATGGAGAGAAGTTGAAAACTTTAAGGTATCAGCTGCTGGAGGTCAATATAGACCATCCAAATATCAGTACAAAATGACTATCATTGGGGATACCGCAATAAGACCTACTGATTATCGTAATGATAATCACTTCCTCTCTCTTTCAAGTTATGAGGACATAAGTAACGGACAGTGCAACCCATTTTTTCTAATTGGTATGTACACAAAACTATATTCACTTCATTGTCTTTTTAGTTTGTAACAGTTTATGCGTAATTTTAACTTATTCTTTACTTATACAGATGTTATGGGGCAAGTCGTCGATCTTGGAGGAGTTACTGTATGTCAATTACAAAGTGGGGAGAGCAGGAAGAGAGTTCAGTTTCGTTTGCGTGATACAAGGTATTGTCTTAAGTTTCCTTCCTC
The DNA here is from genome assembly GCA_026261945.1 of Hirschfeldia incana. Taxonomy (NCBI): domain Eukaryota; kingdom Viridiplantae; phylum Streptophyta; class Magnoliopsida; order Brassicales; family Brassicaceae; genus Hirschfeldia; species Hirschfeldia incana. The sequence goes on from JABCMI010000036.1 coordinate 2,871,328, forward strand.
TATAATATTCATGTTTTGGTTTTCGTGATTAATTTTACTGATACAAGTTGTTGATTTTAGTTATTCGCCTCTGAGTCATTTATTCTTTATCAAATATAGTGGGAATGAATTGGCATGTTGCTTATGGGGGACATACGCTGAGCAAATTGAGACACATGTTGAAGAATCAAAAGATGAAACTATTGTATGCTTGATCCGTTTTGCCAAAATCAAGCAGTTCAGAGGTATATGGAAGTCTTATTTAGCTGTAGTTGAACTAATCTAATTCAAGTAAATGTGTTTATGAATCATTTCTAATTTCGAGAATTGTATAGGTGAAGTGCAGATCACCAACGCTTTTGATGCTTCAGTTTTGATCTTTGACCCAGACATGGAAGAAGCTATTCAGTTTAGGCAGAAGTAAGTTGATTTAAATTGACGTTAAAAAAATTCTGATACTAAATGGTACTTTATTGATTCTCAGGATGTTGCAAGATGATCTTCCTTTGGCTCTTTTGGGTAAAAGTGATGATAAAAAGCTTTTCAAAACTCAAGCAGTTGATAATTGGAATGATGTTGACATTAGAAGTATTTCTGAGATATGTCTTGCTGTTGAGGTAATTCAATTAAATATTACATATTTTTCTGTCAGTTATTCTAACCTTGTGAGCTCCATATTTATGAGTTGCATTTGTTTGTAACAATTAAGGCCGAGCCTTGCAAGATCGTGTGTACAATTGAAGCTATAGACACGGATTGGGGTTGGTTCTATTTTGGGTGTAAGAGACACAACCTACGTACGACTAGAGTTGGTAGGAATGGCAGTCGTAAGTTAGTTGATACTTCTGATAAGCCACTATTCTATTGTGAAACATGTCGTGCGAACATCTCTAATGTCATACCCAAGTAATCACATATCTTTTACTTATTTTGTTCTCAACATATCCCATTTGAATATTGCTAAATCTATTGACACATATTGTTACATATCCTAACCTGCAGGTATAAGCTTCATGTGTTTGTGAAAGATGACACTGGATCATGCCACTTAATGTTACTTGATACCGTGGCTAAAACTATAATTGGCGATGAAGCTGTCCAGCTATGGGATGGTTCTTATGCTGAGGTAATTATTTGTAGGTCCTAAGATAAATAATTATCATTTATTCTTTAAAAGATATATATTAAGTATTTTTTTTTAACAGATTGAAGATCCAGAGGTTATTCCTATTTCAATCAAAAACTTGGTTGTAAAATCCTTTTGTTTCGGTATTACTATCAAAAGTGATAATATAACAAATGGATCAGATACTTTTAAGGTCTCCGATGTATGGTCTGGAGATCATATTCATCGAATAGAATCACTCTCTGAACCAGTATCACAGATTGACACCAATTCATCCACCCTTTCAACCAGCGAGGTATGGACCTATTATTCAACTTCCACTCTAACATGTGTATATGCATCATCTTATCCATATTTGTTTTTATTATTATTAGGTTTTGTTCCTTGAACAGAACAGAGAGATTTCATCGGATGTTTCAACTCCTTTCTCCAAGCGTAAGGAAGGAGATGGTGATCTTAATGATCTTGCCTCTACATCTAAGAAGCTTTGTGCTAAGAGTATCAAGATGGAGAAGATTGTGAAGGATTAGTTTGTTGGCGAGTTTTTGTTTCATTGATTTCATGAGTTTCTTTGGTTTTTCCCGTTATTTCTACATTGAGCTTTGTTTTTAGTGCTTTTCGCAAACTCCTATTATGATTCAATAAATTATGGTTTTCATGATTCAATAAATTATGGTTTCGATAAACTCCTATTCAGAATCATCAAAATAAACTACTTGCTTTCCACGGCAAGTTGAAACAGGACATCAGATATCTATAAGAGATAGTGACTTTGATTCATACCTGATTATGCATGTAGTTAAAGGAAGTATTGTCGTTGTAACCAACCAAGCCTTTTACCCATTCTTATAAATTGGATTCCACGAAAGAGCTATAAAAACATTAGTCAAAGATCAATCGATTATTTTTTTTAGTAATTTTCAAAATAATTAATAATCAATAAAACAAAAAATGGTCCTGACTATATTTCGATACAAAGATTTTCATCAACTATATTCTCTTACCATAAGTAAAATACAAGAATTTATTTAATCAAATTTTTCTGTATATATTCGTTAGATTTCTAAGATCTTCAGAATCATCAACATACTTGCTTTCCACGGCAAGTTGAAACTGGAATAGAATATCTCCAAAATATCTTACTTACTTACCTAAAATAACGAAAATAATATAACAGAAAATATATCACAATGAAAATAATATAGTCAGGCAATCAGTCGTTAAACCCTAGATTAGACACCTCCCTATATATATAGATGATCATCACCTCCGAACAGTATTCAAAATATAACAATCACTATGGTTTCAAACAAAGAAATCACTATGTTGAGCAATATCAAACCATATAGAAATACATGGAAGGTTGAAGTGAGAGTTCTTCGTTGTTGGAGACAACACTCTCCAAATTCTGGAGAAGACACTTTCGAATTCGTACTAGAAGATAAAATGGTATGTTTTCTTTCTAAACTATTTCTAATAGATGTCTTTTACAAAACGAGTAAACCAATCAATGATTATTTTTTATGTTAGGGTTTAGAGATTCATTGTACCTGTAAGAAGATGTTCCTTAATCGTGTTGAGCAATTGCATATTGGTCAATGGAGGTACCTCGAGAATTTCTTGGTTTACTCAGCTTCCGGGATGCATAGACAAACAAGCCATAGATTCAAGATCTCCATCACAGAAAATTCCGTTGTCACCTTCACCTCTACGCCTACCTGTGAGGTATGAAATTTGTTAATTTATACTTAACTACTATATGAATTCAATAGTATCGAAATAAGCGTTTGGTCCTTTCTCAGGTTATTCTGACTGATGATAGCAACGAAATTCCATGTACTGATGTACCAACATGTGGCTGTAAGCGTAAGTTAAGAGATGCTGATCTAAATGACATGAATTCAACGTCAAAGAAGCTATGTTCTACGAACATCAGTCAAGAGAAGACATATGAAGATTAGTTAATGCTCGCAAAAATTATGCTTTGTTATTCTGAGTTCGTTCATTTGTTTTTTAAGTGTTGTCTTTAGAATTTTCATTGCTTTTGAATACTTTTTCAATATATCCTACTTTTTGTTATTGTTTAACTTTGAGATTTTCTAATAGTTTATCAATAATATTTTAGATGCGCATACACAAAATATTTATCAATGACCTTTACTAATGATATATAATTCTTTAATTCTAACCTTGATGCCCACGTTTTCATCTCCAAGCTATATATATTTTTGCAAAAGAATATCTTCCCATTGGCCATTTCCATTGTATGCCTTCATAAGTAGTTACCATAATCTGCGTGATTCAATTAACAAATTTAGAGGTTTACAAAATTTATGAAAATTTATGGTATGAGGTAAAACATTTGAAGCAGACATGGATAAGAACAAAATCTAAAATAAATATAACTCCCCATGACTAAATTATGGACTCATTTATATATATTAAACCTAATAGACCTTTAACATGATTAGGCCTCTCCCTCTTTCGAACATGTCTGCCAAAATAACTAAAAAATCTATTTCGAATAAAGATTCTCATAAACTATATTCTGTTACCATAAGTTAAATACAAATAATTAACTCTACATTAATCTTTGGGTTCAAAAATAAAATATCTAAGATCTTCAGAATCCTCCCACACCCTCATTTCAAACCACAGTTGATAATAGTAAGGGTTTAGTTTTGCCTCTGCTATCCAGCTATGAAGAGAAAATTTGAGATTTCGAAACAAAACACAAACAGAGATAATGGTAAAAGATGTCTCCATCCACCATCGGTTTCAGGAACTCACGCCAAAGAACAAAGGAATGTCCAACAATCTGTTCCTGTTTGTTCTGTTTTTAAAACGATTTTTGAAGGTCTTGGTCAACTAAGTAATTCTAACGAGAATACTGTGCAAGAAGGACTGACTACCACCACACCAAAAACCCCTACTATGAGACAGAAATGTGTACTCGGTAATGTTATTATAAAAAACGTGGTTTTGATCTTAAAATTATATATAGTCTGTATAACCAATATTCATTGTCTTATGAATGAAATTCTACTTAAATTATATTTGTTGTAGGTGTTGATTTGTTGTCGATGCGTAATGAAAATACTCCTATGCAAAGAAGCTGTTTGACCTATTTATCATGTAAGAAGATATATAGTTGACTACCTCCTCTGATTAAAAGATTGTATATATGACCAATTAGTAGTATTATAACTAATATGCTTTTCATTGTATAGCTCAAGAGATAACCCAAACAGAAAAACACACACTACACAGAGGAGCTAATTTGCTAAACCGAAATATTACTAGACCAGTTCTCCGTGACATTACTAATGTGCAACAAACACATTTTGGTGATTACGATAATGCGGAAGAAGGTCTGTGTTCAACTACACCTGTAACTCCAGCAACAAAACGTAGAAGTGTTCTTGGTAAGTCAGTTTTAAAAAAACTATTTATTAAAAATATAGTTTTGTAATAATATATATGGGTGCAGGTGTGTCTGTAGAGTCAAACAAATTTAAAAGGATTACAGAGCAGAGAAGCTGTGTAACTGCACTATCCGGTAAGAAAATATACTGGACCTGAATATATATGTAACCTAGACCAATATGTAATCACAAGTTTTAAACGCCAACCATTCTCTAATGTGTAAGCTCTAATTGTTTTTAAAATTTGGTACTACAGATTTGAGGTCATCAGTGAAAAAAAAACAAATTGTTCCAAACAAGATGAGAAAAAGACAGAACAAAACCAATGTTCAAGATGTGATTACTAATATAGATTTTAACCTCGAGAATGATACTGAAAACGATGATCACAGTGAAGATGATGAAGAAGATCTGAATGATTGTGATCTCAATATTGAAGGTCATTTATGAAAGATTTTGACCCAACTTATTCATGTTATATATTAGAGTTTATATGTCCTAAGTTGTTTTTTATAACCGTACAGGAATAGTCGAAGAAATTGATGGTGACCTAGAGTTCGATGTTAGCTCACAGGAAAGTACAGACTCTGAAAATGATGATGTCAGCGTAGATGACATTGACTTAAATACAACATATCAGTGCAGGAAGGGAGTCAACGTAAAAAGAAAACCTCTTTCAAGGAGTTCTATATCTAAATCAATAGGTATGTTATATACTAAAGAGATATGAAAGAATTACAATTCTTATGTTTTATTTAATAAATTTACTATTGTGTTTTTAAACATATGCAGATTATATAGATGAAGGTGACCCATCATGGACATGTTCTCATTGTGGTGCTATTATGTGGTATGGAGAAAGGGTTAACAGACGAAGACATACACGTACTCCTTCTTTTACTCTATGTTGTGGGCAGGGTCAAGTTGTTCTACCCCGGCTGAAAGAACCACCAGAAGTACTGAAAAAATTAATGATGGGAGATGACAAGCTAAGCAAACATTTTCAGAAAAATCTTAGAATTTATAATATGGTATTCTCATTTACTTCACTTGGGGGAAAAGTTGATAGATCCGTGAAGAAAGGTGTTGGTCCAGATATGTTTCAGTTGCATGGAGAAAATTATCATCTTCTGGGGAGTTTGAGACCACCGGATGGTAATAACGCCAAATTTGGACAGTTATACATAGCTGACACTGAAAATGAAGTGAAAAACAGAGCCAATTGTTTAAGGTAACCATTTATGCGTTCTGTTTTCTATTCGATATATAATTTGGACTGTGTTCTAACAAGTTTGTTTTATGTTTTGTACAGCAAAAGCAGCATGAGTGGAAAGGTTAAAAAAAGTGATAAATTGAGGGAAGAAATCATTGAGGTTTTGATGAAGATGTTGAATGAAGTCAATCCCTATGTTAAGCAGTTTAGGTCTGCCAGAGAACGATTTGATACAAATCCTGAAGATGCATTTCACATGAGGATTATTAGCAATAGGCTCAGAGATGGAAGAACCTATAACACACCTACGGCAGACGAGGTTGCTGCTTTGATTCCTGGAGATTTTAGTCTTGATATGGATAAAAGAGATATAGTGCTACAACAGCATTCAGGAAAGCTTATGAGGATAAACGAAATACATGCTTCCTATCTAGCACTTCAGTATCCTCTATTGTTTCCGTATGGAGAAGATGGTTTCAGACTTGGGATAAAGAAAGGTGTTACTGAAGCTACCAAAAAACAGAAGTTACAAACAATAAGTATGAGGCAATTCATTGCATATCGTCTTCAAGAGCGCAAGAATGAGTCGGGACATCTCCTTCATGCTAGACGTCTATTTCAGCAGTTTGTTGTTGATGCCTACACTACTATAGAGTCTAATCGGTTGCGCTATCTTAAGTTGAATCAGAAGTCTTTGCGATCTGATAGTTTTGATTCTATTAAAGAGTCAGAAAATGCTGGGAAGACTAATATGAATGAACAAGGGACAGAATTTGTGTTGCCAGCTTCTTTCACTGGTGGTCCTAGATACATGAAGAACAATTATTTGGATGCTATGACCATTTGTAAACATTTCGGATTTCCAACACTTTTTATCACCTATACATGCAATCCTAAATGGCCAGAGATCACCAGATTCCTTAAGTCAAGAAAGTTGAATCCAGAAGACAGACCCGAAGTTATTTGCAGGATATTCAAAATGAAACTTGAATCGTTGATGGATGATTTAACTAAAAAGCAAATCCTTGGGAAGGTCGCAGCATGTGAGTTAATATCATGGTTACTAATAGCATGTAAATGAACTTGAATTTGTTTTACGTGGCCTATACTTACTAATGTTTTTTTTTTGTAGCAATGTACACAATAGAGTTTCAGAAACGTGGTCTACCTCATGCACACATTCTCCTGTTCATGCATCCCAACTACAGGCTTACCACCACCAATGACATAGACAATATTATTTGTGCGGAACTCCCTGATAAATCAGCAGAGCCTGATCTATATGATGTTGTTAAAGATATGATGATGCATGGACCATGTGGAGCTGCGAATATGAATTCTCCATGCATTGAGAATGGATTATGCTCTAAAGGATATCCTAAACCATATGCTGAAAGTACTACGATTAATAGAGATGGGTTCCCTGTATATAGAAGGCGTGAGAATGTGGACAATTATGTAGAGAAGAGCGGCGTGAAATGTGATAATCAATGGGTTATTCCTTACAATAAAGAACTCTCTCTTCGTTACCGAGCTCACATTAATGTTGAATGGTGCAACCAAGCTGGATCAATTAAATATTTATTCAAGTATATTAATAAAGGGCAAGATCGTGTTACTGTGGCTGTTGAACCTCCTGACCATGTTATTATTAACCAGTTGGGAAGTGTTGATGGAAGTGTTGATGGAAATGTCGAGAAAAAAAAGGATGAATTCAAAGATTTCTTCGATTGCAGGTAAGAAATAAGATTCTATTTGATTTAATGTATTGAGTATATATATATATCTATATTTATGGTTGGTTTTTTAATATGTATTTTCGATTTTGTTATAGATATGTTTCTGCATGTGAAGGTTCTTGGAGATCTTTCAGCTTTCCAATTCATTATCGTTCTACTGCAGTGGAGAAGCTTAGTTTTCATCTTCCTGGAAAGCAACACATTATATTCCGAGGTAAAGATAAGCTACAAGCAGTGGTTACACGTAAGCTCATTGAGAATACAATGTTCTTAGCATGGTTTGAGTTGTGTAAGATCGATTCGCTTGCTAAAACACTCACATATGCGCAAATACCAAACTTCTTTACTTACGATAAGAAACAGAAGAAATTCAAAAGAAGGAAAAGGGGATTTAAGCTTGGCAGGATTAATTATGCTCCACGTAAACAAGAAGATGCTTATTATCTCAGGGTGTTGTTGAACATTGTCAAAGGTCCTACCAGTTATGAGGATATTAAAACATTTGAAGGTGTGCTTTATGAAAGTTACAAAAAAGCATGTGCTGCCCGTGGCTTATTAGATGATGATCATGAGTACATTGATGATCTTTTGAGGAGAAGTTATGAAAGCACAGCGAGTGATTTACGGCAGTGTTTTGCTATGATGCTAAATAATGATAGTTTGTCATCACCCGAGAATGTTTGGGAACACACGTGGGAGTGTCTATCAGAGGATATCGAGTATAACCGTAGAAAATATTTCAACCGACCAGGTTCAACTTTGCTTTGAAAAACTATTTAAAATTTGTATTTGTATATATATATATATATATATTTACCACTTTTTGTTATGTCTTGACGTGTTTATGTTTTTAAAATCAGCGTCTGTTGTTTTTTTTTGTGTAGAACTTGTGCTGAGTGATGAGGAGAAGAAAAGCTATGCTTTGCTAGAGATTGAAAAGCTTTTGAGGCACAATGGGGATTCACTTGAGAGATTTACTAACATGCCAAAGGTTCCAATATCAAGTATGAACGATTCTAATGTCCTTATACTTGATGAGCGTAGTTATTCACGTGAATCTTTGTTGGAAACCCTTGAAAAAGATGTTCCAAAGATGACAGACGAACAAAGGAGAATATTTGATGAAATTCTTAATGCTGTTACTAAAGGAACAGGAGGGACGTTTTTTGTTTATGGATTTGGTGGGACTGGTAAAACTTTCCTCTGGAAATTACTATCAGCAGCTATTAGATCTAAAGGAGATATTGTTCTGAATGTCGCATCAAGTGGAATCGCGTCTTTGTTGTTACCTGGTGGTAGGACTGCCCATTCAAGATTTGGGATACCTCTTAATCCTGACGAGTTTTCATCATGTACTATTGCTCACGGAACAGATCAAGCTAATTTAATAAAAGAAGCATCGCTGATTATATGGGACGAAGCACCTATGATGAACAAGCACTGTTTCGAAGCTTTGGATAGAAGTCTTAGTGATATTGTTGGGAAACACAGAAACAAACCTTTTGGTGGAAAAGTTGTTGTTTTTGGAGGTGATTTTAGGCAGGTTCTACCAGTAATAAACGGAGGGTGTAGGGCAGACATTGTTTTTGCAACATTGAATTCTTCTTATCTATGGGAGCACTGTAAAGTTCTGAAACTGACTAAGAACATGCGGTTATTATCTGGTTGTTTGACAACAGAAGAGGCAAAGGATCTTAAGGAATTTTCGGATTGGATATTAAAAGTGGGTGAAGGCAAACTCGGAAAATCTAATGATGGTGAAGCTGAAATTGAAATCCCAAAGGAGTTTTTGATTACCAGCTCTGATGATCCTATAGAAGCTATCAGTAAAGCCGTGTATGGTGATTATTTATCCTTGCAAGAAAATAAAGATCCAAAATTCTTCCAAGAAAGAGCTATTCTATGTCCTACCAATGAAGATGTCAATATGGTTAATGATTACATGTTGGATAAGCTTGATGGTAATTTGTTGTTTTGTGCATTCGACTTTAATCTATTTAATTTAATGTTTAGTTATATCAACCAAATGTATTCTAATATCGTGTTTAATAAATTTGCAGGTGAAGAAAAGATATATACCAGTGCAGATAGTATTGACCCAATTGACAAAATTTCAGTGAATGATGAAGCTTTGGGTCCTGATTTTCTCAACAAAATTAAGGTATCTGGTTTGCCAAACCATATTCTTAGGCTCAAGGTCGGATGTCCTGTTATGGTTCTAAGAAACATAAATCCGGATGCTGGGTTAATGAATGGAACAAGGCTACAGATCACTCAACTTATGGATTTTATGGTTAAAGCTAAGATCATTACTGGAGAGAAAGTCGGGAATACAGTTTTTATTCCTAGATTGTTGATATCACCATCAGACACGAGATTGCCTTTTAAAATGCGCAGAAGGCAACTGCCTCTGGCTGTCGCTTTCGCAATAACGATTAACAAAAGTCAAGGGCAATCACTATCTGAAGTTGGTCTCTTTCTACAAAAACCTGTTTTTTCACATGGACAGCTATATGTGGCTGTTTCAAGGGTCACATCAAAGAAAGGACTCAAAATTCTGAGCCTCGACAAAGATGGCAAACCTAAAAATACAACTACTAATGTTGTTTTCAGAGAGGTTTTTAATAACCTGGAAACTTATGAGTGACAAGGTATTGTCTATGTATGTTATTTACTGTTTTTTTTATATATATATATAGAAATAACACTCGCAATTGTTTGGAATTAATGTTAGCCACAGATGATGCTATTTGAATCGATGGGGTTGAAGTTTCCATGATGTAGTGTGCAAAGAATTAATGAAGGTGCGTGGCTTTTACAAGCTTTAAAGGTAACAGTTTATTTTACATCACATCTCCGATTTGTGATCAACCATTAAAGAGATTTTTCTATTAATATTGGTTATGGTGTTTTCATCATTCAGACATACTTGTGTTTTGTGGAGCATCAAGTTCATGAAGCGTGGATAAGAAGATGGTTGTTTTAGTTTAAATTGTTTTCCTATAGTTCTATCAATTAACAATGTTCGTTTATTTAATATTGTGGAACATCTTTTTTATTTCAAGTATATGCATTCATTCACAAGAAACCAAATATTCATCATTATTCAATCAATACTATGAATTATTCAATCAATACTAAACTATATAGTATTATCTAAGGCAAATGTTCAATCTTATTTCTAAAGCAACCTGTTCCTACATTCTTTTCATGTAAGTTAAGATCGGAGTTACTAACCTTGATTTCTCGATACTTGCTTTTGCTAATAATGGTTTATCCGAAATTCTTTCTTCTTGCTCTGCTGCATTGCTAAAGTGATGATACACTGTAAAGAAACCTCATGACCAGATCGTCCAATACAATGGATGTAGACCTCACGGTTGTTAGGGAGATCACAATTGATGACAAGAGAAACCTGTTAAACAAATTTGATCAGGGCAATTCAACCTTTTCCATAATCTTAATGTGCATAATCTGAGACCTAAATAACAGAGACTACTAAACATCTATAATGTATACAATATATAGCAATAAGATATAGCCGACTTACTTGCTGCACATCAAGTAACAGAACGCATACATATGTCGTGATTGATGAGACCGTGAAGTTGTTAATCCTCATTTTCTCACTTAGCCAATCAACCTATAACATATGCAGAGCTATAGATTAGAGAGACATTAAAAAAGGCACAAGCAGATTTTCGAAAAGGACCGTGAAGATAGAAGATAACCGCTTGAGTGATAGTAAGCGGATCATAAAGATCACACTCAATCGAATTTCCCCTCTTCCTTCTCAACAGCAAGGAAAAATTTTGTAATGCCCTGAAAAATATGTAAAGAAAAGTCCGCCAGTGAAGCTTACGAGTTTACCATAGCGTTTAAACTAAAAATCAGCAACAAAAAATATTCAGTAGAAGAAACATACTTTTACAATCAACTCATCACGCTTCACAATTTTCTTCACTGGGTTTAGTAATAAACTATGATTTCATCTCCAAAATCTCGTGAGGAGAGTTGCAGAAACCAAGGAAACCTATACACAAATTAAATGTGAGAAATCAAATAACAGAATTTAGCTTCTCATTCGACAGTTGGTTAATTAAATGAAATCGACCAAATTTGTTTTAACAAAGTCAGATTCACTGTCTGATCTCAAATTTTGGTCAGAGGAACATCAACTATCACATGCAAACAAGAAAAACAACTTCAATCGATTAAAATAGCTTAATCTTATAATATAAATTAAAGTCGGATCAAAATACTAACCTTGATCATAGAAGAGACTGCAGAAGTAAATATCCAACTGATTTCCAGTTTCGTCGATCGATTCATGTTTGTTAGGGTTCTGTGAGGAGGAAAAAAAAATTCAGAGAAAGAGAAGTCGATCGAGGGAGAAACGTCGGTTACTTACCTTTCTGTTTTTTTCCCGGAAAAAAAAAATTGGGCTACCATTATTAAGATTATTACATGTCCAATATAGTACCCAATTTACTATCATCCTTTATGGGCCAGGTTTAAAATCGAAACCTGAAATATTTTTTGTTTTCTCACCTCATAAGAATTAAATATAAAATTCTAATAAAACAAAACTGACATACGTTATTTATATCACAAATAAATAATATTAGACTATTTAGAAATATTAATTCAAAAAAATTAACATATTGTTATAAATATATTTGTACAAAAACAGTTTTAATAACCATTAAATAATATAAAAATATATAAGACCAATAGAGTTGTAAGGCCAATTTCTTAAAAAAATTCAAAAATTGTTTTATATTTCAATTAAAAAATTCAAAATCTAAATATATGTATTTAATTATATGATAAAACATATACATTAACATTAAGTAGATAATCACACACATATGATATATAATTATGTCATCAAAAACATAAAAACATAATAAATAATAGTTACATGTAATCACACTAAAACATTTAATAATGACAATCAAAATTATGTATATAAAAACATCAGTTGAAAATAATTTTAAAAATAATATTCAAAACCCGCGCTTTCAAGCGCGGGTCAAGATCTAGTTTTTATTAAACCTAGGCACAGATCGGATATTCGGATTTTTTAAGATATTTGTGATTTGTTTCGTATGTTATGGATATTTAATTTTTGTATTTGCTTTGCTTCGGAGAAATACGGATATTCGGAAAAACGGATATCAGGAAAATAATTAGATATTTGCGGATATTTGCGAATACTTGCGGATATTTGCGAATATTTGCGGATGTTTGCGAATACTTACGGATATCTCATATGTTTTGATTAACAAATAATCTTAAAATTTCGATGCAAATTTTTTTTGTATAATATATTTTTTAATTCATATATAAAATAAAAATTTTAAAAATTAGTAAATCTACATATTTTGTAAAAAAATTAAACTTAGTTAACAATTATAATAACACAAAACTTAAGAAAAAAATATAATTATCATAAAATATTTGTTTCTTTTATGTACTCCTTTTGTATAAGTAATAATGTAAATAAAATCTGAAATCATATGTCAGAAAAACAATTATATAATTTTATGCATATAGAACTTTAAATATAACAAGAAATATATGTACTTATATATTGTCGGATCGGATCGGATAGGATATCTGCTTCCTAAAATTTTAATATTTGTGATTTTCTTCGTTTTTTACGGATATTAAATTTTAGTATTTGCTTCGATTTGTAAAGTTACGGATATCCGAATTTTTCGAATGAGATCGAATAGATCGAAGCTAATCAAACGATATTACGCCCTCCCTAATTTATTATTACACTAACTCTTTAGTTACGGTCCTAAGCCCAATAAGACTGATGTTTTGTTTGATGTAGGCAATTTAAGTGCAATGCTGTATACAGTTTACCAGGCCCATCAAAACATTATTGTAAATCTTAGGACACTAAAAATATAAAATACAGAGATATAAGTGATGATCTGTTAGGAAAAGTAAACAAGTTTAACCGTCCAACCAATCACATAAAAGTTGAAATGGATAACCATACATATGATATGACATTAATCACTTGGAAACTTACCAATTAAAGCCACTTATCGCGTGTCATAATCACAGAAGAAATCTAATTGCGATCAATCAAATTTCATCTGGTCACGTAATTAGCTTTGACTGGATAAAAAATATGTCGGTTTCAAGAACATTAAAATATTTAGTAGAGAAATTCTTCACCGAATCATTTCGCACTAAGAGTTTCGTAGAAATTTTTTAAGTCAAAATCTACACGAATACGCTCAGCTAAAATCAACCACTGGGATCAAGTTAAGGCCACGTGGACGAAGCTGAGCCCTCGTTAGCCAACACGTGGGACGTCTGGTTGACGAGTGATGACTGTGTAAACGTATCTGTCCTCGTGGCGTCACAAGCTCGTGACCGGTTAATTGACGGATAGTATAAAATAGTGATTATGAGATGTCGGTAGAGTTATGTGGCCACGTACTAAAGAGGGGAGGACACTATAACAACAAACATATTTTTATTACAAGGTTTGAACATTTCATCGACTGCCTGTTAGCCTACTGCCTGTTGTTACTAATCTTTTATTTAATAAGAATGGTCCGCTGTCTCATATTTTGTCTTTTAAATAAATTCCTGATAGTTTATGTCGTAAGTCGTAATACTCACATTAAATATGTTTTAGATTTTTTCTTATTTTATTTAATTCAAAATTTCTTCGAATTTTATATTTATGTAACATTTATTAATATTCTACAATATTTTGTTATTATTGATTAGATTTCTAATTTAAATATCCCAATATATTTATTGCATGTGATTATAGAAATCTACGAAATCTTGATTTATTTCATGTAATTATAGAAAAATCTATAATTACATGCAATAAATCAAGATTTCAAAGTGTGAAATTAGAGAAAGACTTCAATTAGTCCCCAAATATAAAGAAAGTGTAAGGTTTCCTATTTTTGTCGTATATTGCATATATTAAATTATTATATTCTTACAATGTTTTAACGTTTTCCATTTGACCACCTAACGACTGTACCGGTTAAACACGTGGGTCCCAAAGAATTAAGAACTTCAACCTCAAAATGCTCGCGGATTCAAACCTTCTCCGCCAAGTTGGTTTACCGGCTCTAACCGGTCCCACAACCACTAACTAAGGGACCCACACAAACTCTCTTGTACTTCTCTACCGTTATAAAGTACACCACCGGAATCCCACCGTTTCCTCTCTAAACCACACGAAGCTTTTCATTACTCACCTCTTCTTCCATCTCCACAATCTTTCGTCGCGATCATACGGTGAACTATTTAGTCTATCGTTGATTCTTTAAACTATTGAGAACCTTTATGTTTATGGTGTTTCTTGACCTGTTCTTGATTTGGTTTCACTAGGTTTTTAAAGAAGATGGATATCTTTGACAACTCTGACCTCGAATACCTCGTAGATGACTTTCACGGCTTCACTGACTCCGAAGATGATGAACCCTTTGGAGAGTTTGATCACAAGAGTGAAGCTGAGTCTGATTTCGAGGATGATCTTGAACCGGTATGATAAAAAAGCTCTTTTCTAGTTTAGTAGAGTGTTAATTAATTAATTATGATCAAACCTTATGAGTTATGTTAATTTTTAGAATCAGGAGGGTCAGACAAAGACTGATACGTCAGCGTTAGAAGCTAGGAACGGGAAAGACATACAAGGGATCCCTTGGGAGAGGCTTAATTACAGTAGGGATCAATACCGTTACAAGAGGTTGCAACAGTATAAGAACTTTGAGAGTCTCTTTAGGTCCAGAGAAGACCTTGACAAGGTTTGTAATTAAAACTTAGCTTGTATGTGTTTTTTTAGTTTGATCTGGATAAGGAGTTCTAGTTTTGTTGTTGACAGGAATGTTTGCAAGTAGATAAAGGAAAAAACTTTTATGACTTTCAGTTCAACACGAGGCTTGTCAAGTCCACTATTGCTCATTTTCAGGTAGTCAAGACAACTTTCCCAATTATGTTAGCAATTTTTGGTATAAATACTGTCACCTAATCTTGGGAGTCATCTAGGTTTTTGTCACTTCTTTTTTTTTTCATTTATAAATACTCTACTACTTAGCTCTTGTGTTTAATAATCGAGTCTGAAACTGTAAAAGTTAACTTATATGCACGTCGGCATGTTATAGTACCCGAGTTCTCTAGTTCATTTGTGAGATTATGGAATGATTGAAGTTCATGACATGCTTCTTAGAATCTCACTATTATTTCACTCCAAGTCTACAAAAGATGTATAACGTGTTTCTCTTGTATATGTTTATTTTCTTGGTTATAGAATTATAGATGCCTGTTTTCTCATGTGCACTGTTCCCCCACCTCAGCTATGAAGCTGGGGGTGTTGATTCACAAAAAGTCACTTTTGTTTTTTGCAGATCATCTTGAAAGGGTGCTTAATCTAACCTGCTCCGCTCCTAACTTCTCAAAAACTTATAATAATTTTAGGTTCAATGTTTAAGGTTCTAACCGATTCAAGAAAATTGTCAGGATATGTGTCTAGGATGGTCAAAGCAAAGTTTAAGAAGCATAACAAATTTTCTAAGTTCTCTTGCATTGCATTTAGCATAGCCCAGTGTCCATTGTAAGATCATCTAGTGTTCATTATAATCAAAACAGAGTAAGTTATACCGGAAAGTATCTCTTGAAGACTCATCACTACATCGTATGGATTTTGAGAAACAGTTACTATATGCTTTTAACATTTCTTAAACAGGTTGGGAGAGCAGCTGGCGCCATAAAGAAACCATTTTAATATGGTACGATAGGAAAACGTTTGCATATTTACAAGGACACTCTTTAACTTTGCCGTTACTCTTTTTTTTGCAGGGAATCTTTTTATGTTTGAACTTGCATATGAATTCTTTTTCATGATTTTGCATACGATACCATGCTCTCGTGATTATCAAACTTTCATTTTGTACATTTTCTGTAACACCTTGCATGTGTCATCAACACACTAGCCCTTAACACTCACATTAGATTCGCATAAGATTATTGAGAAGGGTCGCTCTGTTTCTCTTTGGCTTGTTTTTGTGTGTCAACTTACATGTTTCACTTCTCTCAAAACCTTGGTTGTGTCATGCACTCACTATCCCCTGGCATTCAGATTTAGATTACTAGGAAGGGCCACTCTTTCTCGCTCTTGGCTTGTGTTTTGTGTCTGAAGTTACATGTTCTCTTCTTTTGTTGTCTTTAAGATGACCAACGTGTATGATGTGAATCCTAATCTCCGTGGTCATATATATTTCAGCTGAGAAGCTTGCTATGGGCAACATCAAAGCACGACGTGTATTTCATGAAGAACTACTCCCTCATGCATTGGTCATCTTTGCTGCAAAGGAGCAAAGAAGTACTCAACGTGGCGAAGCCCATTGTTCCTACTATGGTAAGCAACTTCTTATATCACTTGTTCAACAACCTAGGGCTTCAAATTAAGTTAAACGTTTTTGGTAATTCAAGCTTCAGAAGCAGCCTGGATTGTTGTCGCAGTCTATATCAAGAGTCCAGATAAGCACCATGGCGGTTAAAGACGGTTTGATCGTTGCTGGAGGGTTCCAAGGAGAGCTGATCTGTAAGGTATTAAACACAGTTAATCTTTATACATTAGAGTGATTCTCACTCGCTGTGGTGTTTTGTATCACAGAGAACCAACGAACCTGGAGTTGCATTCTGTACTGTTCTAACATCAGTTGAAAACGACATCACAAACTCGGTCGATATATACAACGCACCAAGGTATTTAAAGAACATAGGCTAAACAGAAAATGTACATTGCTTGCCTTCTAACTCTAATACTTTGGTCTCTAAATCCATGTAGTGGCTCGTTAAGGGTTTTGACAGCGAACAATGATTGTACCGTCCGTGTACTTGACGCTACGAACTTCGCTATCCTCAACAATTTTGCCTTTGACTGGTCGGTAAATGTAAGTGAATAACCATCTCGTAGTTACAAAGGGGCTTCAAAAAAAAAATATACTGATTCAGCCGGAAAAAAAATATTCTATGTAAAAAAAATATGCAATAGATATGTATACTCGTGTGTTTCAAAACTGTTTATGTTTTACTATCTTTTGTAGAACGTCACGGCAAGTCCAGACGGTAAGCTAGTGGCAGTCTTGGGGGACAGTCCCGAGTGCTTACTAGCCGATGCTGGATCAGGAAAAGTGATCCACAGCCTCGAAGGCCATCTAGACTACTCGTTTTCATCAGCATGGCATCCAAACGGACAAATCCTAGCCACGGGGAACCAAGATACAACATGCAGGCTATGGGACGTGAGGAACTTGTCTAAGTCGCTAAAAGTGTTGAAAGGAAACATGGGAGCTATCAGAGCCTTGAGGTTTACGTGCGATGGACGGTTCTTAGCCATGGCTGAGCCAGCAGACTTTGTACACGTGTTTGACACGGAAGCTGGTTATAGTCAGTGTCAAGAGATTGACCTGTTTGGAGAAATAGCTGGAATCTCGTTTAGTCCTGACACTGAAGCCTTGTTCGTGGGAGTGGCTGATCGTACGTATGGTAGCTTGTTGGAGTTTAGTAGGAAGCGTAACAACTTGTATTTGGATTCCATTTTCTGATCATACTCTATAATACATGATACATCCTTTGGAGTTATTAGTTATATATATGTCTGAAGTTATGTCATGGTGTTAAGAGGGGTTAAGTCGTTTGTTTTTGTGGACTTTTGCACCTTTGTTGCCACTTTATGCAAGTTTGGAGATGATTATAAATTAGTTCTATGCAAGGTTATTGCGGTTTTATTGGTCCGGTTATATTAAGGGTTGGCTAATTGTATTTTGTTTTTGGGGTATGGTTGGGCTTTTGAACCAGTACCAAGATAAATACAATTTGAAAGAATGGTTGTTTAGACAATGCTTAGACATACTGTTGGGTGAGGTCATGGTGGATATTTTTGTTTTGGTCAGAAGAGCAAAGAAAAGTGATCAAGGACGGCCATGTGTGTGCGAGGGTGTGAGCCACTTAAGCAAATGTTAAAGCTTTACGTAACATTCCTCATATTACAACACCTAACTTTCTTCGTGGTGGAATGTTGTAACAACTAACTTTCTTGCCATCAGAAAACAAGAAGTCATGGATTCTATTTTCTTCGATGACTTTTCTTCCTTTTTGTTTTACTTTCAGAAGTGTCACATGTTGAGACTTCGTCATACTTTCTAGCGAACGTTATACCCATAATACCCATGAATCTACGTTAAGATATTATTGATCGAATATTTACGGTGTTACAATTCAAATTGGGAACTATGTCTATTGATAACAACAACGTAATCGAATCCGAAGCTTGTGTACTTACTTTGGATTTCCAGTCTGTAAAACGAAATTTGTACTAATAGTTGGTATTTTTTTTAAAGAAAGATGAGAAATGGACCATATGTCACGTTATTCACGGTATCACGCGAAAACGATAAAACCAAAGAGGAAAAAGGTATTATTATTTTCTGAAGGGGACAATTCACCTATAGCTCACATGATGCAATTCATCTTCCTCATTATCACGATGTCCAACTGCTTTGAAAACGATGACCCCCTTTTATTATATTTTCCTGCAAAATCTTTCTTTCAGGTAAACCTGCAAATTTTTAAAAATTTATTAGTGCGCTAAAAATTTAATGCTACAAAAAGAGTTATTAGTTTGCTAAAAGTTTACTGCTAGAGTAATTTTACTTTACTGTGCTGAGATTCAATGGATCAGACAAACATTTCAAAATTTTATTAGTTTTATGAGTCATATGACTAGAACAGAATTATTATATAAACAAAAAAAAAAAGAGGTAGAGGCATAAGTGGAATGGGGTTGGTTACATAAGTGGAAAGAGGTAGAGTAATTTTACCACACAGCTAATTTAGATGACGGCAGAATCTGAGCCACTGATTATGAAGATGTGGCATATGATCGTAGAGTTCAAAAGTCTTGAAACGGGGACTGTGTGACGGAAACCGCGTGAAGAAGAGAACTTTGTTGAAATTGGAAAGAAATACTTTTCAAAGTAACGATGAGATGATGGGCCACGCGCAATCCATGCCACTGATGTTATTGGATTCTACTACTTTTTTCCTTTTATCCTATTGTTTTCTTCTAATTAATGTCTTAGAACTTCGAGGCCGATGAAAGCTATATCCCCTGTATTACGAAGGATCTTTCCAGCTGATTCCGTGTATTACGTGTTTAGATCTCTTAATTTTTCAGATACCCTGCATAAAGAGTATTCACTGTCAAGACTCCTATGTCGATCATGTGTGTATAATGGAGTGAACATGATGCTGTGTCATAACATGTTTATTTATATATTGTTGTACTAACCCAAAATGTTACTATGAGTATTTTCGTGTTGGTTTTAGTGTCGAGGTAAATACAGATATAATACACCATCTTTTCATTACTCCTACAACGTGGCATGTTTCCTGGTATATACATGTACCATATGTGACATGCTTAAGATAAAGAAGAATACATATCATTTTTAAAAGAAACATAATGTGAGAGCTCCTGAGAACTTGAAAGTACATATAGTCGTGAATCAATATATCAAAATGTATGTAATTAGATGAAAAATGGGTCACGAAAAATAAAAGCAGATTGAAACATTTTGTCTTACACATGAATATGTGCATTAAAAACAGGTAGATTAGAGGGTGCTCTATGCAGTTGACTTTATGACATTACATGCGATAGCAGGTTAATCTATTTTTCTAAAAAGCCTTAAATATTGCTTCCATTTTATAACGAGGATTGCTTTAGCATTTATGTTATGTTCACTATTCCTTTTATTTGGCGCGCAGATCCGCCGTTGTTTTAGTCCACCGTGAATCTCAAGCTTCTTCCGCCGCAAACCGCTCACATGTTCAAAGATCACGTGCTTCCCACATGCGTCCTATACTTCGCCTCGCGTCTTCCAAGCTGACTTTTAAAGTATATTATAGAGGCCACTAGCTGGTTTCTCAATTTTTTAAACACAAGTGGTGTACTGGTGTTTATTTTCCTCGGGTATTTAACTATTTCATTATGGAGTTGGAGATAATTTTCTAAAGTTTGCGTATATACAAGCAATTACTTTATTCTTAATCTAGCGCTCTTGGAGAATCAACCTTGTTTTTAATCTTTTTGCCTTGGTTGATTATCCTGTAGAAATCAAACTTTTGTAACATTATAAGCAAGTACTTGGTAATGATGCAATGCATTTTACTAGCTAGACGTTACATATCGCATATATCGTGCATGCATTTTATCAGCATAATCCCGACCAAGATAAAAGTATCATAAATGTATAACTAGAATCATGTACGGTTGTATTATTGCCTTCTCTCCGTGGTATCCTCTGATTATGCGTGTTTGCATGTATACTATACTCATATCCGTCCAGGTTATTAGTCGTATTATAAGTACATTCGAAAAGTTAACCCCGGACATTGCACGAGTTTATCCTATTTTTTTTCGTATGGTCGGGAATTTGTATCGATGTTAAAGCTACTATAATAGCGATAAACCCAAGTTGTTCGGAGAATGCGGCTAGAAATAAAATACACAGCAAGATAAGATGGCGAAAGGTTCAGACTTTTGCTAAAAAATGAAGGTATGTAATTTAAAATTGGTGATATAATATGGCGATGATAATGGTGGAGTTCTCCGCCAATCCATCTCTAACGCTCTAGAGACTTCTTAATATTCTTGAAACCTTTTATACCAATTAAAGTCTAAACCACCCATTATAACCATCATGATATTACATGCGACTAAACCAAAAACTTTAAAAATTCAATAGTGATGTTAATCCATATCACTATCGGCGTCATATGATATTATTCTTAATTCCATATATTATTTATAATACGGCATCTATATTTGAATTTTGAACCACATTCGTTTGGCTAATTCCGTAGACAATTCGCGGTGATAACATGTTAATGATAAAGTGTCAAACATGGAAAACTGTCTGTATTGTAAATTAATCTGAATGAAAGAACTCACGTCCGCAGATGAATTTACTCATCACAGATATAGTTTAATTAATGTTTTGCATTGTATATCTATGAAATTAAATATTGTTTGTAGCATAGTTTATATAGATTGCTTATTATGTTCTCAAATACTAGTTGACTTTGAGCCAAGAGTAAATTTTGTTCGTAAACAATTCTCTCTTCACCTCCACTAATAAGAATGTAATAAAAATAGAAAAGGGTGACGAGCAAGTAGGTGACCAATTAATAAGAATATCACAACTATTTTGAAAGCAGCCCCTGTGCCGTCACTTACCAGCTTATTCTTATCTTTTCCTTATCATTATCACCAGCTAATTATTTATTGGCAAAGCACTAAAATATATCTTGTACATTCACAAAATTTATGTACTGTTGAATAAAAGACAAAGGCATGATCGATCTACAGTAATATGGCCAAGTTAAGATTTCAAAGTTACTAATCAATCATGTTAGCAGAAAAGATAATGTAAGGTTTATTCGGTATTAGATGTTTAACAGAAAAGTTTTTAAGTTTCAAACTGATTAATATCAGTCTTACCAATATGTCAAAGCCGACAACTAAGCTGCGATTAGTGGAGTGCGAACACAAGCCCAGAATGGTCAACAAAACAGGTATGACTATTGACTCCACATAACAAATGATAATATGACACATGGATTCAAAAGAGTAATTAGAGAAAAAAATTGCTTATACAACACGCGTCATCCATCCATCGACTGCATGCCATTCTCTGCACTTCTGCAGCTCACATGCTACGTAAAACAAATTCACCTGTCTTCGTTCTTTTTTTTTTTATAAAACATGTCTTCGTTCTTCGTATTCAAAAATTAAATAACACAAATTATTCTAAAATTAAATATTATAGTTTAATCTGCTTGTGAAAATATAAATATATTAATTAGACTGGTCATATAATCCAAGATAACGTTGGAATTTTTGATAAATTATTTTTTCAAATATTTTTTTTTGGATAAATTATAGCATTTTGTTTAAGGTTTTATTTTTCAAAAAAAAAAGATTTTATTTTCCACCAAATAGCACCTTCAAAATTAATCAACGACATTTACTGTACACCACCGTAAAGTTTACGGCGTAAACAAAATAATTCATCATGCAAGTTGCAAAAGTTTCTATTCATGAATAGTGTCAAATCAGTGATTTTTGGTATAATGTTGTTTCACGTTTTCAAAATATGGCAAAAAGTAAGAATATATTGTAAAAAATATACAAAATTTTATTCATCTTTTAATAGTGGTTTTTCATTTATTATTGAGCTGTTTTAAAATCATTCAACTTGCGAATTCTTTAGTTTTTATTCTGTTCACGAAGATATGCGGTAACTTTACGAGAAGTTTTCGGTGGGTTATAAAGTTTTATTTTAGTATTATATATGTCCAGAATATTATTTTTCTAGAAAATGGGAAATATCAAAATAAAATGCATAAAACGAAGATAATACGAATTAAAAATGAAATATAGTGTGAGGAAGCAACATCCACTATATAACGAGAGCCAAGCTGCAGAGGGTAGAGCATCCATCGGTGAGGCTGAGAGTAAATTCACTACAAAAAAAAACTGAGTGTCCTCCCACAAAAAAAATATTAGCTAAAAATCGCCATTGTCTTTCTCATTTGATCCCTGCTTCTTTCAAAAAGAAAAATCGGTTTCTAGGTTTATTTATGTTTGAATGGTTTTAATTGATTATTCATACGAAAATTCAAGCTTATGAAACTGTGTTTTTTCATCTGCACATTTAATTGAAAGATTTTTCTTCTAAATTTTTCTTTTTATTTTTCATAGACTGAGTGGAGGGTTATTTTTTGTTCCCTCTTCTTGGATCTAAACAAGGTTGCATATTTCAAACCTTTTTCGATCCATTTTATTTTGTTGAATCTTCTCGAGAAAACCCTGTTCTTTACTTTTGATAAGAACCAGGTGAATTTTTTTCGGATTCAAAACTTTATTTCTCTTTTAAAAAATTAAAATCTACAAATTATTATGGAAGCTGCTATGAATATGTACAGTAGCATAACGTTTCGACAGCCAGATTCGTTTGGTGGTGGTGAACTCATGGAAGCGCTTGTACCTTTTATCAATAGCGTTTCCACTTCTTCTTCTCCCGCGTCTGCGTTTATTCAACCCGCAGCGTCTGCGTTTTCTCCTTCTCTACCTACTTTCCCCGGATACTACCCGGAAGAATATTCAACGTTCATGACCCAACCGTTTTCTTACGGCTCGGATCTTCACCAAACCGGCCTAAACCACCTCTCTTCCTCCCAAACTCACCAGATCCACCATCCTCTTCCTCCCATGCACCATCAGAGCCACCACAACAACTCCTTCTCGAACCTACTCAGTCCTAAGCCACTACTCATGAAGCAGTCCGGATCCACCGGATCTTGTTTCGCCTACGGTGGTTCTCCGACGAAGCCGACGAAGCTATACAGAGGCGTGAGGCAACGTCACTGGGGAAAATGGGTGGCGGAGATCCGTTTGCCGCGGAACCGCACCCGTCTCTGGCTTGGGACGTTTGACACGGCGGAGGAAGCTGCCTTGGCTTACGACAAGGCGGCGTATAAGCTGCGCGGCGATTTCGCCCGGCTTAACTTCCCTAACCTACGTCACAACGGTTCCCACATCGGAGGCGAGTTCGGTGAGTACAAACCTCTTCACTCCACCGTCGACGCTAAGCTCGAAGCTATTTGTCAGAGCATGGCGGAGGCGGAGAAACAGGGCAAAACGACGTCAAAAGGATCCAAGAAACGTGCCTCGAAGAAAGCTGAGCCGGAGAAAGTCAAGGCGGAGGATAACTCGAACGCTGGATCTCCTCCGGTGACGGAGTTCGTTGAGTCCGCCGGTTCTTCGCCGTTGTCTGACTTAACGTTCGCCGACACGGAGGAGCCGCCGCAGTGGAACGAGACGTTCTCGTTGGAGAAGTATCCGTCGTACGAGATAGATTGGGCTAAGATCCTGTCTTGATCAGTGCGTGTACTTTGGTTTGGTTTGGTAAGAATAGGGGTAAAATAGGAATTTTAGAAGCCGCCTGTAATGGAATTTTTGGAAATTATATGGTGAGGCTAATAGAGTAATTATGTTTATGATTAGTGGGTTAAATCTCGTTGTTAATATTAATGTTTGTATTAGTCGTCTCTGTGTCGGTCAAGCTGCGTTTTTTTGTCATGCTTTGACCATGCCACAGATTTCATTTTATGTAATTTTTTTTTTTGTCTATGTAATTTCTAGCTTCCTGTTCTTTTCTTAATGCGATGTTTGTAGTTTAATTTTCTAGTAAAATGAAATCGTGCCTACGATCCTTATTTACATACTTATCTTACAAAGGCAAAAACATTTTAGACAACCCGTGGGATCTTCGAGTTAATGACTAAATATGCTCCATGGGAATGATATAAACATTTGATTTAGTTTGTTGCTTGCCTTTGTCAAAATGTTAAATGAGTCCCCAATTCTATTTGAAAAAGAACAAGGACTTTCACCCAAAGTTAACGTCAAAGGGTTTGGTGTCCTCCATCACTTTAAAAGCAAATTGCGGAACGTATAACAAGTGTGTTAATATCGACTAAGAACAAATTCACGATGTTTCGTTCGCTTAGCTCGGAATCGTATGTTTGATGGCTAGTAGTTTTTGTTATTACCGACAGAAAAATCATATTAGTGGAATTGATACGAAAATTCCCATGCAAATTTTGCGATCCACTAATGTTTGCAAGAAGTGTTAAAACAATAGAACGGTCGAGTAGCAAAACTTTTAAAGAACTGTTGCAACAATCCACATAACGTATAATTCATCACCTTCCACGTTTCATTTTGTTTGGATTTTTTATCGCTGGCGGATCAACTTCGTAGGAAGAAATCAATGTCAACTATGTATGATTCTTATCCGTTACAATTCACAAGTGGTGAAGCTTCGCGTGTTGTTAGATGTGACCGGCCATGCCGCAACTTTCGTGCAGCATCTTCTATCAGTTTATTTACTTATGAATACAATCAAGAAAATCAATAATTCGAACTGTAGTGAAGTAGAAAAAGACAAAGTCGGCGGATAAAATGATCGAATCTCCATCACACATTTTTATAAAAGTTAGATATGAATTTTCGTCAGTACCCAGTGGGTGGGTGACTCGAAGAAATAAAAGGAAAACACCCAAAAAGAGGAAGAAAATGGGTGCGAGTGATTCTGTAACTGAGCACGAGAGTTTTGGACTCATGTGTTTGTACTATCAAGTGTTCAGAAGAATCAGAATTCAGAACTATGTTTAGTTCTTATTTTTCATACGGACGTAAAATTTTAGATAGAAAATCTCAAGATACAATCTAAAATCGAATAATACAACAGTTTTCCATCAATTAAACTTAAATATTCAAAATATATCATATTGAATTCATTTTCTTAATTTTTTTTTTGAAAAAAGGCTTTCTATTTAAATCATTTTCTTGATTTTCTCAACTGAAAAAATGTCTTCCTTTTTTCTTTATAATACGCATTTGACACTATCATTCCGAACAAGAACAATAAGCTCATATCGTTTATGCGATTGCACGTCAGCCAAATTTGAACGTTTGCTCATATATTATTTTCTAAAAGTTTATTCTCTGTAAATATTTCAAATAATTTACAGAGGAATCTATACATTTTCTTGCATTAAGTATATTACAAGTAGAAATATTATAAGAGGAGAATTCCAAATTACGCAAAGGAAAGCATAAAGATGGAAAGTTTGAAAGAAACACAACACCAAAGGAGCCCACCAAAGATTATGTTCACACTCTATTTTCTCTTCTCTTTCACATTCATTTTCTCAACCATGTTTTGTACAAAAGTAGTTGAACTTTTAAGACATTGCATTGAATTCTCTAACACCATTATTATCTCTTGACGTGGGGTGTTGAATTAAAACTAGTATCAATCTAAGTAATTATATCCATTCTAGTAAATATCCATAATTAGTTCTAGATTTCAACTTAGACAAACAATTCAATGATTGTGTTGACAACTTTAAACCAATAAATTTGCTTGAATGACCCTCCATATGAGATACATAGTCAGCTATGAACATTTTAAAAAGTGGTAATCATGAGTTTGAATAAAAAGAGTTTATGCAACTCTATTCAAAATTAATTTTACAACACTTCTAAACTTGAGCTTCTTGAGCTGCTCATCATGTTCTTCATACAATGGTTTTGTATAACTCAGCCAAATTTACCAATCTCCATCTTTTTCTTTATCGCCCGTTGTCCATGATATACAAATGAATCAATGATTCCAGAAACTGTGAAAATGCCTACACGATAAACCAACATGTAGTTTTTTAGATTTGATGATTCTTACATCTATAAAGAAAGTATACTGATTCCAGAAGAGAGATCAGTCACACACCTCCTACTATAGCGCAAACATTAGTGAGGAAGTGCAAGAACTCCACATGCTGCTCTGTGAAAATCACCTGCAACAACAACACTCAAATTTAACATGTTAGAAATGAGGATAAACTAGTAAACACATACACACTAGTGTCTGATTCCGAGATACCTTAATTGGAGAAAGATCATAGAAAAAGAAAACACCAGGCATTGACTGCGTGCGTCCTGCTTCCGTTTTCTCGAAATGTTCAGTCACAGAGAACTACAAAGTACCAAAACCTCAATTCTAAGATAATATTACTACGGAAGTTACAGCCAAGTGTTTGAGACTCTGATCTGATAGATGGTTTCCTCACCTGGTTTGACTGAATAACATGGCCTTTAACATAAGTGTATTCAGTTGGTACAACCTGCAATCCAAAATTAAAGAAACAGAAGCACCAATCAAATCTATAATCATAGCAACATCCTCATAACTCTCTTCCCACTACTTATATAGGTTCTCAGTAACAAACAGAAGATACAACAGTATTGTCCCAAAATAACAAAACGGGGAGGTGGGCTGTGTAGAGGCTAACCTTGATAAAATACTGATACATGCCACTCAATGTCTCCTGAGTCCACTGCACACTGAGAAACCAAGAATAAGTTTCAGAAAGATAAGATGAAACTTAGTAACCTTACTAGACAAGAAGAGAGGTTATTTACCCATCTAAGGGATTCACTACACCAGGGAAATGATCACCGAAGGTAAGCCTGTTAACCTTGTGGCTTATCTAGTGACAACAATGTGTCAGACACACCATCATAATAATACAAAAGTTATAAAACTAAAAAATGGTTACTTCACTTACATTGTAAGTGTCTCCTTGGAACACTAACAGATCCTGTAAATGAAAGCCTGATTGACGGAAAGTTTTCCCAGGAACGAAATGAAAACTACCCGCCACTTTATTAACTTCCAAGAAACCGAATATATTACAACCTTCACCTTCCTCCTCCTTTACCCTTTGCACAAAACCTTCTCTTTTACACTGAACACAAACAAACACGTATATATATCATTCATTACAACTAGATGAGACTAGACTCACTCTAGTTCAGGCAACAAGATCAGCAACCCTATACATAAGTGAAGTCATCATCATACCTGGTCAATGATATTAGGGTCTGTCATGGCCCAACCTTTCTTTCTATAAGCTTCACGAACTTCCTCACATGAGTTACAGCATTCATCATCTGACTGCAAAGTATTAAGAATCAGAAGTAAAGAGAGGTAGAAACAAGTTTAAAAGCATGTAGGAGGAACTTACAGCTTCAGCTCCATAACAGGAACCACAATATGTTTCATTATGCGCTAGCCTGCCACCATGTTTTTGCAATGGATTTTCAATCTTAAAAGAAACAAAATCATCAGATCAGAGAATTAAGAAAACAGAATCTTTTCAAATTTCAATCCTTAAAAGACTTAGTAGTGATAGCTCAGACCTTTGTATGACCGATCCCATCTTGTCTTGTCTCAATAACATTACCATAAGAGTCTAACCTTCTCTTAGATATATCATGCCTCTACAACTCAATGACTAACAACAAGTCAACAACACATCACACTTTCTTTGTAACAGAGCCAAGACTAGAATTAAAGGTAAACACAAACCACATCTAGATGTTGCTCTCCACTAATATCCATAGAATCAAGGCTTACAATCGAACAAGCAAGAGCAGGGAAAGTCACATCGAACTGCAAAGAAAACAACAAAAATAGAAAGTCACCTCACCACATCTTTCTAAAGATAGAAACTTTCAATCTTAATGCAACAAAGAAACAAACTGTTGTCTACATTGATGCGCAGCTTCTCTCCTCTTGATGTGTCAACACGGAGCTGAGACTCAGTTACAGGATGAAGATAAAGTCCTTAAAAAAAAGATAAGTAAAGATTCAGAACTAGCTACACCAAAATTGAGATTTGAAAGAAAGTAAAAAATGCTTACGAAGCTCGGAGAAGAAAAGGATGAGCATGACGATGGAAGAAGCTAGTGTGATCAAGCCGCCGGAGAGTGTACGTCTGTAGAAGTCGTCGTTGATCTTAGGGTAAGCATCCAAGTTCTTCAATCTGTTCATCACGCCAGCCATTTTGCCAAAGGCTCTTTTTCACGATCTAGATGAATACATATATATTATATACGACAGTCGTATTCGTACAGTATACTTTAGTTTATACATTTTTTTTGTATTTCTGAAATTAATGGGCTCATCGCTCATGTCTTATTAGCTCATAATCGAATTTAAGCATAATTTTTTTCCAAAGGCCCATCTTTGTTAACCTTGATGAAAAACTTATGCCCAATTTTACATGAATTGTATTTTAATACGGTAGAAATTCTATAAATTAATAATTTATTAATTAATAATCTATATAAACTAATAAATTTTGTCCGTCTCAACCTAGATCGGTGTAAAATATGACATAAATCGATAAAATAATAAGATAATAATATTTTTAAAACTCCTATGTAAATATATAGTCCCATTAAAATTATAAATTAATAATATGTATATTTTTTATAAGTATAAACTAAATATTATATTGTTTATATTCACAATGAAAATGCATTTATTTTTCTTAACATTTTAATATATTTTGATAATATTTAGTAATATTTTATCAAAAACCATATAACAATTTAGAAAAACAGAAAAACATACACTAAATTTATAAAATTTAAATAATGTATATACGATAAAATCATATATTTTTCTATATAAAATAATCTAAAAAAACTTTCATAAATTAATATCTTTACAAATTAATAAAATTTTAAAATCTTAATATCTATATATATAAAATAGACTTTTATCTCTTCTTGGGACATGTGGAAGGGGACTTTGTTGACATGTGTCCCCTTCTTATATCTTTTTACATTTTAAATTTTTCTTCTTCTAGATTATTACAATTTGGTTCACCACTTTCTAATTGTGCAATATCCAATCATTTTCACAGTAATCATCATCCTTTTTAAGTTTGATAATCCATTTTATTAATTACGAAATACAAAATGAATAAAATAAAAAGTAAAATAATATAAATAAAATTTTAATTTTTAATTTATTCACAACTAAAAATGACATAAACTTCACTATTTTATTAGTTATTATTATTTTCTATTATTTCATTTATATATATTTATTTTAATATTCCAAGTTAAGAAAAATAAACTAGAAACACAACTCATGATCGAAACATAAAATCTCTATAATCATAGAGAAAAATAAAATGCTAAAGACACACTAACTAAATAACTGTTTAGAACTGAAACGATATAAAGAAAAAAAAATTAGCTCACTTTATCATAGAATGTTTTGGTTATAACAAAGAGATGTCGGAAAATAGTAGAAAGATAAACTCTGAGACAAAGCATCTTTCGAATACAAAAAAACACGAACAAAGACCAATACAAAGAACCAAGAAAGCGTGTTAACATATCATAAGCGCAGCCAGCAGGTAAGATGTACGAAGCGCCTTACAAAGTAAGCAAGCACAGAAAAACGTTCATACCAGCGGAGAACCACAAAACTCTAGATAAAAAAGACCAAAATTCCGATAATCTAATTTCAACACTTATACTAAGAAAAGCAGGGGAAGTAAACATACAGTCTGAAGGAGGGAGAATGAAAGTTAACCACCAAGAAACTTAAGTCCAAACTTGAGATCAGACACAACATCATAAATCTACAGAGCATACATGGAAAAAAACACTATCTAAACGTGGAGTCGCAAATTTGGCAAAATAGAAAGCCACTAGAGACACTAGCAGTGATGAAATCAGCAAATCATGGAGCCAACCTCAAACTATGAAAAAGAGCATAGAAGTCTGATGATCAAAAACCAGATCTTGAAAACCAACCGAACCGAAATTATCGACGGTAAGCTAACGAAGAAGAAATCAACATCAAAGACGAGAGACGAGTAGACTCTAATCTAACCTAAAGAGATCCTAACATCAACAAAAATATAAGTAAGAAAATGAGCAACCAATATTGACCGAAATAACTTATAACGCTGTGAGTAACAACCACACAACATGAAACTTATAAACTCAATCTATAACAAATACCAAACAATTTGAGGAATAACAAACACACAAAAGTGAATATTTTTTTGGTGAGGGTGAGAAGCAAAGCACAAGAAAAAAGCAAACAAAATACATAGATAGCGACGGCTTAATGTCAAAATATGGAGACAAAACACAAAACATCTTAAAGAATAATGTTCAAATAATTCAAATAAAAAATAAAATACATTTTATAACGTTAAAATGTTAATCTCAAAACAACAAATGCAAAGTTATTGAAATTTAATATCTTTTACATTAGATGCTTTACTATTATATACAAAACATATTATTGAAAAAGACAAACACAAAATATATAAACCTATCATTTTTTTTTTTGTCGACTTTTTTTTTGTCGACATAAACCTATCATCTATTACAATATAAACAATAAAACATTAAATAATATTCTTAACAAATAGAGATGACCACATAATTACATCATCCAAAAAAATTACTCACCTACAATAAATATCAAAAATTTCAATTTCTTAATACTAAAATTTATGATTAAAAATACGTCGTACCAACTTCAAATGTATATTTACGATCAAGATATATCTGATTGGTTAAATTGATATAGTTACAACTTCTTAATTTTGAAAAATCCAGAGCGAGAAGAAACTAGCGGTTAATATAACACCTATGATTATTTGCACCGCTCACAATATATAATTCATTGAAATCAACCTAGAAAAGTCCAAAGCATCAAACTATTATAACACCTCCCCATCACCCCAATATACAAAACTAGGTCTGAGCATAAATCTCGAACCAGAACCCGATCCGAAGTAAGAATATCGGTTCAGTTACAGATCTAGCCAAAAAAAAGAATCATTTCATTTACTTTGGGTTTTTGGTTCGGTTCCATTTTAGCTGATAACTGAAGAGTAACCCCGAGTTGAACCGAACAAATACAAAGCTAATAATATAAAACTTGATAAAAAAAAGTTCATTTTATTCCAAATGAGATGACTCAAAATAAAAAATAAATAAAAAAATAAAAAATGCAGTTTATATAACTAGCATGGATTTATCAGTTTAAGTTTTTAGGCATCTTTACTATCATATATAATTATTGATATATATATATATATATATTGTGAAAAGTAATATTTTTTACAACATAATATATATATATATACACACACACATATAAATATATAAATATAAACTCTAATTTAGTACAATCATTGTAAGATGAAGTACACATTTATAAATGATCTAAATCATAATTTAAATTAATAATTTTCAATCAAATAATAAACAATTCAGCTATTACACTTTCATGCATATATTTAAACTTAATTTTTTTTATAGTAACTTTGTAAAGAGTACAATCAAGTTAATAAATTTCATAAGATCATATACATATTTGTTTTCTAAAATATTGTTGAGAAAAATTATAGATTATAAAATCATAGTCAAATCATAACAATATTAGCAAAACCGGCGCGTACAAACCTCTAGTTATTAATATATAGAGATTTTACTGTAGGTGTCTGTTGACAGGCTTTTAGTGGGATTATTGGGTCCTAGGATATAACATCGCCAGGCTGATATTTCACGTCGCAAAATGTCTTTTAGTAGGCTTAATGGGTCTTAAAATTGGCTTCTAGTGGGTTTTATTAAGCTTATTGTAGTCCTAATGAATTTAGCGTTATAATTTATAAACCAATTCTTAATAGGATAAAATAACAAACAAGTCACCGGGGTCCCAAGTCTCTTTCCATTAGTCTTTCAGCTTCACTCGTTCGTCTTCCACTAATTAAGGTATTTCAATGTATTTTTTTCTTTTCCTAACCCAAGTGTTAGTAACTGTACAGAACTTGTGAGCACATGAACTCCAATCTACGTAAAAGAGTAAAAAAAAAGTGCCTCATTAACGAACTAGCACATCTTATTTGTGTTTGATAGAAGTTATGTGAATTCATGCATTTTAAAGCGATCAAGAACTAGCCATTATGTTAATATATTCTACTACTATAGGAAAACATAATCCAGATTTTCATTAAAAAAACAAAAGAATGAACTAGTTTATGAACCTTTTAATAAAGTAGCCTATTCAAGTAAATGTCGCGAAGATTTTGACGTTACATGAGAGACTTTGGTACTAAGGATCAAAATTTAGTTGGGTATGACAAAGAGCTTAGTGTGTACCGTAAAATGGACAAATGTATCCACTAGCTAATAAATCCAAAATTTGATAACATAATTAATATTAATATCCAAACTATTTTTTGTCAACAACTGTATAAATCTATGGGAAAGATAATATAATTTTTGCCTCCCCGCACAAGGAACTCAAAGTACGATTGCCTATCGGATATACTCGTTTAAATAAGCATAAGCAAAAACGACCCGTTCGTGGCAGATCTTGGGAACCAACATATACAACAAAAAATATTGGCAATACATGATTTGTATATATAAAGTATCGAATAAATAAATATGATATGTGTAATACTCTTTCGTATTGCGATTCACCTTCGAGATTTTATGCTTTTATATATTGCACAGCAGTGCACAAATGTATAACGACACTTTTTGTAAAATAGAAAGTATTATTTCCCATATAACCGGCCACTATAGTCAATGAGTCGCTAGCTATTCATATATACATTTAATACATGCATGGATTAGTTGAATATTTAAAATATGAGTAACAATAACAATCAATACATGCACAAATGCTTTTGCTTTCTAACCAACAAATTTCAATTGGCTGTTTATTGTATTCAACTATGCATGCATGCAGCATGTATTAAAATTAACCCTTATGATGGTGAACTCAAAGTTGACGCATACATAAGCGCATTGTAACATCTCCAACGGGATAATAGTAAAATTCAGCGGTTTTCAGCATGGTATACTTATAATTTTGAGTTGTCGATATATAATGTTGAAGACCCTCTTTTCCTGAATTGTGTTGTGTTCTCCAAAAGTTTCTTGCGAAGCACTCAAACTCTGACAGAAGCCTTAGTTTGGAGCATAAATTAGGAAAAGGAAGCTTCAAATCACATAAATCTGATTCTTTAATTTTGTTGTTTAGCGGCAAAGCAAAAGATTTATGTTTTAAATATTGTTCATATAATTCAAATACATATTAATTATATATTGATACCACGATAGGATTTTAAATGATGATATTATATTTTATATTTTAAAGTTTAGACTAACCGAACTAACATTGAATTGATCATTTGGAAGAAAGAACACTGAAGAAATAAGCTCCTTTAACTCTTGGGGCAAGACAGTTGAAATGTGACCCTAAGCTCCATCGAAGGGACCAACAAACCTTCAATCTTTTTTTTCTATAATAATTTTCTTTATCTGATATTATTGGAGAATAGCAAGAGGTGAGCCAAAAGACCGATTTACAAACTAGTAATATAAAAATATGAGTATCTTAGCCAATTTACAGAAACTTTAAATATTATTGCTACCAAAACAACGTAACAGTGAATTGAGAGTTGATCATATATTGCATCTGATAAATCATCCCATGTTTTTTTAATGTCTGGTTATAACCGTAAGAATCTTACCGTTGAATTTGAATCACATTTATTTTGATTTAAATATTAAAAGTATAATTTTCGATAACATTCGTATATTTTCTAGATAATGAATCTTTTTTTCGTCAAACATTACTTGCTTTACTAAAATCATGTCCGGATTACACTAATAACAAGCTAGGCTTGCTTTTGTCAATGAATTTGCCTGAGAGTTTTCCAAAGGAGGGATAAAAGAGTAGGATAGTAGACAGAAGAGAGTAGTAAGGTTTTTTATATCAGTAAATATATCCGCTATCTCATTCAAATCATTCCCTCCACAAAGGATTGAAATGAAGACTTGAGAGTCCGAAAATAAGTGGAGACTTGGTAACACGAGCTCCTTAGCCTTTCTGATCGCGTCTCGCATCGCCAGAACTTCTGTTGTAAGAGCTGAACCCACATGATCGTTCTGTTAGATGAACCCCGACAGAGGACGGCTCCTTCTTCATTCTTGATTATCTAGATAATGAATCTTTTGTTATCATTAAAAAAGAGATTTTGATTCTATCAATTACAATATTAGAACAAGTCACTATCTCGATCCAATTTTCTGATACGAATAACCTTGAGTTGAGAATCTTGAGATATATCAGTGAAAAGTTTAAAATTAAAGGCATTGTTCAATTAATAGATCTCTCCCAAGTCTATAAAGTTTAGGCAATTTACCAAATTCATTATGCATGATATATTAATATAATCTTCTTTCATACAAAGAACCGAGCTGGCTTGGACCTGCTAAAGAGCTTGGAAGATAATAAAATGTTAAACTAAAAACAAAAAAAGGCAGTTTTTTTGTAACACAAAACAATAAAGGGCAGTTATAACACAAAAAGGCAGCATTTTCACTATTGTGACTCTGTGGGGACCAATAAAATGTTCTTAAAAAAACGGAAGTTATTTCCAAGTCCTCGTTATGGAATCAGGACCTCGACTAAATTTGAAATCTCATGAATAAAAATTAACTAATCAACTTACACCTTAAATTAATTATATTTCTTCACAAATGGTTAAGAAGTCTGGTTTTTTTCCATTTGAACCTATTTCTGGTGGAAACCTAAGATTTGAAAAAAAAAATAAACGCTTGATAAACTCAAACGGTTGTATGTTACTCTCTGCTAATTGGCAAACCATACACGTAATCCTTGTTAGTGTTCTGCGTTCATAATGTATCATTCCAAATGCAACTAATTAGCAAACAAACCAGGATCATAATCCCAGTGCACTTCTCCAGTTTTTTCACACATTTTTAAGAACGCTTGTAAGTTATATATTTCCGTGTTTACCTGCTATTCATTTAATGTTTGTTATGTTCTAATACTTGTTTAATTAACAATGGATTAGATAATTAACAAAAACTTTTCATGTTTATGAGAATCCTCATTGTAAGTTCATCAGTTCATTTTGGATGTTACACCATTAACAATATATGCTGAATATATTAACAGAAACATTCTCGCTTTCACAAAATAATCATGGTATTAACAGTTTAGCAAGAAAAAAGAAAAAATCATGGTTCAAGTTTTACATTACGACGGTGTATACGCACACACTTATTTGCGCGATGAAGTAGTTGGCGATGCTACATTGCTACTAGTATTAGTTCAGCTTACAATATTGTTTTTTTTCGTCAACATGGTTTGAAACATATTTTTTTGTGTTTAAAAAAACATATTTTTTTTCTTAGACGGACATTAATTAAACTACATGTACACAGGAAATTAATGGAATATTTGAAAGGTGACACACATAAATCGAAAATTCTATGGTGAAAAAAAATTATATGGTGTCGGAAATATAATTTGGTATATGGATCTATGTTTACAATGAACTTTTGGGTTATATATGGGGACTAGTTCATGAACCCAACCATGCCGAATTAGCTTTTCTCTAACCGCCGCCAAATATAAAGTGAAATAAATCAAACCACCCCGCACAACGTCTTATTAACAGCACGAAAAGGATCGGAAACTTCCAGTCCATGTGTTCGTGACTGTGTTTATGTATGTACAAACAAACTAAAATACAATGGAGCTTAACTTATTAAAATAAAGAATAAAAACTTTAGGTTATTGTCCCCGTCGGAACAGGAAATCTAAAGGGTTTCTAGTTTCGTGCCCTTTGTGGATTCTCAAGTAACAAAAGTCAAGAATGTTGACCCATGTTGTCGTCTTTAGTTATGAAATTATATTCAGATTAACATCAATTAGACGTAATTTAATTATAAATTAAAACGCAGTACAACAAACCGTCGCGTATTACTTTCAGATATAAAAATAATGCGTGAAGCCGTACGTAGAATGCGAAAATGGGCATGCATCTGCAATGAGAACCAATGAAAGAGAAAAGTTATGCACGCAGGATTTTATTATATGGTTTTTATTGAATGACAAACTCGTAGAGAGTTTATAGCTAATAGTTTTGGCTGAATACCGCAAAAATGTTAGATAGATTTGGGTGCAATTGTTTTTGTTCCTGTGGGCGTTCATCCTTCTCGTACATATATTCGCTTTATTTCTTTTTGCTTTCCGGATTTAAGGTATATTTTAAAAGATGTTTAAAGATTCCTATTAAAGTAGCCCAAAATTTTCAGTTTCTCTAGTTTGGTGAGCCTATACATCTGTGTGCTATGGTTTTAGCAGGTTATCATAATGTGATGGCTAGACCGTAAGACAACATTTAAACCTTAATTTGTTATAACCATTAGCATATATAATTTAACTCATGTATACATGCAAGCATATATACTTTCATACGTTTGTTAAAAATAAAAAACTTTCATACTATATTTGATCATTTGATTTACTGCATCTTTATTGACTTGTATTGCTTTTCCATACAAAACCAAAACCTAACGTATAATAAAAACAGAAAAGGACTTAAAGAAAACTAAATAATTCGATATAGCATATGTTTACCCCTAAGGCCCTAAAATATATACTCCCTCTGTTTCTGAATAAGTGTCATTCTGACATTATTCACGCAGATTAAGAAATCATTTAATTTTGCATGTTTTCCATATAAAAACACTATTACCCATACACTTACTCCTATTTCAACCAATAGAAAAATAATCTGCAGAATAAAATTAATAAATTTTGCATTGAAAACCTAAAACGACACTTATTTTGCAACGAAAAATTTCTTCTACAATGACACTTATTAAAAAATAGAGGGAGTATTAAATAGCATTTGTTATTTTTCGAGATGGAAATATTTTGTTTTCATTCTCTTGTAATACTTGACCTCTTAATCTCCCATCGAAAACATGTTTTAAATGAAGAACAAACCAAAATTCATAAGAGAAAAAGGTATTATGTCATCTTTTGTAGTATTAATTTTGGTATATAACACATTTATTGTATTACACACTTCCTCCGTCTGACAAAAAAAAGAAGTATTACATATTTTCTTTATTTCATATCAAGTGTCTTCACTGTGTATATTTTTCTTAAAATTGTTTTTAAGTTTAGTTTTATATTTTCAGTATATATGTTTGATAATTTGTCCATCTTTAAAATCATTAGCTAATAAAACCAACAAAATAATGCATTGGTTAGAGATAAAATGAAATATTTATAAATTTTAATATGGGTGAAAAATTATAACAACGAATATTTTAAAAAGAGCAATTTATATACACATAATGAAGATTTATGTGTACACATATATATCATATATGTAGTGGCTATTGAGCGGTTTTTTGGACGCCAACTTCTTATATTAGAATAAATGTCTAATAAAGGACTTAGACGAATATAACCGAATGGGTAGAAATCTACAAAGAAGTCTTTGAATGTGCTGACATGGCTTTTGGTGAAGTTTAACCTTCTCGTGATTCTTAAATTTACGAATATTATGTCGGATACGATTAGCCAAGATTATGTAAAAGATATGGTTTTGATCAAATTTTTAGATTTAGTAAGACGTTGTGTATTCTAGGAATTTAAGTAATCTTGAATGCTCAAGGTTAGTGATTCCATAATATAAAAGAATAATGATAGTTAGCTACACCAAGTATCCGCCATCACACGACTAACCATACCAACTATAGAAATGCATGTTTAACTACACTAACTATATGTTATGCATGATCACATCCCTCAAGTTTATGATATTATGTAACCAACATCATTAGCTAAATCTTTTTCTGAATGAATGTAAAATTTATTCAATTAAAAACTTATTTACATCAAATGCTCTTGTTTTTGACATTTAGAAAATCAGAAAACTTCAAGTTAAGAAACACAATTTCTCAAGTGTATCAAGCTTTTGTCTCAAACCTTTTGCATATAACCCTTCTCGAGATACTTTTCCCCCTTTCCTTTCAGCAGAAGCAGCTTCAAACAGATCTGCTTATCAACCAGTTTGATGATAGTGTTTTCATCTGTCGGCTTCTCTCCATGCCGACATTCATTCCATTTTCTCCATAAGTTATGTGCCAAAGCTTGAAATGTGTGATTGGTGGTGTGCACGTGGACAATGGAGACTAAATTTTGTTAACCTTCTCATTTCTCTTTAAGACAAATTTTAATTAGGGGTGGGACATAATATCTGAGATTCAGATCCGATCTGAGATCCGATTTGTATCTACTATGGGGTGCTCAGATCCGGATTCGAGATCCGATTCGTATCCACTCTAGGGTGCCCGGATCCAGATTATAAAATATCTAATTCGTCGAATCCGGATCTGGATATCTAAATTTTTAGGTCCAAATATCCAGATCCAGATCCGATTCTTTTAAATATATTAAATTTAAATTTTTATTAATAAATATATTTGATTTATTAATATCTATACATAAACTTAGTCTTATAATATTATATTTTAATTTTAATAATATTATATGCATAAATACATTCATAAGAAAGTATTTTATTTATGTAATATTTTTAGATTTTTTTTGGTTGATCATGTCTTATGTTAGAAGAACATGTGTATTTATCTTTTGGATGTTTTAGCAACATTCTCGGGTTTCTCAGGTTATTTGGATTTTTTTGCTTATTTTGATTTTTTATGTTTAAAATAAGCAGTTCCAAATTATTTTTTTCTTTTATTTTATCTGGTCAAAATTAAAATAAATTAAAAAATAAGATAAATTATTTCGGATTAAAATCTGTTATAACATAAAAACTTTGACGTTCACGTGTACATCACCGATCACTCTGATTTAGTTAATGATATTAGTTATATAACATTATAAACTTGGAGGATATGATCATGTATAACATATAATTGGTGTAGTTAAATATGCATTTATATAATTGGCATGACTAACTATATGATCGCGGATATTTGGTATAACTGACTATCATTTTTTCTAATATAAAACATCTCCAGCCGTTTTGAGTCATTACATTCATTGAATTATATTTTATCCCGAGACTTCATATTCAAAACACAAAACAGTTGGAAAGTAAATATTTTTTTAAAACATATTAGCTGACTATTCCAACAGATTCATTCCACAAGCCTAGCCTCTTATCTTTTTATTCCTTATTTTATCTAACTTTTATCTACCCATGTAACCGTAGACCGGCCATAATCAGTTTTTGCAGCGTATTACAACGAAAACTTTTAATTTTACCTGACTAGCTACTTGCTGTTAAGCTAAATCAATACTATTAACTGTTTTAAATCAAAACAAGACTCAAGTAAATCTAACTACTAAAATTGATCAAGCAAATAACCATTCATAACATAGCTCGCATTAAAAACCAAAGGCTGATTTCTTAAAACAAAAATAAAATAAGAATGAGTTAAAACGAATTTAAAGGCTGAAAAATAGAGATAGAGAGAGGAGTATAATGTGGCCAAAAAGGTACACAGGGAGCCACCAATGATGAAGTTTTTTCAATTTCTTTTCTCTCGTTACTTAACTCTTCTTCTCGCACTTCTTATAAATTCCTCTTCTCCTCCTCCCCATTTCCTCCACCTCCTCACACTCTCTCGTTCTCTTTACATCTCTATTAATCTCTGTCTCGCCTCTCGTTCTCAACACTTGTGAGAAATATGATGAACCAGAATGTTATCGTCTCCGACAGAAAACCCGTCTTGGGTTCGAAAACCATCAATGTCTCTGTCTCTAACTCTCCCCTGTTCTCTTCTCCTCCCACTTACTTTACCTTTCCTCGTCGAAAGTTCTTGGAACTTCTCGAAGCAGCCGACAAAAGCAGCAACAAGAACAATATCGGTGCTTGTAAGATTGCATCTTGGGTCGACTCCATGCGTGATTCTTCTCCTACACGTCTCAGATCCTCTTGTCACGACTCTGTCTCAGATAACGAGCATAAAACACCTTGGACTGTACGTTAACTATTTTTTACCTCGAATCTAAATTTACCCGTTTCAAGATTTTGGTATATCTCATCATGTTTTCGTATTTCTTTGATTAGGTTCGATTTCCATCGGCTTTAAATATGTTTGATGAGATTGTGAATGCTGCTAAAGGGAAACAAATTGTTATGTTTCTTGATTACGATGGGACGCTTTCTCCCATAGTTGAAGATCCTGACAAAGCTTACATAACACATGAGGTTTATATTCTGTTCCATGGCTAATTAAATTATTCTTTTGGGGGTTTTAATTAATTAATTTTTGGATTTAGTAATAATTTCATTTTTTATTACAGATGCGAGAGGTTGTAAAGAATGTGGCTCTAAACTTCCCAACTGCTATAGTCACTGGAAGA
The DNA here is from genome assembly GCA_026261945.1 of Hirschfeldia incana. NCBI lineage: Eukaryota > Viridiplantae > Streptophyta > Magnoliopsida > Brassicales > Brassicaceae > Hirschfeldia > Hirschfeldia incana. The sequence goes on from JABCMI010000036.1 coordinate 2,912,568, forward strand.
TCCATCGATAAGGTACATTACATTTTTACTAAATACTTACTGTTTGATATATTTTCAAATTAAACGCATATAATATACTCTATTTATTAACTATGTGAGATATGTGTAAATATTTTCAGGTTCGTGGTTTTGTCAGACTCAATGAGATTTACTACGCGGGAAGCCATGGCATGGACATCGAGGGCCCGACCAACGAAAATGCTTACGGCGAGGTGAGAAAACAATGTAGAAAATATTGCTACACAATAAAAATAGTTGTTTGATTTTTTTTTTTAAATATTTATTTTGATGTGGAATGGTGACAGAATAATCAAGGAGTGCTGTTTCAACCTGCTCGTGAATTTGTACCCATGATCGAGAAGGTGCATTTTGAGATTATTTTTCTATTCACATAAATAATCGAATTACGGAGAGTGAAAGTGAAACAGTAATAAATATATTTAACCTTTTTGTCTATATATAATTTAGGTGTTTAAGATATTGGAGGAAAAGACAAAATGGATCCCTGGGGCTATGGTTGAGAACAACAAGTTTTGTCTGTCCGTACATTTTCGACGTGTTGATGAGAAAGTAAGAAGAAGAACGCTCATGAAAGCAAAAAAAAAAAAAGAACTTTTCGCTTCTGTGAAAATAGTCTAAATTGCTTAATGTTATCTTTTTTACCCAAAGTATTTCGAAAACTTAAGTCTTATTTCTTGAAATAAAAAATATGCTGAAGATGAATCAGGTACTTCACTCTGCAGTAAGAAAAAACACAAAGCAAGCACCAGCAATATTATATAATTATACTTATTGTGGGCACCGCATTACTGATATTTACCAGCAACAATACTTTTCATAAAGTGCCTAACAATTATTTATTTATGTACATTTTCTGTTTCTAACAGAGATGGACCGCATTAGCAGAACAAGTAAAATCAGTGATAATTGATTATCCACAGCTGAAACTAACCCAAGGTAGAAAGGTAAAGTTGATCTGCCTCTCCCTCTTTTAGTTTTTAGTAGTCATTAAAAGGCTAATAAAGCATATATATGCTGAATAACGGTAACAATAATAATAGTGATAATAATAATAAGAGAATAAACATCACTTTTCTTTTTTTTCTGTAAAACAGGTGCTTGAAATCCGCCCTACAATCAAATGGGACAAGGGCAAGGCTCTCAATTTTTTGCTAAAATCATTAGGTGAGAGAAGAGAATCCACTTTGATAGATATTTTTATTCATTGGGGGAAAGATTTTCAATCTGCTTATTCTTATATTTTGGTCTGATTAAAATAGGGTTTGAAAAGTCGGAAGATGTTGTTCCTGTGTATATTGGAGATGACCGTACCGATGAAGATGCGTTTAAGGTATGGTGACATTTAACAAGTTTACGTACCATCAACTACTATTATTTTTTTACAAAAAAAAAAAGCTACTGTTATTTTTGAAGGTTTAAAATACCATTTATTCTACAGTTCGACTGATATTGACATAGATTTTTTTTTTTGTAATTGGCTTTCTTAATTTACTATTGACATAGAAAATTAACCATATAATTCGATAGGTTTTACGTGAACGGGGACAAGGTTTTGGGATTCTTGTCTCAAAAGTTCCAAAAGAAACCAATGCCTCTTACTCTCTCCAAGACCCTTCTCAGGTACACTACGTTTTACCCTTTTGATGAAATATTTGAAACTACTATAATTATTATCGGTAATTATTTATTAAGGGAACCCATTTTTATTTGCAGGTTAATGAGTTTTTGAGGCGTTTAGTAGAGTGGAAGAGAAAGACAGTCAGGGAAGCTTGAAAAACAAACATGCAACATTAATAATACCTGAGTTTATTGTACAAATTCTGAGGAGAAAATAATCAGTATGTATAGGCAACTTTCTACAAAAACTAGTACTTGACTATAGTACTAGATTCCCAGAGGGTATTTTTTTTGGAACTTTACCTAGAGAGGTGTCTTGGCCAGAAGCATCTTTTTTACCTCTCTACATCAATCGAGAGACTGTAAATTTGGTCTAACGATTCAGAAAATGAAGAAAAAACAATTAATATCATTTCCGTTCATCATCTTCTTCGTTTTTCAGTTCCTCATCCTCGCATAATTCAACATCTTTTTCTGAACTGCTAATTCAACATCTTCTAGTTGCTTTTTGACAAACATCTTTTTTGCTGTACATGTACTGTTTAATTACTGAATATGGATTAGGGTATCATTATATTCCATAACCTTAATCCACCTCTTAGATACTAAACCGTAAACTCTAACAACTAAACCCAAACTCAAAAAAGATAAGAAAGATATTTTAATAATTTTCCACTTTGTATACAATTTTTTAACAAAAAAAATATTTAGTGCTAAATAAGAGTATTCCTCTTTTACTAATTCACTTATCATTTAAATCACACGAATGCATATGCATATAACTAAGTATTATAAGTAGGATAGAAAATCATTAAGATTAGGTTAAATATTTTTTTAGGAAAGTAGTATCACATACGACGGAAAGTACTGTTTTGCAGTGAAAGAAAATCGATATTTTCTATTAATGTAAACACTAAAAAGTAGAATGCAAAAATAATTCTATGAGTTTGGGTGACACCGTGACAGAAGGAACACAGTACCATAAACCCAACAAATTCAAATACCGAAATAGTATTAGAGTTTGCTGTGTATACATATATATATCGGATTACTAACTTGAATTTTTAAAATGAGAGCTTGTTTAACTCCCTATAGAGTTTGAAGTATTAGAAGAATAAAAGAAAGCCATTTATCATTCATATATAGTAAGCTCATTTACTGGTTAGGGATTTTGAACGATCGGGACTGAGGTGAGGGAACCGAGAAGAAAAACAAGGGAAATACATCTAGTTTTCCACTACTATCGCTACAAGATAATATATCATTTCTGAAATATCTCTTATATATTTTATTATTATGAAGTGATTTGTATGCGTCGTTAATACATTTATTAAATATTTACAACTCTTAATCAGACATTGTAACATGATCAGACATTGTAATATATCTTGACATTGTAATATTTAAATAGTGTCAGATTATAGTGTTATGATTAGACACTATTTAAATATTATGCTCGTTGAATACAACTCTTATGATTAGACATTGTAACATTAGCAACCGAAAATTTAATAGACTAGTACAATCTTGCCAGAAAAAAAACTCCGAATTAATTAAACAAACACGTGATTTCAAAGGATATGCAATGGAGTTCTAGTTAAACCGAAGCCCGATATATTTCAATTAACATCTAAGAGATATTCTTGATAATATCAATATAAGATATTCATGATCGATTATGATAGCTATGAGCCTATGATTCATGGGTTTATCCATTTATTTTTAGTCTTTTAGATGAGAACTGCATAACTTAAACATGTTACTCGTCGGACGATCTTGACAGTGCGATAAGAAGTCATAAATAAATATTATCTTTGCAAAAACTAATATTTATTATGGCAACCTGCATGGAGATGAAATATTAAGTACAAGTTGCATGCAGATCAAGAACATGCAAACTACTGAGACAGATTTTGTTTAATTGTAACTTTTTTGTAATAAACTAATCCTCTCCAGATATCTGAGATAACTAAAGTCGCGAGTTTTAAGCAACACTACTTTTCTTTACAAAATAAATGTGCATTTAAATCATCATAACTATATCAGTTCATCTATAATATTATAATACACTATCAATCCTTACTGCTTACTGTTATAAGCCATGGAAACAAGTTCAACAAGTGCGAAATATACTTATTTTCCCAAAACAAGCGATTTGTTTCTTTTTCTGAAATTCTATATTTAATGATAAATTGACATAGTTAGATAAGTAATGTTCTAGAACTATGGATTTTTACATCACAAATACGTCGTGATATAATTTAACAATTGTGTATATATGTTTAAAAAAAGTAAAAGCGACACGAAAGAATCTTGTGAAAGTGAGGTCTCTTTTGTTTTCTCCTTTGAAGGAACTTTCCATTAATTAAACAACAAAAAAAAGAATCACTTATCCTATTATAATGTATTAGAACATCTCCAAAAAACAACTTCATTTTTTAAATCGGCAAAACTTCAAATTTGAAATTTGGTAGTTTTATGATCTTTGATGTGGGTTAAAAATACTGGGCTTGCTCTGAACACTAGCCTTAGGCTTGTATTTTCTTTTTCTCATGCAATTTAATATGAAAGCTTTTTTTTTTTAAAAAGAAGAAATTCGAGGATGGTATTTTTCAATAGAACAACTTCAAATTAAACTTTTTTTTATTTGTTACACTATAGTCCTTTTATTTATAAAAAATATCAAAAATCATAAAACTTTCGCTTAGCAATAGAACATATAATAAAAATATTACACAGGCTATTAATTAGTAAGATAATACATTTTAATAGAATATTACATGTATTTTAAATTATACTTTTACTGTTATTTTATAGATCAGAAGCTAAAAATTATTGAATCATGTATTTTTCGTTAATTGGTTTAATATTTTTGTTTTATATAATTTTTTTATTTATTTTTGCTTTATAATTTGCATTAGATATGTATTGTAATATTGTTTTGCATATATATTTCGCTCTGTTATTAATATATTTGTATTTTGCATAAAATAAAAATTTATAAGGATTAAAATGATAACTCTGAAAACTGATATTATTTTAAAAATAGATAATTGAAAATATTTAAAAGTATGAAATTTAAAATGTGAAGTTTTGTATAGAAGAACTGTTCAAAATTTTATTTTCTTAAAAACTTTTGAAATTGTTTTTAGAAGTATCATATTTAAAGTTCTTAAGTTGTTTTTAGAGATGCTCTTATGTATGTATATATGGAATAGTGTATTATTTTTCAATGGTAGGTGGTGAAAAGGAAAACCGCTATAAAGTAACACTACTTAGGTTGAATGAGGAGTTGGAATCCACTTAAAGTGGTTGAATTTATGTAAAATAAACATATAAAGCTATATATGCTATATACTATGTTATTTTGCACTAATCCTTTATTTTCTAATGTGTTAGATATGTTTGGACTTAAAGTGGGACAACCAACGTGCTTCCATTCCACGAGAAGACATGATTCGATACGTGTAAAGAAGCTAAAGCTGCTAAGTGTGTGTATCTCACTTATATTTACCAATTACCAATATTCATATAATTATTGAGATATTATTTAAAGAAGAAACCCCATCATTGGTAATCCAACTTGAAAAGAAAGAAACTAAAAAACTAAGTACGATTTCCTCCAATTATTGGAATCAACTCTATTTGCCAGTTTAACTATATCGTAGCTTCTACCTATTTAGCATTTTTTTCTAAACATATCACTGTTTATTTGTGTTTCTTATAAGTGACCAAAAATATATAGGACCAGATCCAGATATATCAAATCTTCCAAAATTTAGTTTCATTTAACTTTTCCAAAGTTTAGTTTCACCTAACTGTACCTAATAAACAATACATTCTATATTTTGTGAAAACCTTTTATTAAAAAACCCAGTATATTATACATTGCATTTTGTATTTATAACTTCTTGTTTTCAGCGCAAGAATCATTCGATGGGGTGTTTAACGAAACTTTTCGCGGAAGATCTATTCACCCCGATAACGACGGGAAGCTAGATACCGCAAACGAGATACATTGTATTAACAAATAAGAATGAGAAATGTGAAAGACTTAGGGGGTGTATTCAACTAGAAGTTTTAAGTAATTTGTATTAAATTGATAAATTCACTGTTATTCAAACATGAATTTTAAAAAAAATACTTTAAAATTTAGTGTTATTGAACTTGTCATTTCACAAAACACTATGAAATCTACTGTTATTGAACAAAATTTAAGTAGGTGATTTTAGAGTACTTTAAATGTTTTTAAAGTATTTTAAGGGAGTTTCTTAGTTATAAAAATATCCAAATCTCACTGTTTTAGATGAGATTCTAGAGTATTTTAACAAAAATCATCTCAAATTCTCCAATTCTCATGCAATCATCTACAAACTTATTGAAAATCAAATCACTTCAATTTCAGATTCAACATTTAATGTATTCATAAATAGATGATTTGGATGTTGACAAAAAAATGAATAATGTATGACTAAGAAAATACATACAAAAAGAAAAGAAAAAGAGAGCAAACATAGTTTGTTTTTCTGTGACAGCTATCACCGAGTCACCAAACTATGCACACGAACAATGGGGTTCGTGTGTTATTCTCTGGATCTGTGTCCCAGATCAATAAGTAGTAGTATGTATTTCATTTTGTTGAGACCAACAAGTAGTATGATATTTCATTTTGCTGAGACCAATTAAAATCTCCAAATCCTATATATGTGTATATATTTCCAGCAATGGTTGAGACTATCTAAATTACATTATAGTATTATGTGTAAATTATTAAATAAATAATAGTAACATTTTTGTTTTGCCTTGTTATTTTTTGGGGGTACCTGGACGACGTTATTAGTCTTTCTCGATACTGATTTTGAATGATTCATATATCCTATTTCTTGGAGCAATGCCAACTAACAAGCAGGTTCACTGTTCTGTGTACAGTTTCACTTAACTAACTCCACCCATTTAGTAATTGTTAACTAAAAGTATACATGAATATGCTTACTGCGTAAGTATTAAATTTCATAATCTATGTATGCAAATATATATATATATTCCCTAGTTACAGCTTAAACCCCATCATGTCAAAGCTCTAGGGACCAATTAAAGCTAACAGGCATCTTAATAAAGGTAACGGGACCATTAATTAGATTCTCATTATTAGTTAATTACGTTTAGTGAGGCAATAATTCATGTTTTTAAGCATATACGTGTCATTCTAATGGTCCCCTCCTCCCTTCTCTGTTCACTTCTCCCATGTTGTAGGCTTAGAGTAATGTGCGTACTCTACATTTTTAAGTTACTAAAACGATAAGTCTAAATTTAATTGGACAATTATGATTTAAGATCATGTGAATAAGTGTTCTTGGTCTGGGGGCATATCTAGTTTCGTTCCAATAATTATCCGCTTTCAGGTTTTCTGCACTATTTTATAATCTTACTGCATTATGAGATATTGGAGAAAGGATAAAACAATATATTTGTAGAAGCTAAAGCTAGGGTTATAGGGTTAGCTGCTTAGATCTTATTCTTATAAACTGATTTTAGTGGTTAATTGTTATACTAGCCCTTAGATATGTTCTTAGAGCATGATTAACCCTGTCCCTTGACTGAACCCTTAACCACATTTTAATGAAAATAATAATAAAAAAGGAAAGAAGTAGAAGACTCGCCCCTTCTGTAAGGTCTGGAAGGCCCGCCCCTTGTGAGACGCGTGTCAAGAGGAGATAGGAGATAGGAGAGAGGCGAGGAAAAAAACGATTGGGTTTCTGGTTCTTTCTCTCGTCGACGAAGGAAGGAAAGAGGAGATTACATGAATGATGAATCTCGTCGGTTGTTCTCGTCGTTGATTCTTCTCGTTGGTGGCTCTCATCGTCAATTCTTCTCATCGGTGTCTCTTCTCATTGATTCTCGCTGGCTCGTCTCGACGAATCGCGGTGGCTATCCTTGAAGAACGACGGTGGGATAAAATCTGTGGCTCTCCTCGACGATGAAAATCGGCGGTTGCTGCTGATTGCAATCGAAAGGTGAACTCAATTTTCTTCTAATTTTTCGTCTGCTTGAGTTCCTTTGTTCTTGTTCTCTGTATTAATTCCAGAACTATTAAAGTTTTTGTTTCTCGTTCTTGTTCAAGTTCAAGTAATTTTCAAAACCCTTGTTCTCTGTTTCATCAATATTTAAGTATGTAATGGAGTATGTTTTCATCAGTATTTAAGTTGAAATTAAAGTTTGTGTTTCTTGTTATTGTTCTCTTCAAAAGAATCAAACCCTTGTTCTCTGTTTCTTGTTAATGTTTGTTATCTTTGTTCTTGTTCTCTTCATCGGATGGTGTCTAAACTGGTATGATGCTTTGATTTTCAGGTTAGATAATAAACTGAAGCAGAGAAGTTAGAGTTTGGACACAAGACTGAAGCTTCTTGTTCTCTTCTTCGAAGTAAGTTTGACAGTCACATTGTATGACATGAACAAGTTTATTCAGGTTTGATTTTTGATTCAATCTTCTTCATTGATGTTGTTGAATTGTTTGTTGTTTCGTTGTTGTTGAATTTGATTTTTTTTTTGGTTTAAAACAGAGGAAACGTATCCGTCGGAGGCCACGACGCTGAGTTGTCTTAGAAATTGGATTTGACAGATCGGCAGTTGCAGATGTGGTCGGTTAACGAGTTATCGGCTGCTGATGATAGATCTGGTTCGGGTTCTGGCTCAGGTTGCAGCCCTTCTTGTGTTCATAGTTGTATCTCTTACTGTTATGTCAATTTGCTTGAGTGGTATTAGCAAATGCTTTTATCATATGCAGATTAAGAAGAACTCACAGTTTTGTGTGTTTGTTCAGGTCGAGCTTCTATCCTTCTCAGTTAGCTGCTTCAGCAATCTACACAGCTCAGTTCACGCTTAAATGATTTGAAGAGTGGAGCAAGACTTGCGAGTTCTACACAGGCTACACAGTAATTAAACATCATCCAAGCTCAAGACTCATCTCCAATGCCATCCTCACCAAGGACAAACACTTGCCCATGTAAGTCAAATTAGACAGAACCAAAGTGATAGAATATTCATGTAACAATGTGCTTTAGTGTTAAGAGTTAATGGATGTGTTGTTGATGTAATTGCTTGGATCATAAGTTTAACAAAATAATGTTAAGAACCCAACAATTAAAATATTTCCATTGGAGCTAAAAATATATGTGCCTCTTAACTACAACCTCTTAACTATTATTAACTATTAAAAATTCATTAAGATCTCACCAACGACCCTTAGGGTTAATAATGCTCTTAGGTTCCAACTAACAGATCTAATTATATATAACAAATAACTGGGGTGACGAATATATATATATAATGTTCCATTTCATCAATATCACTGGAAGCTGAGTGTAACCATCAAGGAAAAAAATAAAAATACAAAAGAAGTTAGCAATGAAAAACTCATTTATACAATTTTTTGTATTGTTTAATATTTTAATTAAAGAATTTTAGGATAACTAGAAAATATTAAATAAAAATTTTGACTTCCTAAAAATTACAATATTTAGAAATTCTTTAAACAAAACTTGAAAAATATTTTTTATATCATGTTTGGGATTCTTATAAATTTGTATCTATTAATTTGTAGAAATTTTATTTTCTGAAAACTGAATCTCATACCTTCAGTGTATAACTCTTCGGTCCATCAATCAACATACTTTTTTTTGTCAACATGATTTTCATTAAGTTTAAAGAGTTTTAGGCCCAATACAAACAGTACAACACATTCCATACAGATTTCAGCCCAATCACTACCCAAATTAAAAGATAAGATTACACGTGATACTGAATGAGTAATCTACGTAGATGACCGACACGTGCCCCTTGATGTGGTAGGACTTTCTCGAACAGAGGAAGCTTTGTCGATGTCGCCAGAAGCTCTGCCGGCCGAACCACCGTGACTCTTTCTCCGTAAAGTTGAACCGCTTGACCGCTTCACCTTTCCGAGTTCGCCTCTGAATTTTTTTTAGATTCGTCATCCTCCCGCAAGTTTTTAATCCAGTGAAAAGCTTCAAAGAGGAAATATCAGAGTCTCGCCAGAACGTTATCACGAAGAAAACTCCGGCTAATCGGAAACTGAATCTACTCTTTTTTGCTTAGTCAATCAACTCTAGTTTTATCAGCTCTGGATATTCCGCTCAAATTATTGTACGCGGAGATTGATTCCTTGCTGAGTAAAAACATCGAGCATGACTTACGAAAAGACTCAAACCCTCCCAAATCAGATGGGATATTGTAAAGATCAGAAAAAGGAGAGATGGATTTGAAACACAACAAAATCCCCTAGGGAAGAAAAACATCTGCAACGGAAACAGACTAAGATCGATGCAAGATCGAAAAGTATTATTTATTTACAAACAAAAAGAGAAATTCAGTAACCGTCGGCGAGAGCCACCGGCTACCGGAGATAGAAACGTATAAGCAAAGTCTTCTTAGAGAGAAGTTGGAGAAGTAGAGAGAAGTTTTTCCGCTTTTTCAAAGGAATCGAAGTTACCATATAACATTATCTTAACTATCAACATACTTGCTTTCATACTTTTTTAATTGGATATATTATGTTATTACAATTTCGAAGAAATATTATAAGAATTTTACAGCCGATAATTCTACCTATTCAGATTCACATCTGACTGTATCACATGAGCCGTCCTATCGGATCCACCTTTAAATGTACTCTTTGCGACATACTGTCAAATCTCTTGTAAAACGTTTTTCATTAATTCGCATAATTTTGTTTTTTTGGAGAATTAAAAATTTGGTTTTTTGGTATAAAAATATTAATGAATCATTAATAAAACAAACCACCAGACCAACGGGGCTTCCAAAATCTTTTAAAATAAAATTCATTGATACGTATTGCAAGCCGAAAATAAAAAGACAAATTTTACACATCTTCTGGTAATGTCTAATCACCGGGCCTTTTGCAAAATCCAATGGATCCAACAAAGTAATCAATATTGGTATACATATCGGCCTTTTGAATAACGATGGAGTACTATATAATCTTAATGCGGCCGTGTTATTCGAGACAATGGCCCTTATAGTCCAAAACACGTGTATAGCCCAAAAGAGAATTCGAGAAGCTTGATAGGTTCCAGTTTTTTTTGTGTGGGTCTGAGCAAACAAATAATAATGGTTTTACGCGTAATAAATACTCGGGACCTAAATACTCATTGCAAAATCCAAACTCCCTTGTGTACTCTATCCAACTCCAGAGCCTAAATGTATATTTTATATTGTAACACTATTGAAAGGGAAAACCTAAACCACTATTCCAACTGGCGACTTGGCGTTAAAATAAATTTTCCATATTTCATTCACAATTAGTAGCTTAGCTGTGCAATTCTAAGAAGATGAATAAAATAGCTAAAAATGATATACAATAAGCAAATGATTAAGATCTTTCTAAAAATATTGTTTAGTCATTGTCACGGCTGAGTTGTCCACTTGTCCCTCAAAATTTAAGTTAGAATAATGAGTGTCCACTTCCTATAAATTATTGATATCAGCATATACTAATTTAATATAAAAATCGTAGCGTTAACACAGTACATAGCATATACGGATATACCATATGTCTTGCCAATCTTTCAAAATAAATAGTTTGAACAAACCACTTGGTATAAAATTCGATGGGTTATTCTCTAGCCGAAGAATCTCTAATTTTAAATTCTGCAGGTCACTCACTCATGGTTGTCGTAGAGCAAGATAAAGCATGGAAAATAATTGCTAGCAAATGTCTTTTAAGGCGGACTTAATTCACGTAAATCATTTGGAAGATAGTGTCAAGTTGTTGGTAACAATAAATCAACTAAGACAAAGTAGGAGAAAAGGGGACAAAAGATAAATGTTGGAAGTTGAACCCTACCTCTTGTTAACTTATCCCAGAAAGATGTGTTTTTGGCAATCGCGTAAATTTTGGAAGTGACAAATTTTTCCGTGCCATTTGATTCTCATCATTTTTTTAAAAATATAACAGAACAGTTTTGACCATTTCAGAGACAAAATATAAAAATATTTGCAGTTCTTAAGGGAAGACAAGATCGTCAAGAAACGATGAATCAACGTTTTTCGTGTGTTGATCTTGAATTTTCAATAACGGTAATACCCAGTCCACAATCTACAAGTATTATTGTCAAGGCTACGATATATTGCGAAAGTACGTAGCCTTGAACCCAATTTTAAACTATTGTCACGACTCATACTCACGAGTAAGACATATCTACACAACCACTAGATAATGCATGATGTATGGATCTCCTTAGAAGAACGTGTGGCAAGATATGCCACAACAACTCCCATATTCATGCATTAATTCAGAAGACAAAAAGGTGCATTTATACAACCTGTCCCAACTTAATCTTACGCCCACTCGAGCTTTTGCATTTTAAAGCACTGATAAAAAGATTTATAAATTATACGCCCACTCAGGAGTAATTGAAAATAAAACTAGTATATTATATGTCTACACCATATAGTCTTAGACTGTCTAATGGTTTGTGATAATATTACGAACGTGTCGTCGTTTAAGTTCAATCCGTGTACATACGTGTATATTTTACATTAACATATATAACAGAAAAATATTAAAAGGAAACTTGATAGAAGCTTTGAAATCTTCAAAAAGACATATACAAAAAAAATCAACACAAAACTTTGTTTTCTTGTGTTCCCTCGTCTACATGGTTCATCAATGCTAAAAGAGAGAGATCCTGGTGAGTGATGAACACGGATGCATCTGACTTTTCCGTACATACGCAACGGGAGTGCGCAAACGATGGTAATCCTTGTGCACGGGTTTTGTAGATATTTAGGTTTCTGTTATTGTTTGTTTATGTTGATAAATGCAGTATAAACTTTATTACACTAAATTATATATTCTATTTCAATACTAAACATATATAAACGTTAGAACTTACTACTTAGACGCACATATAGTTATATAATTATACCAGCGCTTATTTATATTTGGATTTTCTTAACATGTTCTACATTATAAAAGTTAAACAAAAAAACAAATATACATTTTGTTTTTTTTTCTCGGTTGTTGAAGTAGTCAAAAATAGGTTTTATGGCATCTTTTTGTTCGAGATCAACTCTTTGGAATCAAATTATCGGGTCTCTCCAATGATTTGGAGTCTCTAGAACAGCAAAGGATGTTGAACTAAATTTTACACCCTTCGGTCTTCATCATTTAACTACTACTATACTCAGTGTTTCGAAATACAAACTTCGAGTTTTAAGTCGTCATTACTTAAAAGATTTTCCATCTATTTTTTTATTTAATCATATAACTTTACCTTTAATAGATTTTTTTTTGTTTTTTTAATACATTAAACGATAAACCAAAACCTAGTGATTAATGGTTATATTTTCTGTATTAATGTTGTCATCAGTTAAGTTTTTATTAATGTTGTCACCAGCTAAGTTTTAATAATATGGTGAGGACACTTTCAAGAAAAAAAAAATATAGTCAAAAATATGATGCGGACAATATAACAACACCCATAATATTTTAAGCAAGGGGACACAATGATAACATGTACTATTGATATTAACCCAAGAAAAATATATGACATACTTTAAAAAAAAGTATAATGGAGTAGAACATAGTAGAATATAGTAGTTCATAACAAAAAAAAATAGTATGTTATTGCTGATTTGGAATACGAATACGAGACTTTGAGGGATATGGTAGATCACATTTTTATGCCAAAGTAATAAAAGAAACAAAATATGGGTAATACTGTTAAAATATCAACCGAAGGTAATATATGATCGGCCTATCTCAAATATTACTCGGAAGATATTCAAACTCGGTATGACATGCTTCTAGAATAGTTAATGTGCAACCATTCCTAAATGCTTTTCTCTCGGAATCGACCAGATCAGCTAATAAAAAATTTCAAACAAAATATATTAACTGAATGATTATTCATCTGTATATGATCACTCTCTTTAATGAAAAATGAATTAAATCTATGGATCCAACTATATTAACTTTTTAATCAATTATTTCCCCCGGTATGGACCGGAATTTAATTAAAAAGTTAAAGTAGCTTTCAACCGTCGATCAAGGACCATGTCGCCTGATAGAGAGCATCTCAATCGTTCATGTCTCCTAATTTAATATCAATCCACCAATCAAATTCAGAAAAGCTGTACTTATTGTTCTTTATTGATTGAATATCATATACCGACGGCAACAATAATGGTCCCACATGCCGGTAATTAAAATATCATATCATATCGCCTTATGTGTGCTCTCCCCTTATTTAAGACGAGAATCTCTCAAACTCCATTACAGAAGAGAACAACAACACACAGAGAAAGAAAGTGAGAAGACTCTCTAGCTGATCCCGAAGGTTTAAAAAGATTCACCATGGACGCTTTTGATGCGATTCCTAATCATGTGGTCATCGACATTTTGAACAGAGTCGCTGACGTCAAAACGCTGATACGTTGTCGTTCCGTCTCTAAACGATTCAACTCGCTCGCTACTCAGTCAGACTCGCTCCTTCTCCAACTCGATCAGATCCTCGGCACCACCGAGTCGGAACCGGAGGTTAATTCTCCGGTGGCTAGCTTCTTCCGTTCGATCTTCAAATCTATCAACGGATTCCTCCCGATCTTCTCCAGATCCGCTAAACCGGTCGAAACACCGAAATCTCCGGCTCAGATTCTCGCCGGATTTAACCGGATCAAGAATCTGGAGGTGGAGTTATACGGCGGCGACGCCAATCTCGAGAAAGGCGCTGCCGTTAAGTGGAAGGCGGAGTTCGGTGACACTCTCAAGAGCTCCGTCATCGTCGCTTTCCGATCGGCGACGGTCAACGCATCAGCTACGGAATCTCCGGTCAACGCCGTGGAGACCGATTCAGAGTTCGTATGTGGTTTAAAGACGCGCGTGGTGTGGACGATCAACGCGCTGATGGCTGCCTCCACGCGCCACCACCTGATGAGAGACTTGGTGAAGGAGCACAAGGAGATGGAGACGTTGACCGTGCGTGACAGAGAAGAGGAAGGTACGATGGTGATGGACGCGGCGGGGATGAGAGAGTACAGAGACACGGAGGCGCGTGTGGAGGAGAAAGGCCTAGGATTAGAGCGCGTGAAGGACCGCACGGAGGTGCCTAACGTGAGGATGAGTATGAGACACGCGCCGATGCTGAAGCTGAAGAGCGGGATCTGTCTCGAGGCCGCAACGCTCGTGGTCGTAAGGCCGAGCGGCGTGACGTCCGATGACAACGATGCTGAGCTGGCGACGGAAGCGTTCGCCGCCGATTGTATGTACGGTGAAGCCGTTACGGCGCTGCTGAAACGTAGGAGAAATGTGTTAGAGATGAATTCCTTTTAGAATTGATGAACAGGCCCAATGGGCTTTGTTTGGCCTTTTTATGTATAGTGTATACCGACAACACCGTACAAAGCCATCTGTACTTGATGGCGTACGACTTTGGTCAAACTCGAATTATTTACATCAATAGAATATGATTACCACATTAAATGCGTTGTTTCAGTATGGTACAAACAAATAGTTATATTTAATTATATAAGATTCCCTTGTCTGAAGAATCACGAGGTTTGTGATGGTGTGGGTATTATATATGGAATTAAACCAATCAGTTAAATAATCAAGCAAAGTCGTTAAAAAATAATAATTAAGCAAATTGCTATGGTAGTCTATTAGATCCCGGTTTAAGCCCATTAAGGCCCGTTAAAATCGCTCCCAGAGAAAGCAATAAATTAACGATCAGATCGGTGCAGATCTCTTTCAAGTTTAAAGTTCATGAGCTGTAGTTCGACTTTTCAAATATCCTTGTCGAACTGTCGTGAACAATAAAGTATAATATAAGGAATTGCTATCATAACCAACACATAGTTTAATATACTAATCAGCTTTTGTAGCCATTGAGAGGTATTATCACTATCATGATCAAACAGATTGTTATTTGATTAGGTCACTCATATAATTCTTAACATTATAAACCATAAATTAATCTCCTATCATAAAACAAACAAAAAAAATGGTAAACCCCTATCATAAAACAAACGGTGGTCCTATAGATGATGTCTGAATATATCTCACATATAAAAGTTTGATTAGAGAGTAAATCAACCATAGCCTATATGTATGAATGATGCTTCAATCCAAAACTTTGATTGCAAGTTAAAAGTGTTAAGCAATACAATTTTCATATTTATCAGGCTTCCTTTTTGCCACATTTGTCATGGATTTTGTCGCACTTAAGCTTACGTTTACCACATACTTATACAATTTATCTATAGTTAAAGTGTTTGATTGTGATTTGAGAAAGAAAACTAAAAGACTTTGGTTTGTTAAAAGGGGTAAGATGTGAAATGCCTAACTTTTTCGAATGGGGCTGTTAGTGCCAAAGGCGCCTACCCACATGCTTTCTCGATGTTGTCGCTCTCAAGAACACAACCAAATCAAACACTATCTTTATCTTTACATAAGTTTTTTTGTTTGAAAATTAGTTTTAAACAATATGTTCCTTTATACAATTTATGTATGAAGGGAATTGTTGCTTAACTATTAAATAAAGCTTTATTTCTAGTGCTAATGGCCTACCTCTATGTGTGATGCAACTTAACATGATAACACATACCTAATTTTTCATTTCATCCTTCAGTCTATTTGATTGCTGGGGCATGATAGTTATTGTTTATATGATTGTTGGTCCAAGTGCATATTATCATTCCAACAAATATATACTTATAAAGGGATCAACGCAATTAGCGCGTCATTGGTAAAATTAAGTGAATCAGAGGTATGCCTATTTACCCATTTCATGTAAATTGTAGTAGTAACAATTGAGTGTCATAATTACTAGTAAGACAAAAAGTGTATTATTATTATTATTATATATGTTCTAAAATGTGTATTATTTTCTAATCATCTAGATTCTAGAATTCACAATAATTCATCAAGTTTCACACAATAGTTCTCCTGCCAAACGTCCAAAATATCCATGCTCTACGTGTTTTATTTGGGCTATGAAATATGAATGATGATTAGAGGAAGAGTTTAGTGAAAAATGCTGCAACCATACTAAAATTAAAGCTGGAAACAGAGCTGCACCTCTTTCAATTATAGTAAAGAAGGATAAAACAAAAATTGTGTGTGAGAAGCATGACAGTATATCAAAATATTATGTTTGAAGCTGAAGTTTAATTTGTAACTTACTATTAACAGTAGAATTTTTTTAAAACTTACCATAAACAGTGTTATTATTTGAGCTATGAAATTGCAGAATATTAGAGAATCAAAACTCTTTGAAGAGAGCCACAATTTTAAAAAACTTTTCCAAATGTTTTTTTATCTCAAATAATATTTTCTAATTGTGAAATTCCTTTTTTCGAAACACTTATATCAAATAATTCATTTTCATGTCGAGATACTTTTATCACACACTATTCCAATTCTTTTTTTTTTCTGAAACTACACACCATTCCAATTCTTCAGCACATCATTCTCATATCACATCATTCGCATCCCTAAAAAGTGTTTACACTTCTGAAATTCATATTCATTTGGTGTTTTAGTTTGGTGATCTAGTTGGAGGGTAGTTTAAACTAAGAAGATGGCAAATGAAAATCGAAGAGTGTGTGGTTGAAGATATCAACAGCAAAGGGAAATGTGACCACACAGCTTGTGAGTACCATTGGATTAAGAAGCAAGCCTCGTGCCTAACAATATTTTCCTTTTTTTTTGTTAAACAACAATATTTTCCTTTATTTCCTCTCTATACCATTGTCTTTCTTTTGCTTCTTCATATAATATATTATGATTTTTTAAATTATATTTTTATATAATATTATGATTATATTATATATTGAAATTGCAAAAAGAAAATATTTGCTTATATTATATATTGAAATTTGCAAAAGTAAAGCCCACGAAACCTTCCCAACTTTAATATATTGGAGCATTCGACTATAACCCATCATCACCTTTGTCACATTCACATGTTATTCTCTTCATTTTTTTGGTTGTGTGAATAAACTAGTTTCATCTATGAACATATTTGTACACAAACATAAAATGTCGATATAAAACCGGACTAGAATAAAAATCTTTGGAATTTTATTGTGGTTCGATTTATCAAAATCTAGACTGTTATATGAGTTTTATAGTGACCATATATTGATGTCACATTTGTTCACTATACGAATACAAACTCAGCACTCAACAGTATGATATTGGGATAAATCTCAAAGTGAAATGATTAACAAATATATGTATGAATAAAAAGTGGTGACGTCCATTGAATGTTGAAAGTAAATGCTTCAGTCAAGAAGCTTCTTGTTTAAGTGGGAATAAAGGGGTAATAAACCAATTTCACTCATTTGACCCCAACACATCTTCTTATTCCTCTGCTTCTTCATATTTATCTACCAATTTTACAAAGACAGTTGGTATTGCACCACCGATTTTTTTTCACTTTTTACTTTTTGTTGTGAAAGGAGGTTCAACAGAAAGCAATTTTTTTTCACACACAAAAGCAAAAAGCATGTAAAAGCTGTCACAAGAATTTCAAAGTCTAAAAAGAAAAGAAGAGTTTTATAAAACGAAACATAAAAAAGCTGAGCACTTACATTGAGCTATCGATCCTGTTGAGTCTTAGTGAAGAAGATTATGCAGAAGATAGAAGAAGAAGCAGACGTGAGGAAGAAGCAACAATGTATCTTGGACAAGACCACGTAAGACTCTCTTATCAGGACCACAAGACTAGCCGTTTGCCACAACTCATAAAAGTAAAAGTAAACTGCTTTGTCGGGTACTGAAGAAGAAGATAAGAGAGAGTAGACAGCCTGGTTCCGTACAAGGAGCGTGACTGTGATGAGATCAAAACGGCATCACAGAGGCATCTAGGGTACACGGTCTTTCATATAAATAGATACATTAAGTTCAGAGATTGTAAGACAAATAGTAAGAACAAAATACAGAGCATAAACTTGTATCTTTGTTCTTGGGAAAGGGGTAGAGAGTGATTCCGAGATAGCTTTGGAAAGGGCTTGTGGGGTGTCTGAAACTCTTTTGTAACCTCTCATCTAGTGGATTCCGGGAGACAGTTCCCGGCCCAGACTAACACCCTCGTTAACGGGTGTAACTGGGTTACCAATCTTGTGTCTTGTTCCTCCTTTATCTCTCTCTTCATTGCTCTGTTCTGTGTTAAAGTTGTGATCTTGTCATCATCTTTGAAGCGAGTTCTTGAGTGTGTGTCAGCAACAAGCAGTAAAAGGAGACGTCTTTGAGTTGCAGTTGCTTCACAAATTGGTATCAGAGCCAGGTTCTGAGTAACTGGCTGTGATTCCTGAAGATCTACTGAAGGAATCATGTCGTCGTCGACGTCAAGGATAGAGCTGGAGAAGTTTGATGGTCATGGCGATTACACACTGTGGAAAGACAAGCTACTGGCTCAGATAGATCTTCAAGGGCTGAGCAAAGCTTTAGAAGAATCAGGGAAGCCGGTAAGTAAAGTCGTAGATTCTGGTGATACAGTTACAGAAACAAAGGAAGATATAGAAAAGGCGGAAGCTTTAGCTGAGAAAGTAAAGAAAGCTAGAAGCTTGATCATCTTGAGCGTTACAGATAGGGTTCTGAGGAAGATACGGAAAGAAGAGACCGCTGCTGGGATGATTAGAGCCCTGGACAAGCTCTATCTTGCACAAGCTCTTCCGAACAGGTTCTACCTGAAGCAGAAGCTCTATGGGTTCAAGATGTCTGACAGCTTATCGATTGAGCATAACGTCGATGAGTTTCTACATCTCATAACGGATCTGGAGAACATTGGTGTTATGGTCTCTGATGAAGACCAAGCTATCTTGCTGCTTATGTCTCTACCTAAACAGTTTGATCAACTACGTGATACGCTTAGATACGGCTCAGGCAGAACAACACTGACGCTTGATGAAGTTGTTGCTGCCATCTACGCAAAGGAACTTGAGAATGGTTCAACTTCACGTGGATCTAAAGGGCAAGCAGAAAGTCTGTATGTCAGAGACAGAAGTGATCAAAGAGGAAGGTCAGAGAGCAGAGACAGATCTTCGAAACAGTCGAAATCAAAGTCTAAGTCTAAGAGCAAGAAGCAGTGCTGGACTTGTGGAGAAGAAGGTCACTTCAGAGGTTCTTGTCCAAACAAGAACAAGTTCCAGAACAAGTCTAAGCAACAAGGAAGTAGCAGCAGAGGAGAAGCTGCTATGGTAAAGGATAACAAGAATGATGCTGCAGGGTTATACGTGTCAGAAGCACTGGTGTCAACAGACATAAATCTGGAACATGAGTGGGTAATGGACACTGGATGCAGCTATCATATGACACATAAGAGGGAATGGTTCGAGACTCTAAGAGAGGATGTTGGAGGATCAGTTCGAATGGGAAACAAGACTACATCTAAAGTGAGAGGAGTTGGTAATGTCAGAATCAGAAATGAGGATGGCTCAACATTTCTGCTAACGTGTGTGAGGTATATCCCTGAGATGGATAGAAACCTTCTATCCATGGGATCACTGGAAGAACTTGGGTGCAGTTTTGAGTCAAAGAACGGAATCCTCAGTGTCAAAGATGGAACCAAGACCCTTATGAGAGGAAAGAGGTATGAGAAGCTCTACATACTCCAAGGAAAACCAGAAGTTGGTCAGATGTATGCAACGGAGAGCAAGCGTGATGATACTGTCTTGTGGCACAGAAGGTTGGGTCATATGAGTCAGAAAAATCTTGATCTACTGGTCAAGAAAGGTCTCTTAGACAAGAAGAAAGTCTCCGTAATGGAGATGTGCGAAGACTGTGTGTATGGAAAGGCAAAACGAGTCAGTTTCTCGGTAGCTACTCATGATACTAAAGATCGTCTAGACTACATTCATTCAGACTTATGGGGTGCTCCAAGCGTACCGCTGTCACTAGGGAAGTGTCAATATTTCATCTCCTTTATTGATGACTACACTAGGAAGACGTGGGTGTACTTCTTGAAGCACAAGGATGAAGCTTTTGCTAAGTTTGTGGAATAGAGTATTATGATTGAGAACCAGACAGAGAGGAAGGTGAAGATATTGAGAACTGACAATGGGCTCGAGTTTTGCAACACAAGATTCGACAATTTCTGCAAAGAAAAAGGAATCGTGAGGCATAGAACGTGTGCATACACCCCTCAGCAAAATGGCATTGCTGAGAGGATGAACCGAACTATCATGGAAAAGGTGAGAAGTATGTTGAGTGACTCTGGTTTACCTCCTACGTTCTGGGCTGAAGCAACACAAACCGCTGTTACATTGATAAACAAGACACCATCTTCTGCAATTAACTTTGAGATTCCAGACACAAGATGGTCAGGGAAGTCTCCTGGATACAGTTATTTGAGAAGATTTGGTTGTGTATGTTTTGCACATTCAGACGATGGAAAGCTCAATCCCCGAGCCAAGAAGGGAGTGATGCTTGGTTATCCACCAGGAGTCAAAGGTTACAAGGTGTGGTTGCTAGAAGAGAAGAAGTGTATGATCAGTAGAAATGTGATTTTTCAAGAGAATGCTGTATACAAAGATGTGGTTCAACGTGGCAAGCAGGTTCAGGGCAGTGAGTACGAGACTTCAGAGGTGATATTCAACATTGATCCAGAAGGAACTGAGGATGCAGGGTCAGGTGGAGATCTCTCGGAAGAGATAGGATCCCTGGGAGACTCTACACCTGACAGGAATGTTCAGAGTGAAGGTACTGAAGCTGCAGGAGAGGATTATGATCATCATGAACAGGCAGGTGAACAAGTTCAGACAGAGAATCAAGAGGCAGTTGAATCACCAGAGAGTTATCATCTAGTCAGAGACAGAGCTAGGCGTGAAGTAAGGGCTCCCAGGAGATTTGATGTGGAGGGTTACTTCAGTGAGGACACTGATGATGAAGATGACTGTTTTGATGCAGAAGCACTCATCACCACCATAGATGGAGATGTAAAAGAACCTGCAAACTATCAAGAAGCGAGGCTTAGTGATGACTGGCAGTTCTGGAAAGATGGGATGAGTGAGGAGATGGAATCACATAAGAAGAATCATACATGGACTGTTGTCGAAAGGCCAAAAGGACAACGTGTTATTGGTTGCCGCTGGATTTACAAACATAAATCTGGAATTCCAGGGGTGGAACCACCAAGGTTTAAGGGGAGGCTTGTAGCCAAAGGATATGCTCAGAGAGAAGGTATTGACTACACTGAGATATTCGCCCCTGTAGTTAGACATGTATCTATAAGGATACTACTGTCTATAGTCGTTCAAGAGGATTTGGAACTTGAGCAGTTGGATGTCAAGACAGCCTTCCTTCACGGAGAATTAGACAAGAAGATCTACATGGAGGCTCCTGAGGGTTTTGATGATCAGTTCAAGCCAAATCAAGTGTGTCTCTTGAACAAATCACTGTATGGTCTCAAGCAGGCACCAAGGTTGTGGAACGAGAAGTTTGATGGCTACATGACTGAGATTGGCTTCACACAAAGTCTCAGAGATAGTTGTGTTTACATCAAAACATATGAAGACGGGTCAAGATCGTTTCTACTCATCTACGTAGATGACATGTTGGTTGCTGCTAAAGACAAAAGGGTGATTGCAGAGTTGAAACAGAAACTGAGTGAGAAGTTCGACATGAAAGATCTTGGACCAGCTAAGAAGATTCTTGGTATGGAGATTAGAAGAGATCGTGTGGCAGGGAAGCTCTGGATGGGTCAGGAAAGCTATCTCAGAAAGGTGCTGGAGCTGTACAAAATGGAGAATGCAAACAAAGTGTCAACACCTTTAGGTGCACACTTAAAGCTGCGAGCTGCTACACCAGAGCAACTGAGAGATGAAGGAGAGTACATGAAGTCAGTACCGTATGCAAATGCTGTCGGAAGTATTATGTACTCTATGATCGGTACAAGACCTGATCTAGCGTATCCAGTGGGAATGATCTGCAGATTCATGGGAAATCCCATCAAAGAACATTGGTTGGGAGTCAAGTGGGTACTGAGATACATTCGTGGAACCATGGAAACCAAGCTTTGCTACACAAAAGGGTCAGAATTTATTCTCAGAGGTTACTGTGACTCAGACTACGCTGCTGATCTTGATGGAAGAAGGTCAATCAGTGGGGTTGTGTTCACGCTAGGAGGAAATACGATCAGCTGGAAATCATCATTGCAAGATATTGTGGCTTTGTCAACCACAGAAGCTGAGTATATGGCGTTAACTGAGGCTGTCAAGGAAGCATTATGGCTTACGGGCATCCTGAAGGAGTTTGGTTATGAACAGAGAGCGGTTGATGTGTTCTGTGATTCTCAAAGTGCCATCGCACTATCGAAGAACAATGTTCATCACGAACGAACCAAACACATAGACACGAAGTTTCACAAGATCAGACAAGTCATTGCTCATGGTCATGTGAATGTTCTGAAGATATCTACGCTGTACAATCCAGCAGACATCTTCACAAAGATCTTGCCGATCAGTAAGTTCCAATCAGCACTGGACTTACTGAAGGTCAAGTCTGAGTAATCAACTCAGAAGCCGGGAATGGAATCCTGTTAACTAGATGATACTTATTACATGCGTAATCTCGTGGCTTTGAACGTCTTTGTCTATCTTTAATCTGTATTCACTAGGTGGAGAATTGTTGAGTCTTAGTGAAGAAGATTATGCAGAAGATAGAAGAAGAAGCAGACGTGAGGAAGAAGCAACAATGTATCTTGGACAAGACCACGTAAGACTCTCTTATCAGGACCACAAGACTAGCCGTTTGCCACAACTCATAAAAGTAAAAGTAAACTGCTTTGTCGGGTACTGAAGAAGAAGATAAGAGAGAGTAGACAGCCTGGTTCCGTACAAGGAGCGTGACTGTGATGAGATCAAAACGGCATCACAGAGGCATCTAGGGTACACGGTCTTTCATATAAATAGATACATTAAGTTCAGAGATTGTAAGACAAATAGTAAGAACAAAATACAGAGCATAAACTTGTATCTTTGTTCTTGGGAAAGGGGTAGAGAGTGATTCCGAGATAGCTTTGGAAAGGGCTTGTGGGGTGTCTGAAACTCTTTTGTAACCTCTCATCTAGTGGATTCCGGGAGACAGTTCCCGGCCCAGACTAACACCCTCGTTAACGGGTGTAACTGGGTTACCAATCTTGTGTCTTGTTCCTCCTTTATCTCTCTCTTCATTGCTCTGTTCTGTGTTAAAGTTGTGATCTTGTCATCATCTTTGAAGCGAGTTCTTGAGTGTGTGTCAGCAACAAGCAGTAAAAGGAGACGTCTTTGAGTTGCAGTTGCTTCACAGATCCAAAAACCAAACACCAAGAAAACAAAAGCAGAGAATAAAAATAAAAACCAAATGATCAAAGGAAGAGATGGAAACAGAGGATCTTCTTCTTCTGGTTACTCTGCAGATTTGTTGGTATGTTTCCCTTCAAGAACCCACCTGGCTCTTACTCCTAAACCCATTTGCAGTCCATCTCGTCCTTCCATCTCCACCACCCGTCGTCCCCACCACCGTCGCCAGCTCAGTAAACTCTCAAACGGCGCTGGAGGAGGACATGGGAGTCCTGCTCTGTGGGCTAAACAAGCAAGTAGTAAGAACATGGGTAACGACGAAATATCTGAGCCCACTTCTCCTAAAGTCACATGCGCCGGTCAGATCAAAGTCCGGCCGAGTAAATGCGGCGGGAAAGGAAAGAACTGGCAGTCTGTGATGGAGGAGATAGAGAGCATACATAGCAACAAGTCGCAGAGCAAGTTTCTTGAACTGAAGAAAGATGTGATGGGTTTCTTGACTTGTTTAAGGAACATCAAGTTCGACTTCAGGTGTTTTGGTGATTTCGGACATGCTGATGTCACTAGCGATGACGAGGAAGAAGAGGAAGATGATGAAGATGGAGAAGAACAAGAAGAAGAGAATCCAAAGACTCTGCTTTCAAAATGGTTTATGGTTTTACAAGAGGAAGAACAGAGCACCAACAACGACGACAAGAACAACAAGAAGTGCGTTGTTGATGAAAATGCAGACACGGAACCGGCGGTTCCGCCGCCAAACGCGCTTTTGCTGATGAGGTGTAGGTCGGCTCCAGCGAAGAGTTGGTTAGAAGAGAGAATGCAAGTGAAAACAGAGCAAGAAAACAGAGAAGAAGAAGAAGAAACAGAGGATCAAGAGATGAGTGTGAAGAAGAAAAAGAAGGATTTGAGATCACTAATGGAGGAAGAGAAGATGGAACTTGTGTTGATGAGATACGATACTGATTATTACAGACTCTCTTCAGACATAGCTAAGGAGACTTGGGTTGTCGGAGGAATTCAAGATCCTCTGTCTCGAAGTCGAAGCTGGAAAAGCTAATCTTTACCAGATCTATTAATCATCGTATTTTAAAGATATGATTAAGATTTTTTAAACTATCATTTTGATTATCTGTTTGTTAATTTTGGTACTTGTTTTCACTTTTTTTTATTGGTTTCTTGAGTTTCTAGGGTTGCTCTGTTTCGTATCTCAGAAGGTTTGTTGTTACTTTGTTTCAGTGTGTTTCATCACCACGTTTGTAACGTAACGTAAATATGTACAGTACATGGTCTTTTATTTTACACAAATATGCTTAATAGATCAATTTTTTTCTGTATTTTGTGTTTGAAGTTTGAACACATATGTTATGTGTATATTTGTAAACCATTGGGGAGTTTGACGAATGAACCATATATTATAGGTAATCATATGACAACATACGTTTCAATTTGCATCGTCCACTAACAGTGTACAATAACTCCAATTTTATGCTTGTATGAAATAGTAAACTTAAACATATAATAATTCATGGTTTCTGGATGGAGATATATAACCAGATTGAACGTCACATGCATACGTTTGAGCATAGCGATCAATATAACACACAAGTTAGTTCTCTTGTTCTCGATATAACATTTTCCGGATAAGACATATCATCCAATAATGTGTGAGTTTCCTCGATTTTATGGAGAAGAAACAAGAAACGGTAGGATATGTTTTCAAGATGTATGGAAACCTAGACGAATTCTTTTATACAAAAGATGTTATCGAATAAGTATCCATAAACTTATTTGATAATGAATTTTAGGTAGTAGTAAAATAACTCCCATTATGGGACATCCATGCAGGACGCTAGTGAATTTATTTGACTAGATGGCTCTGTTTCAAAAAAAAAATATAACACATAGGTCATCTAAGCAAGGTCATTGATATGAGATATGCCGTTTCTAGTCTATGACCAGTTCAAAGATCAAAATTATATTATTTTGTAGTGAAGAGAAATTATAAGAAATTTCTTCTTTTTTTTGTAACCGAAGAACTTTCTTCTTTTGTGATGAGGTTTTAGTATATCCGTTTGATACAAAACCTTTATGGTAAACACACAAACAAAAACCCTAAAATAAGAAAATGATCAGATAATAGTGAGATCTAATTTAGCAAAACAAAGCAAACAAACAAACAAACAGACACAACCAAATCGTCTAAAAACGCTCTTCAAAATTATACTACAATTCACAGCTTACTCCAACCCAAATCTCACGTCTCAGTTCACGACAACTAAATCCGAGCCGACTCCTTTAAACCGGAACTCTTCACTGGTCTGTTTCCTAAACCGGACATTTGCATCAGCCAAGACTCTTCTAGTCTCCTCGTCCTCAGGTGTCTCCATCACCAACAACTCATAATCTTGAATCGCGTGTTGCCATTTCTCCAACTAAAAGGAAACCAAATAAATATCAATTATATTCCATATTGATATGAAAATTCAGTCGAGTTGGGACCGGTTTACACCGGTTCTTTAACCGATCTTTTAAGTACCTTCGAATACGCATCCGCCCTGCGCCGTCTCGCCTTCCGGTACGATGGCTGAAGATTGAGAGCTAGTGTGCTATCTTCAATGGCTTTCTCGAACAGACCTAGCTTGAATCTTGAGGCCGCTCTGTTACAGAGCAAGAGAGCATTGCAAGGCTCTTGCTCGAGTCCTTCCGTGTAACCCACGCAAGCCGCTTCGAATTTGGACGCGTTGAATAGTAAATTCCCGGTAAGTCTCGCAGCAGCGACCGCCCTCGCTTTTCTAGCCACTGCGTTTACTTCTACGTTGCTCGGATCCAGTCGAGCAGCTTGCCTTGATGCGGTTACTGCATCTTCAAATCTGTCCATAAAAGAAAACAATACAAGTTCCCCCTCACCTTTTAGAAGAAATTATAAGGAAACGTGGATTCTGTTTGCAACATTGCATTTTGTAACTGTATAATGTAAATATATTTAACCAGTGCGTTGTTATGCTGGTCCTTGAAGTTTTAGGAATAGTAAAAACTAAATAAATAATAAATTATTTTCATAAAAATAGTTTGAGGTAATTTTTCCATAAAACATCACTTACTATAATATTGAAAGAATATACTAATTATTATTTTATAATATTAATGAACTCATATATGGGGCCCCCTCATATATACACATACGATTTTTTATTATTTTATCAGTATTTGTCTCGTATAACCAATCTAATTTAAATTGGAGAAAATTGTTAAAATGAAACAAACGGCAAGGTCTCTAGTGTGTTAGTACTACTGACCTTCCTGCTGCAATGTAGACCTGAGCTCCGACCATTAAGATGTAAGAAGTAATGGAAAGACCAAAAATCTTTATGAAACAATCGATGTCTAAGCGTTTTGTTGCTTTCTGGTACACATCATACGCTTCTTCTTGTCGCTGAAGATGCAATAATGCCTCAGTCTGGAGTGCATAGACCTTCAAGTTTAGAATTATAGGTTTAGCTAGTCAATACAGTTTTTGGCTTATTGTTATTGCATAAAACATTTGATATGATATGAACAAGAAAGAAAGCTTACTCGAGGAGAAGAATCTGCTCCATATGATATCACAAAACAAGTCTCCTTCAACACAACATTCCATTCCTTTGATCTCCTAGCTTCCTCGCACCTCCTTAGGCATTTTATAACATCTTCAACTTGTTCTATATGTTTTGTCTCTGTGTATTTTCCAGCTTGGTTATAGTGACACAAAGCTTTTTCCACCTCACCCAATCTAGTTAAAGAATTTAGGGCATAATAAGATAACAATCGTAAATACAGGGACCAAGTAAGAAAAAAAAGTAAAAGAACAGAGAGAACAGAGACTCTACCTGAGTTGGAGGGAAGCAAGCCTCTGATGAGCTCTCTCGTAATTAGGGTTAAGCCTTAAAGCTTCTTCGCATGCATCGGAAGCTTCTAAAAGACGACCAAGACTGATCAAAGCGGCGGATTTGTTAGACCAATACGTCGGCGTTTTAGGGTCAGCTGAGATAGCTCTCTCGTAAAACACGAGAGCTTCTCCAAACCTTCCACGACAATACTCTTCGTTTCCCATTGTCTTCAGAGTCTCCGGATCATGTCTGTAATTCACCATTTTGCCCTCCCACCGACATCTTGTCTGTGACACGTCAGGAGATTTAACGGCGGGCTGTGGCTTCACGATGATGTTTCCCATCACGCCGTTTGGTGAAAAGCTCTTGCTATCTATTCTTGGTGAAGCCGAGGACAAAGATTTTCTTGCTGAATCCGATGATTTTCTGGCGGATTCTGATGACTTTCTTGCGTCACTTTCGTCCGGTTTTGTCTTCACTGGATCTGGTCTCTTTGTCTGAGTAGAAGAATCCGTTGATTTTCTTGGAATGATTTTAGGGTTTGTCATGGTGGTTGACTTGGGAGCCAAGTAACCTTTTGCTTTGTGATCTTTCTCCGGTAAAGAGGGTTTCCGCCGACGAGGACTCCAACTCTGGAAAATACAGCCAAGGAGACTCTCGCAACCCAATCTCTGATCCGTAGAGATCTTCTTAGCTTTAGCCATTTTAAGAATTTATTGAAATCTTTGAAAGAAGATGAAGAACTGTGAAGAGATTTCGATGAAACAGAGGAGTAAGTTGAAGATGAAAGCTGTTTAGTGTATTTATACAGGTCTAACACGAGAGTTACTATTGAGTTCTTTACAAGAAACCAACTTTTTTTTGTTTGTCTGCCTTTTGCTCTAACACAAAAAATCTTGCTTTTGTTTTCTAAAATCCAAAATTAGATTTTAATTTGATTTTATGGGGTCGATTCTTTAAGACATTCGTTACTGAAATAGTGATGGAAACACTGTATAAGACTGACCCCATTGTTGATTGTTTATTGTCTTAATGGATAAAGACGAAAAATGCCATAGATTGTTCAAATGTGTTTGGAGCCTAGTAAAAGATTAAAATAGCTTTTGTTATCATTATTTTGTCGACATTTCGGCTAATGATTAATGCAATGAAAATTAAACCCTTTAGTTGGACAAAATGGGTAAATGCAATAACCAGTGATTTATACTAAAGTCAACAATTCTGCTATTGGTTGCCAAATTATTTTGCATTTTTTTGTGGTTGTATATTTCAATTTATATTAATCTATCTCATATTTGATCGTTTCAAAATAGATATTAAGATATCTGTTTTTGTGACTGTTTTGTTTCAATTTTTAAAAGTTGTGTCTGATTCTTATTTTTCTTACCTTCTACTTATAATAACTAAAAATATTTGTTATAATTTTGAAGTGGCATCTATATATTATCATTTTATCTAACTTCTGGTACTGACATTAGCCTGTACTGCACTAACAAACTAGTGAAAGGGTAAAGAACAAAAGGGACAATGTTTAATAGTGCTTTATAAAAGTAATTAGTGGAATAATTATGTTTATCCTCTTAAACGCCAAAGCTTTCACAATAATATAGTGGGTGACTGATACCCACAATAGTTATTCGATAACAACCACCAAACTGTTTGCCTTTTTTCCTTTCTATATTATTTTTCATCTCGAGTTTTGTTTTGTTTGAATGAAATTTGCTGAAATTCCGGTTAAACAATTAAATATTATAAATGGGAACTTCTTTTCAAAACAGCGACATGTGTTAAGAAATATTATAAACTAAATATACAATTACGAGTGCTAAATGCTGCTTCATTTTGATATATATATATATATATATATATATATATATATACAGTTGAACATATATTATTGTGTTCGTGTGGAAGATTATATATAAATTGCCATTGTGTACGTTCGTGTGAGTCGGTGCGCGGGCTTTGTCGGGGACCTTCTGTCGCATTAGGCAGCTTTCTCTGTTTGTTGTATGTTTAATTTGGCTCTGACCACTCTTTCTTCATTTTTGTCCTTCCACCAACTAGACCTCAAACATATTGTTATAAATTTGACTAACATCTCACAGTTAAGAGAAGCTAGAGCAAAAATTGAGGCTTCGTTTATATACTTATGACTAAACTGGACCAGGTTTAAATATTTTAAACATTGATAAATGTTTTCAGAACGGATATAGTGTCAGGAAATTTGTATGGTGAGCGTAGTTTTCGTTTGCTCTTTTAGTAAATGCTCCGTATATGAAATTTCGGAACAATGCATGAAATGAATGTGCTTTTGCTTGCCGACAACTTTAAAAACTCGTGCTAAATAAGAAGATCTCTGCTTAAAAACGAAGAAGGATAAAGCTATGAACAAA
Source organism: Hirschfeldia incana (assembly GCA_026261945.1). Lineage (NCBI taxonomy): Eukaryota > Viridiplantae > Streptophyta > Magnoliopsida > Brassicales > Brassicaceae > Hirschfeldia > Hirschfeldia incana. The sequence goes on from JABCMI010000036.1 coordinate 2,942,788, forward strand.
GTTATAATAAACCCAAAACAAGCCACGTAAACAGATCCTCTCTCTTTTTGAAAACATTTCAACATAAATACCAAAAAGTAGTCAAAAACTGACGATTGATAACTTATAAAAATCGAAATAATCATTCTATTTTGAAGGTATCTTTCCTTTAAGAACAAGCATACTATTCACGACTATGTGGCGGTGTATATGATCTCACGACTAGTCTAAATTTTGATTTGACTATTATGTCAAAAAAGAGCATGCCGCATTACAATATGGTTACTAGTTTCGCCAATAACTAAAAGCTGGTCAAACCTTTTAGAACTACAGACTAATAGTTTTGTTTTGAGACGGCAGTTCTGCTAGTGATATACGGAAGATGGGATATATGCATACACTCATGTATTGTGTCTTGTGACATCTTTTGGAGAATGATCAATGCTTCGAGTTCTATGATTCTAATTTCTATCAAGTGGCTTTTTTACCAACGTTATTTATTACCGAAGTTAGATAAATGATGTACTACCAATAGGTAAGCATGTCAAAATATAAAAATATATATGGCCCTTCGTTATATTCAAGCATGCCGTAGTTTTATCCCTCACGTAAGTATACTGTAGACTAGAGTCATATATAAATTTTGGTATGCACTAAAGACGAAACAAAAAAGATCGATAGGTCAAATATACCTAAAGGAAAATATATAATAAAGTGCGCAAACCAATACATATACAGTAAGGAAAGTCTTTTGATAAACCTCTACTGTACTCAAAGTGCATAAATTCTTTTATATGCAGCCCCGTGATCATTACAGATTTGATAAGGTATACATCTAGGGCTTATTCCGATGATAAATATTAGTGTATTACAGTTTCTAAGAAAGGCATGATGAAACAAAAGAAAATAGGCGATTTGATGATTGCGGTTATATACTGTATATGTTTTAATACATTTATAGCTCCTTAATTGTATAATTCGTTTGTGCATGCAAATATGTAGGTGACGGATGATAAAAAAATTACGGACTATTAATAGTAACTTCTCTGACGCACAAGTATGGCAACTTTCAATAAAAAAAAAAGAAGTTTTTACAATTTATGACTCAAAATTTGATCCTAACCACAAAACCAAACCCCAATTTGAATCAAATAGAAAACTAACCTCAAGGCTATGTGAAATTACAGATAGCCCCTTGTGACCAAACAAAAAAATCGCTACCTTTTTTACGAATATAGCCCTATTAAGTCATCTGGATCGTCTGAGATTCTGGAAGTCGTCCAGACGACTTCCATAGAAGTCGTCTGGAGTTGTTGATCTTAAAAATAATTTAAAAAAAAATTAAAAAATATTTTAAGTAGCGAAAAATTAAAATCATGTAATTATAAACATTTGTAAGTGATGTAAATTAAAAAATAATAACTTTGAATAGTTTTTAATATAGATGAGTGAAAGTGGTTAATCATGATATTCTTTGGTTTTAGGGTTTGAGAACATATGTAGTAGTATTGTATGTTTTGTTAGGGTTAGATTTTGAAAAGCTTGAATGATTTTTTGAAAATGTAAATTTTTACCTATTCGTGCTTGTTTCAGTGTATAGTAAACACTTTTTAAGTTTAATTTGATTTTTTGAAGTGTGTAGTTAGTTAAATTAGTTTAGAGATTGTGTTTAGGGTCTAGACGACTTAAAATTAAGTCGTCTGTTGAATTGTTAAAGTTGGATGACTTTAGACGACTTTCTTTTTCCGCTTAAATATTTTAAACCAGACGACTTCCTAGACGACTTACTTGTAAGTCGTCTAGGAAGTCTTCTATTTTAGTTTCCCGCTAAAAGTATTTTAGTTTCCCGCTAAATATATTAAAGTCTTCTGGACGACTTACAATTAAGTCGTCCAAAGTCGTCTGAACAGAAAATATTTAACCTAATTGAATTTTGTGTCTCCATATATAAATAAAATTTTACACATTCTCTCTACTCCTCTCAAATGGCTGCAACAAAAATGTAGTGTTCATCATTCTTAAACTCTCTAACCTCTCTCTAATCTTTTTGAACTTATAAACACCAAGCTTTATATCAATTTATTGTTTTTGTCTCATATTTTTCTCACTAATTTATATTGTTTTTGCAGGTGTTTCATAACATATTTTTCATATTTTACTCATTGAAAGGTAAATCTATTAATTTTAGAAATGTATTTTTGTGTGTTTTATAAAGATAGATTTATCTAATATTTCACTTATTTTCTCTGTTCTAAGCCATATGAATGTTTATGGATATGCAGGTTTTTCAGATCTAGATTTGGATTTGCAGGTTTTTCAGATCTGGATTTGGATTTGCAGGTTTTTCAGATCTAGATTTGGAAGACTTTTGGGACGACTTACCTGGAAGTCGTCTGGACGACTTACCTAGAAGTCGTATGGACTTCTTGGAAGTCGTCTGGACTTCCTGGAAGTCGTCTGGACTTCCTGGAAGCCGTCTGACGAAGTTTTCTCTCATGTCTCTCCTTTCAATAACAAATCTGAGTATTTTGGTAAGTTTTTGTGTCTGATTTTTCTTTATTTGGTCATCTCATGTTGTATAAAGTTCTTATATTTTTTTTCTAAACTAAAATTCTCTAAACCCACTCTAATCTCCTTGACTTCAATACACCAAATTTTAGATGATTTTTTCAGTTTTGTCTCATGTCTTTCTTACTAATTTATTTTTATTTTTTTGCAGATTTTTTGTCACATGGTTCTCACATTCCTCTCATTTAAAGGTAAATCTATTAATTTTAGATATGTATTTTTGTGTGTTCTATAAATATAGATTTGTCTAATCTTCCACTAATTTTATCTATTTTAAGTCATTTTAACGTTTTTGGATATGCAGATTTTTCAGATCTGGATTTGAAGAATTCTGGGACGACTTACCTGGAAGTCGTCTAGACGACTTACCTAGAAGTCGTCTGGACTTCCTGGAAGTCGTCTGGGCTTCCTGAAAGTCTTCTAAGCTTCTTAGAAGTCGTCTGGACTTTCTGGAAGTCGTCTGACAGAGTCTTCTCTCATGTCTCTCCTTTTTATAACAGATCTGAGCATTTTGGTAAGTTTTTATGTCTGATTTTTTTTATTTGGTCAACTAATGTTGTATAAAGTTCTAATATTTTTCCCAAACTAAAACTCTCCAAACCCACTCTAATTTTTTTTTAACTTCAATGCACCAAATTTTAGATGAATTTTTTCAGTTTTTTCTCATGTTTTTCTCACTAATTTAACATTTTTTGCAGATTTTTTATCACATGGTTCTCATTTTCCACTCATTTAAATGTATATCTATTAATTTTAGATATGTATTTTTGTGTGTTTTATAAAGGTAGATTTGTCTAATCTTCCCCTCATTTTCTCTATTTTAAGCCATTTGAACGTTTTTGGATATGCAGGTTTTCCAGATCTGGATTTAGAAGAGTTTTGGGACGACTTACTTAGAAGTCTTCTGGACTTTTTGAAAGTCGTCTGGGCTTTCTGGAAGTCTTCTGACTAAGTCTTCTTTCATATAAAGTGGAGTCCAAGCTTGTTTACTCATTTAGTTGTAATATTTTTGTATAATCAGTAAAATTGTTTCCCAAGATGTAATATATGTGCTAAAAATCAAAGAAATTAATTATTTCAATAGTTTTTATCTTATCTTTAGATTTTCTAAATGCAGTAATAAAGTCTAAATATCTTCTTCTCATCTTAATAAAGAATGCTGATAGTCTTATATTGATACAATATTTGAAGAAGCATTTTAACATTTCTTCCAACTCATAAAAAATAATACTTAAGAGATGGAACCAAACAATAGTAACTAGTCAAAGCATATCACATTTTTTACAAGTTTGTATTGAAAATATAAGTTTTACAAATCTTGAAGTTTGTGTTGATCAACCACAAAATTCTAACATCCATCTAGCCAGAGCCGGCCTTTAACATAAGCGAGTGAAGCACATGCTTCCAGCCGCCAAATATTATGTAGTAATTCGGCCACTTTTTTTGTCAAAACTCCCTTTAGCATACTTGGTAAATGTACTCATATCAACGTGAGGTGGTTACGAGTTCGAACCTACTCAGTCACATAATATTTTTTTTGGCTTCTAGCCTCCATATTTATAGGACCGGCTCTGATCTTGCAACAAACATTCTTCATACAATGCATGTAACTTACATCTCATTTGCAAAAAGAAAAAAATACACATTAGCAAACATTGAACATGTATGACATTTCTCAGACGACTTCCCTGGAAGTCTTTTACGTTAGCTAGAAACTTTAATTAACATGAATGTTGGCAACTTCATAATTATCATAAAGAAAGTTAAAATTTTCATCCAGTAGCCTTAATATAGTCTAATATACATGAATTAATAATAAAATGTTAAAAAGTCTTTATGATTTTAGAGAAATTATAAGTTTATTAAACATTCGGTCAGACGACATCTACGGAAGTCTTCTGGACGACGTCCAGAGACGTCGTCATTTAGGTCATTTTTGTTATTAAATTTTTGCAAAGACGACTTACATGGAAGTCGTCCGTCCAGACGACTTCCCAGGAAGTCGTCCTTTGTTAAAAATAATGGAAGTCGTCCGTCCAGACGACCTTTGACGACTTCCACGGAAGTCGTCTAAGACAAAGAGGTTAGTTTTGCGTTTGACCAAAATGTGTCAGAAATTTGACTTTTCCCAGACGACTTTCGTGGAAGTCGTCTAAGAGAAAAGTAAAAAATCAATATTTTATTATAACCAGACGACTTCCACGGGAGTCGTCTCATGTTAGTTTTGGAGTTTGAAAATAAAAACAAAAAAAGTTTTTTTTTTCAGACGACTTCTGTGGAAGTCGTCTAAACGGACGACTTCTGTGGAAGTCGTCCAAGATTATCGAGGTTTGACCAAAATCTCGGAATAAAATCTTGGACGACTTCCGTGGAAGTCGTCTACCGGACGACTTCCACGGAAGTCGTCTAGAAAAAAAAACATTTTTTGTTTTGATTTTCAAACTCCAAAACTAACCTGAGACGACTTCCGTGGAAGTCGTCTGGTTATAATAAAATATTGATATTTTACTTTTCTCGTAGACGACTTCCACGGAAGTCGTCTGGAAAAGTCAAATTTCTGACACATTTCGGTCAAACACAAAACTAACATCTTTATCTCAGACGACTTCTATGTAAGTCGTCCAACAAAACACATTTAAAAAGTCAATTGCAAAACTAACCTCTGCTTTGACCAGACGAACAGATCTGGAAAATAACTCGATTTCCTGCCTTAAACTTGGGAGATAACTTTCTTTGCTCCCAGAAGTCTTCTCCAAGCACCCAGAAGCTCAAAAAAAGTGACCCAACGAGAATCGTGAGCTTCAATGGCTCAATGAACCATACAAATTTTAGAATCAAAATCTATGGTTTTTAAAGTTGAATATGGAGAGAAAATGAGAAATAAGTTGGTTTTAGTTGATAGAAATGAAGAAAGAGGTAGTGTTTAATCGATTTATGAGCATTAAGAGCTTCAAAGTGGTTGTTCATGGTGGTTGGTATATTGATGGCAATGATCAAAGTGGTTGTTCATGGTGGTTGGTATATTGATGGCAATGACAATCTTGTAAATAAGTGAAGAAGATGAGGTTGTGAAAGTAAAAGTGTATTTTTCAAAAAAAAAAAAAAATATATCAATGGCATTTTCGTGAATATTGTGAACTTCTGGGGTGAATAGGTCAAACACAATTTCTAAAAAAATCATAGGTTAGATTTGTGTTTGACTTTAAGTTTTGAGTCAAGTGTTCAAAACTCCCAAAAAAAAAAGGTATGGCAAGTAATTTAATTTCATATTCAATTATTTTATCGGTTGAATTTAGTTTCAGGTTAAAGAAAAATGCCTGGTTGGTAACAAAATTGTCATATAGTTTTATTTTACCAATTAAAACAATGGGTTTTTTTTTTTTAACTGTACCGACACCGTAAATACCAAATCATAGTCGAATAATGTTAAAGATTTTTTTGGTGTAATGTTAAAGATGGCAAACGATATGATTGAATCTATGGCGTGTGGACCTTGTGAAGGGAATAGAAAAACGACGCTGCCTTTGGGTTAAAGATTAAAAGTACGGAAAGGCGATCATTTCTTATAAATATCAGAAATATCTGAATTTGATATTAGTTCGTACTCATACATGCATCGGTGAAGCAAATATAAAACGAACGTGAATATTTACATAACTCATTTTTATATCAGATTGTATCGTGATGAAAGGCATTAGGTTCTTAAAACGCTGAAGTTATTGCTAGTGGAAAACACATATTTTATTGCTCAGATTTATACGACGGTGGAAGATGTTAAGAATCGATTTGCTATGTGATATGGAATTTCCAAAATATAATACAATAAAATTAATATACTCTAGACTACTGACGATAAATGTATGAGAAAGGTAAAGGCACATGATCCAAAGACACATTGGGACTACAACATATGCTTGGCTTAGAAGGGAAAAGAGCAAAAAGAAGAAGACTTGCTCTTTTGGGATATTTCTTCACTTAGGATCTTAGCTCCAATCCCAAGTCTTTACCAAACATGGGCCGTTGCTTATTCATGAAATCTTTTTCAATCGTTGGAACTTGTAATATAAGACTTGTCTCAAACACCAGCAAATGGTAGATTAGGCCCATGTTCGGGTCTTGAGAAAAAAAATTATACAAGCCAATAGTAGATAATAACATTTGCAAAATGCTTTACAATATAAGTTTTAAATTTACAATGCATGTTGTTTCTTTACAATGTTATTAACTCTAAACCAAATTTTCAACAACAGAAAGATTCTGTATTCTTCCGAGGACTAAAGCTCTTCACAGGAAGGTGAGCTTATCTGCTGAGGTTTTGTGGCCGAAAGCATTATAAACAGCCCGTTTCTAACACAAGTGAAACCAACGAGTCCACATGATTTGCAAAGATCTTCCAGCTCACGTTCGCTCAGAAACATGTGAGAACCAGAATATCTCATTACTTCCTATCATTGGCATCACCAGAATTTTTAATTAGACACGGACCGCACCAATGTGCAAAACAGCAACTGAATCTTTTATAAGGCTAAAAAATAATATATGATATATATACACACCTGGCGAAGATCCTTCAAGAACGGTATAAAACGAAAAAGGCCATCATAGATGAACGTGGTGGCTACAAATACTCCTCCAGGTCTAAGAACACGGCTTATCTCAGCCACCTATGAAAGATCCAAAGAAAACATCAACATTGTATGTGCTTTTTAACAAAGCGTTGAGTTACAGAAAAGGGGTCTACTGCTGAAGATGGTGAAGGCCAGCAATGCAACGCAGCACCAGCATGGACAGCGTCAATTGAGCCCGAATGAAACGGGAGTCTAGCTATATCTGCTCGGGCCAGCACAACGATCCTGAAAAAACAACAACAACACATCTGGTTACTTAATTAAAATTTTAGACTGTAATGGAATAAAAAGGTGTGACTAACGAACTTTTTGTCAATTAATTTAGCTTCTTGTTTCAATAACTCGTAGCACTGTCGCAGCATATTCTCGGAGTAATCAAGGGCGAACACCATCGCAAAATGCTCACTCTTAGCGAATAGTCTTGAGAACATGCCGCTTCCACAGCTGGCGTCAATGATATTGCCTCCCAAAACATGCTTCAAGTATTCCTTAGCCATTTCAAACTATGGAATACAATGCATAGTATTACTATTGCCTCTACCTACAACTGTTCTTAGTAGAGCCGAATGAAACATTCACATTAACTCAAAATTTAAAGCGCTATTAAACAAATTATATGACCTTATTTAAAAAAATTGACCTCAAATTATCAAAAACAATTATTAAAATAAATCTTAAAATGTTTATGGTCCTCTAAATTTTAGACTTGGCCATGACTCTAGCTAGATGAAGAACATATAACACATAAATAAAGAAGCGTGGTCACCTCTTTCTCTGGTCCTGGAAAACCACCACATATGAAAGTTTGACGCCAACCCCTCTCGTAAAGGAAAGAGACTAATGGATTCCTATAAAATCAAAAAGGGCAAAGAGTTGGGCTAGTTAGAAGATAATATAGAGACTAGTTATCATCATGTACCTGAATAACTCGATTGAAAGAGGCAATGGTTCAGTATAATGCTTGGTTCCACTAGACACAGCCAAATCAAGATGTGTCTCATTAGCTGAGTAATTCTTTTTACAGGTTCTGCACTTTAACTGAGTACCAGAGGCAGGAGATTCTCTGTAGGGCGTAAGAAAATACAAAACTCTTTTAACTTGCAAGTCAAGAAAAGTGAGCATTCACTTTAACTTGTTAGCCCTAAATTTTGAATCAACTGAGAATCGAGCAACATGAGCATTCACATTAGTGAACGGTGAGGACTCACACTGATCCATGTGGATGATTAATCAATGCTGTTAAGGAGTTATAACAGATGGGACAAGCTAGAATGTTCTTCTCTTCTTTCTCGATCACAGAGTCCACCTGCGCACACGCCAAATCAAATTGTATCAGCTGCAAACGGGGAGAGATCGTCAAATAAGTTACAAAGAACAAAAGTGTACGCTAGGATTCGTCTCAACGGAGCCATTAGATGCACGAGATGATCTGAAAACGAAAACAGGGAGTCTCTGAGGGGCGTACTTGACTGAAAGCAACCGCGAAACTGATAAACCGATTGGGAGGATCGCCGGTGAAAGTCGACTGGAAACATCCAGCATTTTCAGGCCTCTTTGGCTGCTTATTGAGAACGTTGTTTCGTTTAAAGGAAAAAAAAAAGTCACAGCAAATCCGTGAATCATACAATCACATAAAATTCGTGAATCAAGAAGCTATTTTGAATCTTGTCGGAAGAGAAAAGCATTTTGCTTTGTCTTTGGGTATGGATCGTAAAACAAAGCCCAATAACCCATCCACAAAATTCAATTTAAGGCTTTTGTAACCTAAAAGTTAAAGGTATTTGGAGGCTTTTCCAACTCGACATCGACTTGTTTAATTCATTTTGCTTCTCTTTTTTGATCTGTTTTGTTTCCAGTCGTTATTTTATTGAGAAGTTTTTATGAATCTGAATCTGATTATTTTTTATTATTCTTTTATAAGTTTCTTCCAATTGGTTTGGAAAGACAAAATTTTCACTTCGGTTGAACCTTTTAGAAAAGGTAATTGACAGATCTACTGCGGATGGTGGCGACGGGTCTTACCGGCTTCAATCGTTGATGGTTCTTCATTCGATGTAGATGGAGTTCTTGCTGCAAACTATGACTACTTCGAAAGGCAGCATGAAGTTCTATGGAACGGTAATCTCTTTGTCTCCGTTAATAGAGTAAAATAGAGAATTGTCTTATCTCGGTGACTCCTACTGGAGTAATAACAAAAGAATGACAATCGTTTTCAACTCACTCTGAAGTGTGGTGTTTTTGGATTAATATGGAGATTATCTCCTTTGAAATTCATCTATTTTAGAAGCAAATATGATGTTCTTATATGAAGATTTTTTGCCATCCATATGCAAAATAGTCTGTTAGTTTATTTTGGATCTCTACTGGTGTATACTTTTTCTATATTGTTTTGTTGGTTCTCATTGTTTAGAACTCTTTGTCTTAAAGACTTAATGACAAAAAAAAACCTAAAAGTTAAAGGAGTTTGTTTTTGCTTTTAGTTTCTAATACACTAATAAAAATGAATTTGTATTGTAAAATGTAAACAAAGGAACTTTGTGGATTAAAATTCTCACCACTAATAAAAAAAATCACATAAGTCAGATAGTAAATCAGTTATAATTAAGAGGATAAATATAGTACTAGAACCACAGACAAAGATTAAGTTTAGTATTTCTAAAATATTTTTTTTTGGTATAAACGATATATTGTGTGTTACATTTAAACATATACATAATGTATAACGGAAAAATGATATATCAAAAAAAATAAAACTTGAGCATATAACAGAATCATTGCTATTTTACGTTATGTATTCATGCGGTATAATATAAAAGATCATTTTTGGTAATTTAAATATTCATTGCAAATAATCAAATTACAGTGTGGACAATATTTCTGTCAATTTCCTAATTAAGAGGATACAAAATACTAGTAGTGTTTAGCATTCTTGAAATAAAAATTTGAGTTTCTAAGATATAGATATTTTCGCATGTTATGTTTAATATATATGTATATAATGTATGGCTAGTTAATGATATATCAAAAATTGAACTTTAACCCATATCAGAATTATTATTACATTTACGTAATAATCCTCTAAAATCAGAGTTTCACTTTTACTATTCTACACTACAATCATAATTTCAATATTTACTACATATTTGAATATATAGGTGTTATTAGTAAAATACTCAATAGTGTTTTTACTGCATTCGTTAAGTAGTGTTAAAAACTTAAGAAAGATTATATATAGATTCGAAATCTACTGATAGAGAAAAACATATTTTTGAGAAAAAGAGAAAAAAGATTGCATAGATTACAAAGTGTAAGCAAATATAGTTCAGTTTAAGGCTTTCTATCGATAACTTTTGGAATTAAATATTAGATTAATCGATTCTGTATAATTAGTTGAGTTTTTATTTTTCTCTCTCCGTCAGAGCATAAAACCAAAATAACTGATGACAAATAAGAACTTAATCAATGCCTTAATCAATATAAATATACTCAACATTTAGCCAAATAAATTTTGAGTATTTGTACTTCATAACAAAACATTAAATTAAACAAAAAATGTTTGGTGATTCATAATTACGTTTCAGTTTTATTTTCTCTCTTTTATTTTTTTCTAATATGTTTTGTAGTGTAAATCAAACAAAAAATCTCTAGCGATTTAAATTAGTTTCAACAAATTAGGATCATAGATCGTTGAATAATAATTCAGTTCAATGCCTTAAATAGAATATATTAAAAATATACTATAAATTAAGTTTTGTATTTTCTTTGAAGTAGATCTTTGTTTTTCAAGAAAATAATGTTTTGGCTCGTTCTATTTAAACAAATATATATATATATATATATATATATATATATATATATATATATATATCAATAAATGCTATAGAAAATGAGCAGATAGACTTTAATATGCCACATACTCCAGTCTATGAATATATCTCATTTTCAGCAAGCTCTTTATAAGAAAAAGCTCATTTATATGTTTTTAGTTGAACACGCAACAGTGGCATAAACGCAGATAATTAGTATTCTGCTTACAAAAAAAATTCTTCTAAACTAAACAAAATTCAAAGAAATTTAAGAAAATTTTACCGATTCAAACTCTAACGATAATTTCTGCTTATCTAGTTTGTATCTGTATTTGTTGATTTAGTCTTACACTACAAAGGTGAAAAATATTTTAATGTCAAAAATAGTAAATCAATGTATATCTACGAGATCTTATTTACAGATTTGAAATATACTTGATCCAAAGTTGTTAGATAAAAAATATATACTTAACTAAGAAATAAGAAAATTCACTCCCTCTAAAATATACCTCCAAAATCAGAATTTCACTTTTGTTATTCTACATTACGTTCATAATTTTAATATTTATTACATATTTAAATATTTATGTTTTTAGTAAAATACTCAATAATGGTGCTAAAACAACTTAAGAAAGTTTACAGAGTCAAAATCTACTGATAAAGAAAAATATATTTTTGAGAAAAAGGTGAAAAACTAGTGCATAGATAACAAAGTGTAAGCATATCAACACAGTTCAGTATAAGGCCTTCAATCGCGAGATTTTGGACTTAAATATTAGATTAATCGATTATGTAAAATAGTTGAATTTTCTTTATTTTGTTTCTCTCCAACGAAACATAAAACAAAGATCACTGTCAGCAAAAATAACTCAGTCAATGCCTTAATCAAACAGAAATAATTCTCAAAAATTAGTCAAATAAATTTTGAGTATTTGAACTTCATACCAAGACATTAAATTAAACAGAGGATTTCTTGAGATTCAAAATTTAGTTTTCAGTTTTCACTGTTGATTTTTGTATTCTCCTTTTTATTTTTCCCTACAAACGTGTTGTAGTGTAAATTAAACAAATCTCTCGCGATTCAAAACTTAGTTACAACAAATTAGGATCACATAGCTTGGAATAACAATTCACTTCCAAAAATAGAATATACAAAAAAAAATATACCAAAATTAAGTTTCGTATTTTCTTTGAAGTAGATTTTTGTTTATCTAGAATTTTTTTTAGTTCTATTTAAAATATACACACACACACACCCACACATTAATATATATAAATGCTATAGCGAAGAATTTAACAGTATTTTGAAATCTTAACATCTACAATACATTTACAACTTTAATATGTCATACTTCGTCTATGAATATAGCTCATTTGTCGCATAAAACTATATAATTAATATTCTCCTGAATTTAATAAAATTTAAGAAAGCTTTACCGATTCAAACTATAACAATAATTATCCATTCTAAATTTGTATCTGTTGATTTAGTCTTATGTTACAAAATTGAAAAGATTGTAATGTCAAAAATAGTAAATCAAGCAGATGTCTACGAGATCTTATTTATTTATCTGAAAAAAAACTTGATCCAAAGGTGTTAGAGAAAAAAAACATATACTTACCAAGAAATAAAAAAATTTACTACCTCTCCCACTATCTTGAGCCTCTTACTTTCATTTTAATGGCGTAAACAACCGGTTCTACTGTAAAGAAACCAAACTAGTTTATCTATAGTCTCTCTACTTGTGTTTAGGTCTTGTTGTCTTATATTTATCTCTGTTTTTTTCTAGAACTAGAGAGATATATAAGTGTAGAAGATGGGTGACTTTCGAGAAGCCTCATCTCCTTCGTCTCCTCTAAGAACACCCTCTCATTCAACCTACTTTAATGGAGACTTCTCCCCCAGCAACAGCAGATTCTCTTTCAACTCTTCCTCAGATTTTTCTCTGTCGAGTTCTTTCTCTAACGGATTCTATTCTTCCGATGATAGCTCTGCTTCTCCTCCGTTTAACGGGCTTATCCCTAACTACAATCACTCTTCTCCTCCGTTAACTTATCATCACCATGAGAAGAATGTTAACGGTGATGATCTAGGTCTGTGCAACGATCTGTACAGTATGAAAATCAAAGAAGATGTGGAAGAAGAAGATCCTCTCGGATCAATTCTTGAGACGAATCATACTGGTTCCTCTCTAGATCTACTCTGTTTTTCACACTACGAGCCGAAGAACAACGGTGGATTCTTCCACAAGCAAAAGGAGTCATGTGACACATGGTTCAACAACGACAAGAGAGACCTGTTTGGTCATCAAACTCAAGATTCCATAGCCAGCTCTCGACACGTTGGATGGCCTAGCTACTCAACCAGTAACAATCCTTACAATGGTCAGGAAATGTTAGGGTTAGGTCTGAATCTCGGAGGTAGAGATCACTCAGCCTACTACAGTACACCAACAACAACATCAGACATGTTGCCATTGTTCTGCCAAGGAGCTCAGGCTTCCAAAGTGTCTGAACCATTTACCTCTGATGAGAGTTTCTTCATGGATCATCAGAGAGCAGGTGTTACTCGAGGATTGATGTCTGATCATGGAAATAATAATACTACAGAGATATGTCACACGAGTCTGCCTAACGTGTGTGACATTCAAGGATATGTTTACTTGATGGCTAAAGACCAGCACGGATGTAGATTTTTGCAGAGGATTTTCGATGAAGGAACACCTATTGACGCCATGATAATCTTCAATGAAGTGATAGCTCATGTTGTTGAGCTTATGATGGATCCTTTTGGTAATTACTTGATGCAGAAGCTTCTAGATGTTTGTACTGAAGAACAGAGGACGCAGATCGTACTTGTGGCTACTGCTGAGCCTGGTCAACTTATCAGGATATCTCTCAACGCATACGGGTAAATAAAAACATTTTATTACATAATGTTTTGATTTAAGGATAGTGTTTTGAATCTTGTTTTTGTTTTGTAGTACTCGAGTTGTTCAGAGATTAGTAGAAACAATCAGAACAGGAAAGCAGGTTTCTATGGTAAAGTCTGCCCTGAGACCTGGTTTTCTTGATTTGATCAAGGATTTAAATGGAAACCATGTGATTCAACGTTGCTTGCAGTGCCTTGGCACTGAAGATAACAAGGTTGAGATAAATAAAGTCAACTCTTTATGTTCATATCATATTAGGTTAAATGGTTTTTGTTTTGTTTCTGGACAGTTTATCTTTGATGCAGCGACAAAGTTCTGTACTGAGATTGCAACACATAGACATGGATGCTGTGTGTTACAAAAATGCATTGCTTATTCAATGAGGCAACAACGAGAGAAGCTGATCGCTGAAATCTCTAGAAACAGTCTCCTTCTTGCTCAAGACCCCTTTGGGTAACATGATTGTCATACACGCATGACCTCTAAATTGTAGAAAATGTTTTTTTTCCTTTACTTATATAAACCTAAAAATGTTTTATAGTTGACATAGGCACTCTTTTTTTGGATGATCAATTTTTTTTTTTTGCAGGAACTACGCAGTGCAGTTCGTTATAGAACTGAGGATACCTTCAGCGGTAGCGATGATGTTGGCTCAGTTAAAAGGGCACTACATTCAGCTTTCCATGCAGAAGTTCAGTAGCCACATGGTGGAGAGATGCCTCATGCATTGTCCAGAGAGTCGTCCACAGATTGTGCGTGAGCTTGTCTCTGTTCCTCACTTTGATCACCTTCTTCAAGACCCTTACGCCAACTTCGTCATCCAAGCCGCTCTTGCCGCCACAAAGGTACCAACCAAGTCGATTAATTTTCATTTTTGGTTTGGTTTGAATCCATTTAAACCGGAATCGAACATATCAACAGGGTCCACTTCATGCGTCACTAGTGGAAGTGATAAGGCCACATTCGATTCTGCGTAATAATCCTTACTGCAAGAGGATTTTCTCGAGGAATCTACTGAAGAAGTGAAAAGGGTATGCTGCTGAGTCTGTAATTTCAAGAATCTGTTGTTGTTCTTCCACATCAAGCTTTGTTTGTTCGAATGAATAATAATCTCTGGACTCAGTGTGATCTTAGATCCAGAGATGAAGTGCTGCTCATTGTTGTTTTCTTTGTTTCTATTGTATTGTTCTGTTGTTTCTTTTGTTGTTTTTGTCTTGTCTCTACTAATTTCATGTTGTAACAAATCGGGTTTCTTAACCCGGTTTAGTCTTTGAATAAATTCTTAATAAATTCTTATTTTGTATCAATTTTGTAAAAGTTAATTAGTATTACTCCCTCCGTTTCTAAATAAGTGTCACTCCGACACCTTTCACACAGATTAAAAAAGCGTTGAAATATATGTAAGTTGTCATTAATTACAAATAGTAGAATAAAAATAATGTATTTTCCAATAGTGTTCTAGATAAATATATTTATTTATAAAAATAATGTATTTTCCAATTAATTTTGAGCTGAAAGTTAATAAAAATTGCATTGAGATTGTAGAATGACATTCTTTGTGAAACAAAGAAAATGAGCTAAAGTGACACTTATTCAGAAACAGAGGGAGTATTATTTTTCAAAAGCCATTCGTATAAGCATGCTTACATGTTAGATGGGCTTTACTAAATAAGCCTATTATGGCTTACACATAAGGCACATTAGGGTTTTGGAAGCACGACATTTAAGGGCGCCTCTACATCTATATATACATATACCAATGCTATTAACCTCGTCATATAATCCTCAATGTAAGCGTTTTTCCTCTAATTTCAAACGTTGCCTAAAGTTCAAAGACGACTAATTCTCGTTAGATAGATGAAGAAATAGGGTTTGGTATTTATCCGATTTGTTAGCTTGCTGATTGTTTTTTTTGTTAGAAGAAAGATATGCCACTTCTTTCAGCAGCAAGATCCATTCTTGTTCGCTTTGTTCTCGTGGCAAATATCAATCGCCATCATGAGATGGATTTTATTATTTGCAGTTTATTTTACTCTCTGCAAATATTATCCTTCTCTTTGGTACATCTCTTCTTCTGCAAAACATTTATATTCAGCTCACCTAAAAAAACGCAGGGCAGCTATGAAATTAAGTTTATTGATTGTTGTTCACTTGTTCGATTTGTTGTGGTAGTAAATACGTTACTAAAATATTTTAAACCTTTCAAGGCATAATCGTAAAATCTCAGGCACCCTCAAAGAGAATATTTAGTAGAGGATCTAGAGATTGAATTTAAAAAAAAAAATTGAAAAGAAAAATAAAATGTTGTTGCAGAAGAACTCCAGCAAAAAAACAAGACACTTAGTAAAATTTAGAAAAAAAATTAACTACTAATTCACTTATATTACAACTAACAATTTTAAAACAGCTATATTCTCTTTATGAAGACACTAACTGTCACAAGCCCGAACTTTTAGCCATGTTCATAAATTACAATATTCCTATGATAAAATAATTTGTAGGAGCCCAAAACCCATTTGTATAGCCATGCAAAGGCACGCAGCCAGTATATATTAAGAACCTTGTTATTCCATGTAAAATAAATGTTTATAATGATGATGGTGAGAGTAGCATGCAAGGAGATCGGTTTTGGCCATTGAACTTAAAAACACGGAAAGCTCTATAGTGTTCAATAACGCATGTCCTTGTACCTTAGCACAAGCATCCACTAATTGCTTGCCGTTTACCACGTCCAATAGTATTATTTGCTATCAAAAGAGAGACTGTGCAAATTTTGAAAGGAGAATATTTGAAACACATCAACTAATTGCGCTTATATGTATGCTTTCAACACTTAATGGGCTTTGTTTGTCCAGATCTGATTAATCCATTCCAGCCTAAATTGGTTGTCTGTATCTGGCCCAGTAATTATTTAATTCTCCATTTATTCAGTTGCCCTTCTCAACACTTTCATTGGCTTTCCAATCTTTGAAAATCAGTTGTGTGGAAACAAAATACTAAAAACTAAAAAGGCACCACAGAAAAGCTTTCCAATTAATTAATGTTATGGTTACCTCAATTAGCAGCTTGTAAAGATGGCGACTTAATAATTAGGGGTTAAAATTTCAACGAAGCCGTTGAAATAGGTTTAGCCCATTTTAAGTCTCTTAACTCTCTCATATCCCAACGAAAACCTCCCCAATCCCTATCATTCACTTTAATATTGCACCATGCACGATCAGGCGTGTATCCCATGAGAAAAGAAAAGCATTAATCCAATTTTTTTTTGTCAGCAAGCATTAATCCAATTAAAGTCCTCGACTACAATGTAAAATCAAATTTACAATGAGGTCAGGGTATCGGATTATGTTTGCGTTGTGATATAGTACTCCTTGTACCAAGAGCCAGATCTCGGCATAGCAGAGTGAAATATTGGCATCGGCTCTCAAAAATTTTAAATTCTTTTTTATATAGGTATAAGTCTCCGAACATTGAACTCGGTTTCCAAATTTTTTAGAACTTTTAAAAAATGTTTCAAACCTTCATATTATCAGATCCGACTCTGCTTATACCTAATTTCAATTCTTTAAAAACATAACTTTTTGTCTAATAACTTTTCTGTATAGCCCTATAATACTCCCTATGTTTTTATATATAAGTAGTTTTGGTTAAAAATGATAATATTAAGAAATTTTTTTATTTTTGAGAAGAGAGCATTTAATACAGTAATTCAACCAATAATAAAAAGACACAAATTATTTGATTGGTTATACAATATATAATAAATGTAAAAGTTGTTTTGGATTATGTAAACATCATATATTATGAAACAATTTTTTTTTGGCTAAAAATACCTACATATAAAAATAGAGGGAGTATAACGCACTGACTATATAAAATATGTTATTATATAGTGTGCCCGCCTTGTATAAAGATAATTCAGTGACGAGGATAATTACTAGTCTATTTGATTATATATAGCATATCTATGTTCTTCCGGAACTCAAATTTATTTTCCATTTGCATTTAAAATTTATTTGACATAATTTATTGGTGATACATTTATTTCAAATTATCAACACATCTTCTCAAACCTAATTCTTGGGCAAATCAACCGTATTCAATAAGAACATATACCCTATTTAATGTTCATCGTCACATGCAATTTGTTTTAAAACAAATTGATTGTTTACTCGTATTAACTTTACATTAGATGTGTTTTTATTATATGGTGTTGACTATTACATAAATGTTATACATAAGCCGATCGTATAACAGGATAACATTTCCGTTAGAGTCAAGACGACTTAAAGTAGCACAAAATGGTCGAACTCAAAAGCCGCACGTAGAAGTCAATTTGATCTATGCGGACGTAAAAAACATTGTGACATTTTGCATGGAACCATCCGCAGACAAAAAAGACAAAATCTTGGGCGTTATGAGCACATAGGCCATAACTGATTATTTTAAAGCCCTATTTCTTATGGAAGTGTTTAGATTTATATGTTTAGACGTTTAGGTTGGTAATTAATAAAAATAAAAATAAATATGTTTACCTTTAAGTTACTCGTCTATCCGTTAAGTTTGCATGGGATTATATAAAAATTGGAAGTATATGTAAACAAACGAACGATTCTAATGAATAGAAAAACGAAAGACATAAATTTTGTTAAACGAACTAGTATGTTTTTCAATGGGCTGACGCCAGGGGTGAAGCCAGACTTTTTTCTCCTGGGTGCATACATTAATACAAGTTAAAACGTTATTAAAAATAATGGTATAATGGGGGGCATCGAACTCGAGTTGTTTGACAGATGAGGGTGCACCTTTACCAAATAAGTTATACGAACCATAATGTCCAATGTAAAATTTTAAACTTAAAAAAAGAAGGGGTGCACGTGCACCCTTACTCTTCCACCTAGCTTCGCCCCTGGCTGACGCATTCGTAATTCATATGGTTTGATAGATGTATGATAAAATTTATGTTCAATTGACAAGTAGATATATGCTTCAATGCATATACTTGAATTCCGCATTTATAATCGGTTCACAATTATTTAATGGAAACGGGTAGACAAGTACTGAATATTTAATTCTTCCACCAGGAAATAGCAACTAATTTATGTCAGAAAATAAATATATTAACTGAGAGACTCAGAATTATGATTCCATCTAACCATGTAGGTTTATTAGGTTATCCATAATTCCTTGTAGCTTTCATAAAATTTTATAAAACAGTTATAGTATATGTTAATTTATGAGAATAAAGTTTATAGTACGAATTAAATTGAAGTGAAGAGACATGGATCTTAATTGTAGTTGCATGCATGGGGTGAGCGGATGTTGGGAGCTTTAAAAGCTGGTTCTCCCATCCTTTGAAAATTTGTAGTACGTTATTTTACTGTAGTATCTTATATATTAACTAGTGTTACCACTCCGTGCCATGCACGGGTCAGGTTTTGCTTGCATTTAAATAATCTTGCTTATAAAATTTAACGTTCTATTTTATCAAAACTAAAAATTATTTTAGTCACGTTCTAGAGTTGAACAAATGGAGACTTATAAGTAGAAGGTGTTGCATTCAAACAACAATTAGAACTTATAAAGGGTTAAAAACAATCTTATAATTTTTTCTAATAGATATAATAATTCTTATGGAGAATTAAATATAGATAAAATAATAAATTTTATCCAACTAATTTTATTTGTATTTTTTTTATAAATAATCTTTCTTTAAAATCTAAATAATGCTCTTTTAGTATAATAAAACAGTTAACCGAAAACAAATTATGAAATCCATTAAAATTTTGTTGAAAGTATTTATTGAATTTTTTTTTCTGAGATACAGTAAAAAGATAAATGGTAAACTAAAAATAAAATCATATATTAAGGATATTTTGGTTAAATTTGCGTTATATGATTCTTCTTCGTCGCTTTTGTTTGTTGCAGTCATCAACAAACTGGAGCTTCAAGGATAAGAAAGAAAACATGCATATATAAGATAGTCCATTTGTATATAATAAACTCATAAACAGATTTGAAAAATAGTGAATATATTTGCAAATACTCAATTTATAGTAGATTACGACATATTTACTATTAATTTGTTACATGAGTTGCTGTCAAAGCATTGAGTCTTTTTCTTTTTCTTTGTAAAGAAGTAAGTCCATCTTCATCAACCTTTTAACCTGAACCCATCTTCATCAACCTTTTAACCTGAACAATGCAAAAAAAAAATTTAAAGAACATTAAATTGAGAAGGAAACAAATAAATACTGCATGAATAAACGCAAGTCATAAGCTTCGATGTCAAGCAAAAAAAAGTGACCAAGAAGAAAAGAGACATCTTTTGAAAGATAATCATGGAATAACTTCACACAAGTATATATAAATAAGTTAGAATATAGGTAGTTAGTAAATGGTAGTTAATAAATGGTGATCGTGTAAGAAAGAATAACCGTGGCGACGTGGGTGACTTTTTTTTTTGAAAAAAAATATGATAACTAATAAATTAATGTTATATATTAATGACAACAGATATGAATTAGTTGTTAAGTAATACTAGAATCTCTCTCCGCGCTACGCGCGGAAAATATTTTACATATTATTTTCGGTGAATTAACAGACCAGAAAACAGTTTATCTATATTATTTATAAATTTTGTATATTTCTAAAATAACTCAATGCATTTAGAATTCATCAATCAGAAAATGTCTAAAACAGTAAAACAAATGTATATAGGTTGAGCTTTTTTAAGGTACATATGGTTGCTTTTTGAATGTGACATTATTTTTCAATAGAATATATCTTTCTCTTAGCTTCTGAGTAGATTAAACTGACTCATATTAGGTAAAATAAGAAATAAAAATAATATTTTATTTCAAACCTTGAGGTGAATAATAATTTCTATATGTTTAAAAAGTCAATTAGCAAAACTCAAATATGATAATGAAATTTATTTTCCATTAACCTTTATATATGTTTGGATTAGTGATTGTTATCAAGATAATATATTTTTACTCTTATATGCTTTGAAATGTCTAAAATTTACTTCTCAGCCATTTCTTAGGAACAAATGTACAAAAGTTACAAATATTCTAAGATTATTTTTTTGATTTGTAAATTTTTTTCTATTTATATTTTTTGTTTGTACCTCTATGAAAGCAAGCTTATAACGAATTATGTCTTTAGTTTTTTTTGTGGTAAAACTTTTATATGATGTGTATTTTTCCAATAACATTAAGATAGACCTTTAAAATAAAGAAAAATTCTAATTTGAAATTTAAATAAGTAAACAAAAATATTTATTAAATTATCTAATAGGTTTTTTTTTATAATTTTCTAAACATAATATTGATTGTAAGTTCGGCCATAACATATATGAGTATATTTTGGGTATATTTTCTTAATAGAATTATTGTGGTTTCTTGGGTGATTTGAAGATTTGAATGATATGTGAATACGATGTATATATATATATGTATATATATATGTATATATATATATATTAATGTTTAATTTTAATTATACATATTTGTAAAAATATAATTAATAATTTATTTTAAAATTTTGATAGATTTATTTTTATTACTTGCTTCAAGTTTTTTTTGGTAGCAAAAAGAAAAAACAGACGCAGCTTGGTTCAAAATTATTCACGTACATATTGAACTATCAAAGTAATAAATTTGTGTGTTTATTTCCTCTTTATTTTGCCAATCTATAATCCTTAATGTTTTATTTTCTTCTTACTTCTTTGCATATTGATATTAGATATTTATTTTTATTCATTTTTTATTAATTTATTACTATTTCATAGTTATACTTACTAATTTTTGGAATATTTTATATTTTATTTGATTGCATCATCAAAGATTAGTAAAATCCCTTATAATGCTTCATCACTAATTTGTTGCGTTAAAATGTTTTTGATAGTTCATGTACATAATTTTTAATAGGTTATCTTGGCCAAATAAATCAATTTTATTTACTCCCATTGTTTCATAAAGAATATCACTTTAACTTTTTTATTTGGTTTCAAATAAGTGTCATTTTACAATTCAAATGATTTTTTATTGAATATCTTTCTTATCCTTTTAAATAACCTATAGATATTTAGTTAAATCATTTTTATTTAATTAATTTTATAATAAATAAGGATATATTAGTATATTTTCTCATTCTCTTATATCTATGTGAAATGTGTATAATTGACACTATTTATTAAACGGAGGAAGTACCAATGTTTATCTACAATTTTATTTGATGTGATCACATGTCAAAATTGAAATATGAGATCGCAAATTTATAAAATAAGAATATGAATCATGTAGAGAATAAAACATTTTGTGTAAGTATTAAAACAAAGAGACTAATAAAGAAAAACACACACTTTTAATCATGTTTACGTAACAATATTACGAAAATATAAAGAAGACAAAGAGATCAGCCATCTGTACCAAAAGAAACAAACTTCGACCTTAGTCACCATTCGCATTAACCTTTGATTACACACAATAAAATTAATATAAAATGATCAACTACAAACCTATTTACTACCATCCTCACCGTGAATTTCATCATTAACCTCCAACACTGACTTGTTAGATTCCATCGTCCTTTAACAACCAATCATTAGAATCTGCAAGAATAAAGAATCGTTGCAGCATAACCTGAGTAGTAACTACTGCATCTATAATGGGAGCCACCGAAAATTCTTCCCATAGCCGTGTTCTTCAACGATTTTTCACCAGAGCCAGTTCATCAGACAGAGTTCAAATCGCCATGTTGTTGGAATCTGTAGTATATCGACATCCCACTGGAGAGTGGAAACAATTATGTGAGACCATTGGAAAATACAGAGTTAGAAGACCATTGGACAGCGATACTTTTTCATTCAGTGAGCTGTGATTCAACCTATTTACAGAAACAAAAACAATGTGAAGCACATAATCATCAAAACACCAGTTTTAAAAACATTTAAAGAGCTTAGAAGACAACAAATCGTTAAAACAGTCACTGGCTTCTTCTTTTCTTCGGTATAGAAAATGAACTCTGACAGCCACAATTAGATGCAGGGAAAATTGATAAGACAAAGTAACATATACCCACCATTGAAAGCAGTAA
Organism: Hirschfeldia incana; assembly: GCA_026261945.1. NCBI lineage: Eukaryota > Viridiplantae > Streptophyta > Magnoliopsida > Brassicales > Brassicaceae > Hirschfeldia > Hirschfeldia incana. The sequence continues at coordinate 2,965,804 of JABCMI010000036.1, forward strand.
CAATCAAATTTTATATTTCATATATATTCTTATTTGAACTATATCACGTAAGCATATTATACCCAATTATAAGAAAAAAAAATTAATAATAATATTAGTCTTACAGCTGTATGTGCAACAAAAAAATAAGTTTTAATAGTGAGAGCAACGCACATACACTCAGGACAATATAAGGCCCTTTGCTCCTTATCCTCCCTGCAAGCTTCTTCCCCATCTCCATAACCCTGAGATAACTTCCGTGCTTAAAATGCTACGTGAAACACATTTCGTTAGTTAACACTGGCAACACAAATATTGGACAGAAATACAGGTAAAAGGAATGTCTACAGAGTATATTCAAAAAGCTTCCCATTGATCAGCCTTCTTGCTAGCATTTGAAGGTCGAAGCCTCTTTTAACTCCTCTTGATCTCCAAATTTTAGAGAATTTCAGTGTATGCCATGAATTTCTGGTACAGAACAGGAAGACAAACCACATATCAGTTAAGGCCAATACGTTATTCCAAACAATTAATCAGTTTTCTACTTTTTAATTCTAAGAAATCAAAACAGAAAGTACTTTATACACGCACAATACAAACAATAGATTGGTCGGAACCAAGATTCATAGGATAGAGAATCACTAACCTTGATCCGATTCGTCTTACCTAGTATCGATATCAGATCCACTCCCAGAATCCTAACTGGTATCATGCCGCCTGAGTGGCCATGGATATGATACACTAAGCCTCCTTGGCGTCGGCGAACTCTCAACCGTTCGTTGTCCGTCTTTCCCCACTGGTCTGACCTCCATGACTCACGAACTCGTTATCAGCATCGTCTGTGGGGAACTTATATGACAAACAGGGCACCAGTTATGAAGCTGCAACCATGGAAGCAAGCAAACTTGATTGTAAACGTGTTTGGAAGGCATCTGGTTGGCATCAATAACATCCATATTAATTGATCCGGGATGTGGCGGTGGCCGTGGATTCTGCCGTTTTATAGCTATGAATACTGCGGGTTTGTAGAGTAGAGGAAGAGCCAGAGACTCTAAATTATTTATTTTTCATGATTGATAAAGAAAGGGTTTTATGATAATGGAGATTTGCAGGGATATGAAACGGAGAAGACAAAGTGTTTGAGCCGTTTCGAGAAGTGGTCTTGAATGGGTCATTAAAAAATATCATGAGCCCACACGAAAGTTTCGGTATCCATTTTCAAACAAAACTCTTGTGACATGGCAGTAGAAACCATTCCTATTGGATGATTTTTTAATCTGACGTGGACAGGTTATCCTTTGAGTATATTTGCCTTTTAATATAGTTTAGATTTAGATTGGTGTAAGAAATGGATAATATTCGGGCAAAAAATTCTGAAACATGTAAATTTGATATCTAAAGTTTAATTTTCTAAAAATATTTAAAGTATAGTCTTGAAAACTTAGGTTCTTTTTTTTTGACTAAAGAAAACTTAGGTTCTTCAATCATTTTATAAGCGTTGCAATATTGTCAAAGAAAGAGTCTCGATTAAGGTGTTTCCATTATAGCTGCAGAGATTCCACCTTTTCCTGGTCCATTTTTGAGAAATTGAGAGCACTCTTCTAACGTATCAAAAATACAAAGGAAATGGCGAGAAACCTGCTTCTTTAAGCGTTCCAAAGATGAAGTATATTATTTTTAATTTATTTATTTTTCAATTATTTTTTAAAAACAGATTTCCATGTGTCAGGTTTTGATTGGCGATGCGACTTGCGCTTTAGTATATAAGAGATGACAAGGTTTAATTTATGCATGAGTTTAAACTTTAAAGGTGTTAGACCGATCACCGATGATCTCTTCAGTTTCATTTGTATTTGTGTGTTGCACGTACTGTTAGTCTTTTACTAGTTAAAGTATCATCAAAATCGTATGCCAGCAAATGACAATTTTTTTACCGAAGGTATTATATTAGAGTTTTTATTTTGCAATATATATATATATATATATATATATATATATATATATATATATATACTATATCATAAGTTCCGTTAGTAATTATGCCTTTCAATTCATCTATTCCTTTTACAACCTATATGGAATGAAAAAGAATTAAGCATTCAAGAAGATTTTATTCCAAAAAATGCAATCCACATGCACCCATGATGTCTTCTAAACACACACTCTGTCCAGTAATCTAATTTACAAAGTTAAAGACAATCAATATATGAAACCCTATAAGAAAATAAGGCTTATGCGTCCAGGTTCATAGTTTGACATGCACGATCAATCGAACAACGTAACCCTAAAAGGAAATCATGGCTTACAGTTACACGATCATGTAAAAAATAACTAAAAAAATATACAGGTATATCTCGATACATTTTCCTATGATATAAGTGGATCGAGCTATAGACACCGTTTGCAACTGATCGTTAGGTATAATTCGACATTATTCATATTCTGAGTATAGTCATTCAAAAACACCATTTGAGACATCCTTCTTTCGGTTTAACGAATGTGTTTCAATATCCCGCAGACCGCAGTATCAATATCATTAGTGGTAAAGTGATCCACAAAGTTACTTCGGTTTAACAATGTGACTTAATTAGTCATGTGCTTTTTTTTGTTTGATGTGGGTGCAATTAGTGCTTAATGATCGGGCACTACGAAGAGAGGAATTTCAGTTACCTTGTAGAATATAGCAAGTTATGTTTATATTCTATGCAAAACATAAACATAAATATCTACACTACGTTAGCAACTTGATCACAGAAAATGTATCGTTTCAAATTAAGAAGAAAAATATAGAAGTTGGGAATTTATGAGGAGACTTCTGTACTACAAAGGAAAAAAAATTATGAGGAAACTAGCCAAAACAGCCGAAATGTAAACGAACCCATGACATGACATGTAATAGTAAGCCGTTGAAAGTTTAGTTATTGAAATTGCTCCTTTTTTCTGGGGTCAACATGTTGTATTAGTTCAAAGAATTAACACATCTAAAAATGCAACCATGCCACATGAGGTTTAGGACAAACTTCATAAGGTAAAGAAGTGTATAAACTATTTAAAATATTAATTATATATTATAATTTATAAATACACCATTTAATCATATTAAACAATTTCCCGTGACTCGGATCACATGCATGATTATATAATCCGGAGACATCCAAACAATCAGACTAAAAAGATCCAGTAAATCCCATTTCATAAATCTGACTTGGGATATGAACATAGGAGGTTATTTTAAACTGTTTGTAGTAAAAATAGAACTATAATAAAGCTGTATGAGGGAGGTTGGTTAGTAATGTGTATATTTTGTGTTATATATCCAAAAATGGGAGTAGGAGTTAATGTGAGTATTAAGGGCTTTTTTCACATCCAACCTACAATTTCAAGTCAAATGCAAAACCAACCCCATTTTTTTTGTCAATACTATTCACCTTTGAAATTTCCAAACCATCCTTATGTTTTTGAATTATTTACAAAATTGCCATTATTATCAAAAAGATGTAGACTTACTTTTCAGTCTACGACATTAAAGATTTAGACAAAAAACCCATAACACCCTAAAGACTTCATCTTATTTACAACAATGCCATCATCATCAATATTGCAACCACCATTGAACCACCATTTTAAAGCTCATAAAAGCTCAAGATCTACATTTACATCACTTTGTTTCTCTTTCTAAAACAACAATTCTTCATTTCCTCTTGTTTTCTCTACATTTCTATCTAAAAAACTCTCATAACTCTTATTTTCATAATCTCAAACTTCACATTTTCGTATTTTTTCATCAGCAAATCGTAAAAGATGCCTCTTTTTGCTCATTTTTGGTGTTTGGACGGTTGAAAGGGTTGGAATCGAGGTTCACACAAGAAAAAGGTAACTGTTTACATGGTTTTCACCATTTTTTTCAGTCTGTGTCGCGTCTGTAGACTGTTTTATATGTCTGCACCAGTTTGTAGACGTACGGGTCAGTCTATTTGTCAACGCACAAGTCAGTTTTGCAATTGACCTTTCGAACTTTTTTTGCAGCGCAGACTTCCACAGCAGTCTACGTCCTTACCTTTGACAACAAAAATAAAAAAGTTACGTAGACCTACCAAGACGGCTACGGAAAAGAGGTTAGTTTTACATTTGACCGAGCTTTTGACTTTAAAAAGTAGACTTCACTGGAAGTCTACGAACTGTAGGCTGCCAAAGAAGTCTACTTTAGGTCAGTTTTGCATTTGACCAAAACTTTGACTTCGTTGAATAGGTTAGTTTTGTATTTGACTAAAATGTTTTTTATTAAATTAAATATTTTTTAAAAGTGTAGACTTGAAATGCAGTCTTCTTTTCTTAGACAAAAAAATTTAGACTGTTTGTGAAGTCTACAAATTTATTTTGGTCAAATGCAAAACCAACCCATGGGTTTTGAAGTTAGACTTTACGCGAAGTCTACGAAGTTGTAGACGTGCATTTTAATCTACACTTAGAAAGTCAAACAATGGTCAATTGCAAAACTAACCTTTTTCAAAAAAATTAAAACATGTAGACTACATATGAAATCTACATTCTAAAGTCAAAACTTGGATACGTTTTGGTCAATGGGAAAAACTAACCTTTTTAATCTGGTAGACTGAAAAGTAAGTCTAAATCTATAAAGTCAAAACTTGGATGAATTCTGGTCAAATAAAAAAGGTAACCCGTAAAATTTTCAATTGCAAAAACCAACCCGAGTAGACCTATTTGACCGTCTACGAAGGTAAACTAAAAAGAACGTCTACACCAATGTGGCGTAGACCGATGTCACAGTCTACATTGGAAAATAAATTAAAACTGAATTTATGTATTATTCATAAAGTTTTTGCTAGATTTTTTTGTTTGAAAGTTTGTGTTAGTTAATCTTAATGGGTTTGAGAGATTTTGAAAAGAAAAACTATTGTATTTATGAAATTATAATACTTTTGATTTTACAATGTAGTTAGGTGTTAACATGTAGACATAATTGTAGGTCTACGTTTGTAGTTTTATGAAACCTAAAATATTTATTTTCTAATTATGTGAAACTGTATTTTTTTTTTGCAGGCAATAATTCAATTACCGGCAGTATACGGAGAATGGGTGGAGAAAGACTCATTGTGGGAGTTTGTCGTCAATAATGAAAAAGGAGGGAGAATGTTCCCTTTGGAAGATGGTTGTACACATGGTGAACTTCTTGAAATGGTACAAGAAGATTATGATCTAGACAAGAAGATCGAGAAGGTGGTGTTAGTTAATCCTAATGGGTTTGAGTGATTTTGAAAAGAAAAACTGTTGTAGTTATGAAATTATAATACTTTTGGTTTGAGTACATAATTTGCTAATAAGTGTAGACGTCTTTGTAAGTCTACATCTATAATTTTTGTAACATAGAATGGTTCAGTTATTTATTGTATACAGAGAATGAGTGGTGAAAAACTCTTTTGTAGCAGTTTGTGATATGGTCGTTGAGTTAAGATATTCCTTACCAAACTTATGTTACATAGACAAGTATATGTTGAATTTGTGGCATGCTTACATTGAAATTGTGTATTTTAAGTCAATTTTATGTACACATATATAAGTCCAGCGAACCTTAAATTTTTCTCCCTGAGATTACCAATAAAAAGAGTGAATGGAGTTATTACATTAGATGACGGATGTGATGTGTAAAGCTTTATTCTTTTTCGACCAAACTCGTGTCTTCTATATAGTTTGGAATGCAACTAGTAAATGTCTTGACCTTATTAGTTAATGATACAGTCATTCAGAGAAATTACAGCTTCTTGTGCCGAAACACACATTTTTTATCATAATGAGGGGGAACAACCAGTAAATAGAGGGGGAAGAACTAGTAAATAGAACCAGATGATAATCAAAGTTATTATCAGAAAAAAAACAAGTCATTAACTAAATGATAATCAAAGTTATAATCTTGAGTGTGAGCCTGCAAAATGAGTGAGCTTAGAGAGAGTCTGAGTCTGAGATGACAGAGCCTGAGACCTGCAAAAAAACATGACAATACCATTAAGCTAAAGCAATATCAAGAACATGTATTCTCCAATTCACAACTAAAAAGGGTTATGTTTTAAAGCATAACAAGCAAGAAGAAACACAGCAGATTTCAAGTACAAAAGCATTCGCTCAAGCTGCAATAAGAAACATAGCAGATTCTCTTAAGCATTCTACAAAACAACAGACCTGAGCAAGCTGGGGCAGTTGCAGCCTTTCTTTCTTTGCAACGAACTCCAACACCTTCACTATCAGAAAACAGAGAGCCTACAAAAAAGGTTCAATGATACAAGATCAGACGGTTTCAAGACCAACATCAAATGAACATACCATTACCATCAGATCCTGAAACCCATAACACAAACCTAAAAAACAAGCTAAGAAAGAAGAAGAAAGGAATCTCATACCACACAAGAGTAAGATGCATCACACATCACACATACAAACAGAGAAACCCATCAAAGCAAATTCATCAACGATGCTTGAAAGCCATCAAAATCGAACCCCACACATCACACACGAATGAAGCAAGCATAGAAAGCAAAGCTCTTACGAAAGCAAATTGAACCTCACACATTACACACGAATATGCCATAAGCATCATAAGAAGTCTATAATTCAAGGAGAAGTCTACAACGGAGAGAGAAGTCTACAATTAAAAAAAAAATCTGCATTTACAAGAGAAGTCTACAGGTAAACTTAGAAGTCTACTAGTTCGGTCATTAAAATAAAAGTCAAGCACTAGTTCACCTTCGCCGTGAGAGTCACCGGAAGCAGAAAGATGAAGGAGAAGATGATGTTCCTTGGTCGGCTCAGATCTGTGTTTAACTGTTAGCTTAGGCATAGTTGGGCTCCTCGTTAAACTTCATATTGGTAAATGCCTCAAGGAAAAGCTTGAATGGGGGAGGACAGAAACATAATAGATATAAGTCTACCAGTTAGGTTATCAAAATAAAAGAATTCAAGGACTAATTTACCTTCTCCATGAGGCTGGGCGGAAGCTGAGAGATGGACGAGAATAGATAGAACGGTTCGGCTCAGATCTGAAACAAAGAAAATATCAGAAGGTTAGTCAACAAAAAAAGAACAACTGACAAAACATACAACCACAAAACCAGTGTAGAAACCAACCAAAAGTAGCAGAAACGGCGTGAAGAAATCGCCAGAAATCACAAACCAGAGAGAGAGAGAGAGAGAGACAACGGCGCTTAGGGTTTCTTTTTTCTTTTTATCAATGTTCTCAAGTATTTATATGTCGTATAGCTTTTCTGGTTTGGTTAAAAAAAAATTGATTTAATTTTGGTTAGGCTAATTTATTCTGGTTAAAGTTTGGGTCAAGTTAAGTTGTTTCCGGTTAGGGAGACTTCGAAAGAAGTCTACAACCATTTTTTTTCTTCTTTATTATTTTAATAATATTGGTTAAATCAGTATAGTAAAAAAATGTTGACTAGGTTAAAATATTTTGGTTAAATCCGGTTAAGTAAAATTGCGTAGACTTCTTCGTATGTCTACAATATTTTTTTTCTTTTTTCTCTTTATTTTTTTAACAAAATTTAATACATGATTTACCAAATTTTTTAATAATTTAAAATATTCATAATATATGATTTTAATTTTTTTTTTATAAATTGGAACATTTAATTTAAAATTAAAGATAAACACGAATAAAATAGACTAACAAAGACGTCTTCAGATATATAGACTTTATTGTAGGTCTACGAAACCCTAAACCACAAATATTAAACCCTAAATAGTTTGCTTGATAATCAAAAAATCTCCTTTAGTGCATCAAATATCAAAATTACAAAAAAAATATAAACTACTAAACATTAATAAGCAAATTTAAGTCAATAAAACCAAAAAAAATCAAAATCTAAAGTCTAACCTTAAAAATCTACCACTAAAAGACCTAACATGTTACAATCTTTTGTTTCTAAACTATGAAAATTGTTTAACACATACCAATTTAGTCTATATTCATTAAAATTGTTCAGTTATATAATTTTTTATATATTTACATCATACTATCCATTATATTGATGATTAATTAAAATCTATAACAATAATTATTTTTAAACAATTTTAAAATTAAATTATTAGATAAATTTTTGGTGTAGACTACATATTAAGTCTAAATAATAGACTTCGTATGAGGTCTATAAATATGTAGACTTCATTCTTCTACATGTAGACTTCCAAAGGATATAAACGTAAATACAGCTCCGTTTTTTTGTTTGGTCATAAGGACTAAATAGTATTTTCATCACTCATTTAGGTTGGTTCTGCATTTGACTGAAATTGGGGTACACTAATGCATTTGACTTCAATATTTAGGTTGTTTTTAGCAATTCTCCCGAGTATTAAAGGTGCATCGGCATTCATCAATTCATCAACCTTCCCTTCTCCCATCTTTAATTGTCTTTATTGTCTCTCCATTTATTGACCTCTCCCTATTTCCAAACTCTTCTTCCTTCACATACACCATCTTATCACCATGCATACATTCATGATACATATATACATCCATCCATGACTTCACTAACAATTCGTTTCATCCGTTTTAGATTTTAACAATATATTAAAGGACATGAAGTATAGTTAAAGATGATTTGTGATGACAATAAGATGATGATGATGGTGGTAGAGGAGAAATGGAAAACCAGAAAGAGAAATCGGTTAGCACTTCACATCTAAGCATTTAAATGAGACTGGTTGGAGTTATTGAAGACACCCAACTTGGAACTCACACATCATACTTCACATTACTTCCCTCTCTCTTTTTTATTCCTCTAAAAATCCAAATTAAAATGCAGCAGTCGGCAGATCACTTTTATTGCTTAGTAATTGAAAATTCTAAATATATATTTTATTTTATTTAAGAGCATCTAACTTATCGACCATTAATAAATTCTTATATTGGTATCTAATTCAATTACTCCAAATGAACCGGTGGAGACAATAACTCCCCTGAAGATTTTCCTACATGTATATAAATAGAGACGACCTTTGCATTCTTTTCAAGTCTATCTGCTCATTTCCTCACATGATCAAAGAGAGATAGAAAGGGTTTAAACTTTCTTTATAAGCATAGATCACTCAAGGCCAATGGTTTCTCGACAAGAAGGAACCCTTTTCTCCAGAAAGAGAGATTTTACAGCCTATGGGGAAGAGTTTCACAATCTATTCAAGAAGACCAAACAAGAGGATCAATCGCATCAAAAAATTCAGAGAACCACACTCAGTGAAGGATCAAACTCAGAGAGTATGAGATCAGTTACGTTTGATTTTGAACTTAACCTCCACACTCCTCTACCTTCAGGCTGGCAGAAATCTACAGATGCCAAGGTATATATTCATATATGTATTAAGTGTTTTGCGATTGTAGATATCCATGTACATGTGATATGCACACAAACATGCATCTAAAACATGTTTTGTTATATTTTCAGAGCTATTCGAGAACATCTGAGGATTTTAGTACATGCGCTAAAGAGCCGGTGCTTGTTGAGCGACCAAAGATGAGCCTAGACCTTGAGCTAAACCTTTCACCTTCTTATTCACCTACAAATACCGCAACGAAAATAGAAGAATCCTCAAATCACAATGAAAACGTGTCATCATCGAAGGGTAACAGTTGGACAAGCCCGAGTAAGAAGACCACGACGGGGACAGGATCAAACAGATCATTGTCATGGCTTGCGTTTGAAGGTGGTGATGATGACGTTGATCACAAGGAGCAAGAGATGGTAACAAAAGTGTGCATGAAATGCCACATGCTGGTTATGTTGTCCACATCAACTCCTGTTTGTCCCAACTGCAAGTTCATGCATCCACATGATCACAGCTCTACTAAACTGTTTAAACCATCGAATTTGCTTAGGCTCTTGTGTTAGGTTCTGCAGGGTTACTGAATCTATAAAAATTTGTACGGAATAATATGAACCTTCGAGAGACTTGATAAAAGACAAGGTTATGTATATAGACTACAAGTACTAAAAGATTTATTCTATGCGCTTATCTGAAAGATATTCCATCTCTTTGTTCATGCTATAGATCTCAACCTAATATTATTTGCATTGAATTGTACTTGGAGATAACACGTACACGGAATGATATGCCAGAGTTTGACAAGACAACTTTTTGAGTGTAGTCACTATCGATAATATCACCGGAGGATAAAAAAGGTTATTTATAGAGCTGTTATAATTCAAGTTATGTGAATATGGTTTAGTAGCACCATGCCACGATGCATTTTTTTATATTATAAAGTCTTGAAATCAAATAATTGGAGATGATAGGATGTGTTCACTTACAAACTGAATCATACCATAAAGCTAGTATATGATCAGAGAGCGAGAAAGAGAGAGAGATACAGGTGGGAAACAAGAGCAGACGAAGATTAGTGATCTACTAAGATTTTGAAAGTGTAGCTATGCAGAAAATATAATCTGACACTAGTATATAATTATGGCAGAAGAATATAATCTACCTCTTGTTGACCCCCGCCTCTTGGTTCTCGTCATTATGTTTCTATCAGCTTCTTTTGCTACTTCCACTCTCGTTTATGTTTATGTTTATGTTCGTCATCAGTTGCTTTAATAAGATTTCGACTTTTTTTTAGTATAATGTGAACTGGCTCAAATTCAACAACAATCAGCTGCGTTTGTTTTTTTGGAAGCGTAGATGAGTACTAAACTATCAAAGATACGGTTTTGTATTTCTGTAGCTATAGTGACAAGTTCTTAAACATCCACAAACCTTACACACCCTCAAAATAACAAATGAGAAAGTTGGTGCAAAAGGTAAAACACACACGTAGGTCTGTACAATGGTTGGGTGTGAGGAGCAACATTTATTTAAACTTCTGCAACAGTGTAGCAAAGAAGAGCTTAAGAGTAGTAATGTGAGGGACGCGATTTTATGATACGAGCTTCGTTTGCTTTGAGGATTCAACTCAATCAGTCAAATGCATATGGATCATCAGCGTAGGGGTTGAGTGAGCCTTCTGAAAACAGATCTCCAATGTTTGCAGATCGTGGTGGATGGCTGCTTATGGCTGCCACCTGCACATGTTCAAGACCATTCACTGCGTTAATAAACCCTCACACAACTGGCGAAAATGTCTCACTGTACAAAACCTAGCCTTAACATTTACCACTCGTTCATGTTCTCCTCAACTCTTGAAATATTTGTTCTAGTATAGAAAGGGCAGTCAATAATAAAGCAAGAACTAGTTTACTTGAGTGATAGCTAACCATTGGGTGGGATTCATGCATTTCAAATATTAAGCAAAGCTTTTGGGATCTATCTATTTACCTTAGCGATACTTCTTGGGGTCTTAGCTTTGGGTGAAGTAAACCTAGTCAATCGCCTCTGTGGCTCCTGTAGCCATAACAAAGGTGAATCCCAAACTCAGAGAAGATGGCAGTTGAAAATATATCTAAGATGAACCAAACCAAAGATTTGCTGGCGGCGCAGTATAGGTGTTACCTCAAACACGACTGTGCCTTTTGTTTTCCTTCGCTTGGTAGTCCTCGCGTCCTTCGCTTCAACTTCATATTCAGTACGAGTCACCTGCCAAGTTGAATCACAAAAACAGATGATGAGTTTGGGAGTCTATTTTAAATGTAGTTATCACTGTTTTACCTTGCTATGTTGCTTTTGACTGTTCATTATGCTTCTTGTATTTGCATTTTCAACTTTCTTTAGCGTCTTCGGCACATGTGTTTCTGCTTCCTTTTCAAAAGGGGAATCCTGCATTTCACCCATGAGGGGGAGGAGGATGTATTATTTTGTATGTGCAGTGACAATAGACAAAAGAAACATGGTGTTTTATATCCTACCTGTTCATCTTCATCAAGCATCACTGCAGTATGCTGGCTTCTCCTGCTAGTAGGAGGACGAGAACCTCTCACTTTCACAGACGAGACGGAGTATTCCTGCAAAGATCATGATTAAGTACTCGAAATCAGTATATGTTTCTGTTTCTTTGAAAGGCAGTACAAACTAAAGTTTTATATTTCAGTGGATCAGAATGATTTCTGGTCTAACCTTCCTAGAGCTCACTTCTTGCTCTTCTGGAGCTTTGTCACTCATAACCCTCCACTGCATTTGCAACAAAGCTCTTTGCCTCTCTTCCTGCAACGGTAACTCATTTACGTCAGTAGGTTTTAACCAACAACACGTGCTATCTTGTAATGAATCTTGATAAAACACTATACTTTTGATCTCTGAAGATCTAGTTCGTCTTGCAGCTTCTTGCAATCATCTTCGTACTGACACTTGAATGCTTTCACTTGAACATCATGCTCGTTCCTGATTGTTGTTATCCTCTGCATGATAGCATTAAATCACTTGAATACCAGAGTCTCCACATTCCTATAAAACTATCAAATTGTGTCTACTGGTATGGTACCTCTTTCAATTCAGTTTCGGCCTGAATCTGAGCTTGTCTCAGTTCCTCCTCGTGCTTGGCTTTGAGATTGAACTCCCTATTCTCATGTTCCTCCCGGATAGTGAGTATCTGCAGAACATGCAGCTTTATCAGACTGTCTGCTATTTGAAAACCTGCTCAGTGTTAAATTTACAAACAGAAAGGCCAGAGAAAAGGGACTCTGGTTCTCGTATGTGCAAGCTACTAAACACATGTATAAGATCGTTCATGCTCGTTGATGTTCAGAAACATAACGTTTAAGTGAAGATTACTATACCAGAGAAGCATGATCCTCCTGAATGGTCAGCAATTGGTTCTTTGACTCGGCTTTACAGTCAAAAAGTTCTTTATCATATTTAGTGGATAACTCTTTGATAACCTTCTCAGCCTGAAAACAGAGCCATGATCAATACTTCGGTCGAGTGTAATTATAAAACAAGTCAGTAAATACCTTTTCCTTTTCAGCTTTAATAATCTCCTGCTTCTCCTCATCATATTTCCTCCGGATTTCGTTAATCGCCTAAAAAGCATCAGAGAAGCATATACGTCAGTTTAAAATTCTCTGCATACTATTCAAGCGTGTATTTGGAGAAAGTGATCCACACTTACTTGGTCATTCCTCTGAGATAACTCCTTCAAGTGCCTAGATAATTCCAACTGTTTATTTTCCAGCATCAGATCATATTGCTTCTTCGCCTCTCGAAGCTTGGTTTCAGCAGCTGCTAGTAGCTCCTTGTCCTGCAATGGAGTTCGTATTTGATGAGTGCGAAGAGGTCGATAATACTCACAAAGCACTTCTCCAATATCCATATTCACAAACCTCTGTTGTTTTCTGATCCAGCTTCTTCTCATTTTCCTTGCATTGATTGATAAGAAGCTCTTTCTCTTCAATAACGGTTTGGAGCTGGTTCACCTCTTTTGACAATGAATCAAGACGCAGCTGGTTGCTATCGCTCTCTTTCTGCAAAATCTCTATTTCTTCAGCCTTTCTCTGTGCATCAGCCTGCAGCTTCTCATATTTCTCTTTGCTTTCAGTCTCTGATGTTGAAAGCTTTAACAACAGTTCTTGCTGCGAGATACATGAACAGATTAGGCATTGCAACTATGCATTGATAATTAAGTAGAGACTGCGCAAAGATATGGAAGATATATCTACCGTTTTATTCTCTGAGGCCTTCAGATTTTCCAACAACGCTTCTATTTCCTCTTTCAGCTCTGATAGAACTGCTTCTGTCTCAGCATTTGTTGAAACTAGACATTTTGCTTCAGACTCTAGTTTTTCAATTGCCTGCTTTGCGGAGCTGCGTTCCTCGGCTAGTTGAGAAACCAATGACTCCTTAGCTTTCTTCAGTTCCTCTTTTTGTTCATATAACTCGTTGGCTGATGACTGCAGAGCTTCTTTCTGGACGGTTACAGTCGAGAACTCTCCTTGGAGTTGATTATATAACCTTTGAGCACGATCAGAAGCAATATCTCTATCCTCTTGGAGCAACATAAGGTGAGTGCCATACAAACCATTTAGCTTAGCAAAGTTCTCCATGAAGGCCAAGTTCTTCTTGTCCAATTCAGCCAACTCTGTTGCCAAAGAGTGTACAAATCCTTCGAGCTTCTTGACTTCCTCGTCTGAGGTAATCAGTTTCGCAGATAGATTATCAGCAATCAGCCGAATATCCATCTTGTCTTGTTCAAGCTTCTCCTTGACTCCAACAAGGTATTTGGCCTCATCTTCCTTTGATGTTAACTCAACACGCACCTTCTCAAGTTGGAGGTTTAAAGTTTCAATGTTGAGTTTTGCTTCAGCTATAACTGCTTCAGAGTTTACTATCGTAGCATCTGCCACAAAGAAGAAAAACAAGAAGCTTTAACTCAAATAATAATACTATCATGTAGCTGTAGCACGTCCAAACAAGAGAAGAGAATTCTAGCTTCATGTATATAGCGTATATCGTTATTGCAACATTCAACACAATTCTTATCCCGTGCTCTAGAAAAAAATCTTGCGATCAAGTTGACATACAAGTACACAACACGCTCAGAGAGGTGTGGTTAAGATCCTATACATAATACGGAGAGTTTTTATCGCAAAAATGTGCGTTGCTTTAAATAATGACCTGTATGCAAGCTAAGAAATCGCTATCATATTTCCATTTAAATAGTGAACACATTTCAAGCAAAGAGTTTTTTTCAATATACTTCTAGTGTACGTACATGTTTAAGCTATCAAACCAGATTAAACTTGGGAGATACTGCATGTGAGAAAAGATATACCTCTCTCCTTTAGGAGACTTGCAGTTCTACACTGTTCATTCAGATAAGAGTTCTCTGTCTGCTCTTTCTCGAGTTTGAGCTCCTCTAGTTCCTTTTCCCCTGCATGTTTGACTTCAATGTTACTACTATGTATAAAAATCTTCAACAAAAAGAACCATAGAGGAATTTCGATAAACCATAATACCATATTATCGCAACTCAATCATTTTTCGAACCAAAAGGTTTTCCCGTGAAACAAATCAACAAAACATTTCTGAAACAAACCAGAAACTTACGGCTTTTGATGTTTTCTTCAGCAGCACCCAATCTTGAAGACAGAACTTGCAATTGCTCCTTTAAAGAGTCTATTACTTCCGCACTAGTAGAGAACTTGGACTCAAAGAGCTCTTTATCCTTCTCAGCTGTAAAGACAATTTGGTAAAACAGATAAAGCAACAAACCATAACAAGTTTCCAGAGTTCAACTCGCAATGTGCATCTATTATTATTATTACCTTCTTGAACCTGGGAAGCCAAATGTTGCAGAGTCTCAGTAAGTTGATCACAGAGAGACTTCGTTGAAGAGAACTTGGACTCCATCCCTCTCCAAAGCTTTTCATCTTCCTTTTGCATCACCCTGAGCTTAGCGTTCTCATTGAAAGCGTTCTGTAGTTTCTCCTCTAAAGCAAGTATATGATCCATCGACTTTTTCAGCTTAGAATTCTGGATTCAAAGAAAAATAATATCTATCAAAGTCCAATCAAATACAGTTCTCGCAATATACCATAAGAAATATATCCTCTATCAAATTCCGCTCAGATTCTAGCAATATATAGCAATAACTCGAATCTATCAATCCAGAACTAAGACATTCTCTCGGATAAAGAGAGATCTACGTCTTCCTGGTCATATCGGTTCAAAACTACGAACAATAACGGCAAGCAAACGCACAATCATAGCAATACCACCATACATACCTCTCAATCACATCGATCAAACTTTTAAAGTTTGTAAAAGACGCAGAACGTAAGAAGAAAACAGGATAGCATTCGAAATACCGCCAATTCGAGATCTGATTTCATCGATGCCTGTTCCTTCACCAGTTTTTCTGAAAAACGGAAACGGATCCATCGATAATCATCAAAAACAACGCGATTACAGAAAACGATCGGAGCGAAATCGTTCGAATCGAGTTTTTAAGCGAACGAAGAAGCGAACCTGCCGTAGACTTGAGATTCGAGAAGTTTCCGGAAGAGACGGAGTCGGGAGGTTGTTGACGCGAGGAGAAGGTGAGATTCCTCCCCGATCCAGCCATCGATCGCATCTGATCCAAGCTCTTCATCGCTGGGAACCCTAACTTCTGCATTTCGAAATCGCTTTTCTCCCGCGCTTTTCTCTTCTCTCTCTCTTTCTCTCGTGCGATCGTAACGGAAAATGAAGTTTCTTCCCACTCGTTCTGTATTTTTATAGCCATATACGCGGATTTGCTGACGTCATCACATCGGTTTATTAAGAAATTAAATAAATCACAGAGGTCCCATACCGGTCCGACCGGTCCAATAACCACTCAATTAAGTTCTTGCTATGGATATCAATCACCTCTAGTGATATCTATCCAGTGAAGCTTTTTAAAGCACCGGTGGCTTGTTTTTTAAACCAACCACCATGCGTTTACTCTTACCTTCTTCGAATCCATCTCCTCCAAATGCTCAGACTCCGAATCTGTTGTACATTGTACCGGTAACGGGAGGAAGCAAACCGATAAGGACTCGCTGGTCTTGTCTGTGAGCTCGAGGAAAGACAAATCTGAGTGAGAATGTATGGAGGTACTTGGACACAAAACACCACGGACGTTGCAGTAGCGGAAATGGGAAATGAACAGTTTCCAGTGGAGCGAGGAGCACTGAAGCATATCTGGACCGGTGCTGTAGCTGCCATGGTTTCAAAGTAAAGATTTTTTTATTAGTACTCTCTCATATACTTGAAAATCTCTGTGTAGTGACATATAAGTCTAAGCTTCACTGTCTTTCTTTAAAGCAGAGCATTTGACAATAAAAACAATAACTAAAATCGGTTCCAAAGTAGCTACTTATCCTCTTCAGAGCCGGATCTGAGATTTTGGGGGTTTGTAATCATGTCTTATTTAAAAAAAAAAATTTACCGATTTGGGGGCCTAAAATATATTTTTGGGGCTTTTGTCTATGTAATTTTTTTCAAACATTTTAGGAACCTGTTGCAAATGTTTCATGAGGCATTGTCCAGATCCGGCCTTGATCTTCTTGAAGTAGCGAGACATGTACTATGCTTTAGCTATAACTATAGGACAGTGGTTAAAGTAGAATGAATAGAAGAC
The DNA here is from genome assembly GCA_026261945.1 of Hirschfeldia incana. NCBI lineage: Eukaryota > Viridiplantae > Streptophyta > Magnoliopsida > Brassicales > Brassicaceae > Hirschfeldia > Hirschfeldia incana. The sequence goes on from JABCMI010000036.1 coordinate 2,982,821, forward strand.
AAAGATTTTCAAGAGCATTCAGACATTTAACACATAGTTTCGTTTTACTTTTTTTAAACTTCGTCCTCGTGGAGAAGCATGTTTGGTACTCCTTTCTTGACAGGAAACTTCCTACCCGTTTCTTTGCAGACGAGCGAGCCTTCCTCGAGGTGGAGTTCGAGCAACGCGTGGTGGAACTTCTTGAGGAATGATTCGTTTGATTCAAGCGCCTCCGCGTGATCAGGAAGCTCGCTGTATCCCAGAGAACGTGCACCGTCCACGAGAGCCTTCCACTCGATCTTGGCCAACATGTGCCAGAGAAAATCAAGGTTGAAATCGACCTCCTTCTTGACCACCTTCTCTGCTACGATCTTTAGAGGGAACTTGTTAACCACTCCCTTGACGTTGCAAGTCAACATGTTGTGCACTATCAACCTCATCTTCTTTACCCTCTCTATGTGGCGAAGCGTCGTGACGGTTGATGGCGGAGGTGACGAAAAGGAGGTGATGGTTTAGCTGGAATCTAGTTGTGTAAATGAGATTTATCCATTTAAGGCCCATAGCTAGAAATGAAAAAGATCAGTGAAGGTTCCAAGTCCATTACCATAAGTCCATAACTTATTATCAAAGTGATCAGAAACTTTGTACTGCATAACTTATATATGATCTCAAGAAATGTTGTATAAAAATAGTTTTCCCAGAAATGTAAAATAAATAATATATATGTGATATAAGAGAAACAAATCTGCAAGAAATAAACCATAAAAGAGTAAGAACATCTAGTCAATTTAAGATTTGTATTATTTTATTATGTTATTAAAATTAAATAGAAAATAAAATAAAAAGTTAAATACAATTTAACATCTATCAGAGTGTTAAAGAACAAAAATAACATTTTTACTCCTCTTAATTTGTCTACTCTTTTGGTCTTTACTCATTTGATGTTGAGAGCTTTGAAATCTCTTCTATACTCTAAAAATACTGAAATAGTAAAAAACTAACCCCTAGAGATGCCAAAAAAATATCTAATCCATATAAGATGCCAAAAAAAAAACTAATCCATAGAGATATGTTGTACAAACCATTTGTTTATCTAAATTACATAATTTGTCATAATTTGATACACACACTAATTTGTCAAACTGCAATTATGCATAGTTATCAATACAGAAATAAATGGGAAATAAAATCAAAAGAAAAAGAATTAGACTATATACTTCCTTTTGTGGAAATATTTATGTATTTTCCAAAAACAAAAAAGCATGCAAAAAGAGTTATAAAACGACCATATCATATGAGTTTAATTTACAGAATAACCAGATTGAATTATTTTCAGTGGATATCATAAGAAAACGACATTAACGAAGAGGAGCGAAGGCTTTTTCATTTCTTCTGGTTGCAGATTAAAGAGAGTTTGGTTACACTCATTTCTCTCTTCAATCCTGCTTTCTCTTCTTCCTTTTTTGCTTCTTGATGTCTGGAATCTGCTGCTCTCGTTCTGATACACAAGTAAACAAGCAAACTCCTTTTTGCTAATTTTTTTTTATCTACTAGTAATTACTCGTTACCTTCAGTGTTAATTTTTTAAATTTTATATTTGCTTATAACAATGTTTTTGTACGGACAAACTGGTGGAGCATGATTATGTTCTGTCTGATTACGTCATCTTAATGCTAGGTTGTACTAGGACAAAAATCTCATTCTGGTAAAAGAAAACCTGATGGAGAAATCAAGTTTGGATACAGTATAATGAAGGGGAAAGCTAAACATCCAATGGAGGATTATCATGTTGCTAAGCTCATCAACGTCAAAGGCAATGAACTTGGTTTATTTGCAATCTTTGATGGTCATAGTGGTGATCAAGTGGCTGCATATTTACAGAAACATCTCTTCTCAAGCATCCTCAAAGATGTAAGTTTTACAAAATATCGTAGATTACTTCTGTGTATCATAATTAGTTACATTGTGTTAATGTTTTCTAGGGAGACTTCTTGGTTGATCCTCGAAGAACGATTGCAAAGGCTTATATAAATACAGACCAAACGATTTTGTCTGATACTTGTAATTCAGATTTATGGAGTGGTGGTTCAACTGCAGTGACTGCACTTCTGATCAATGGGAAAGTTTTGTGGATAGCTAATGTTGGTGATTCCCGAGCCATTGTGTCTCGTAGAGGTAAAGCAACGCAGATAAGTGTTGATCATGATCCAGATAATGATGCTGAAAGGAGTATGATTGAGAGTAAAGGTGGATTTGTAACCAACAGACCAGGTTAATCTTTTATTTTTATATTTTGAGTATTATAAATAGTTGTTAAAAGGGAGTAGTGATGATTCTCACGTTTGTGAGTTTGGGCAGGTGATGTTGCTCGAGTGAATGGTATATTAGCTGTCTCTCGTGCCTTTGGTAATAAAGATCTCAAAGCGTTTATGAATAGAGAGCCTGACATTAGGGATGTCGAAATTGATAGCCACACAGAGATTCTTATCCTGGCTAGTGATGGTATTTCAAAGGTGATGTCAAACCAAGAAGCAGTTGACATAGCTAAAAAGATTAAAGATCCAAAGAAAGCGGCTAAACAACTAGTTGTTGAAGCATTGAAAAGAAACAGTAAAGATGACATCTCTTGCATTGTTGTCCGGTTTAGATAATAACCAAACATTCAGCTTATGTGATTTTTGTTTAGGTCCGGTTCAGTTTTTTCTGGTTCTTGGTTACATCTGCAGTCTCATAGAGTTATACTAGTTTGACAAACTAAAAGATATCATATAAAAATAAAATATATCATCTGGTTCATAATACTTATTGAAAATTTATTCTTGGAATAATTAATAAGTTATATAATTATCGATCTATGTTTTTTAAGTAAGAGTTATCAGTGTGTTCAGAAAGTAAGTGAACAATGGAAGGGGTAAGCTTTTTCTTTGATACAATGATATCAGCAGGCTTACGATTTTTACATGGCTTTGTTAAAGGACACGTAAGCTTCTTCAAAAATGTAACTCTTCGTTGATCAAAAATACAAACCAGCAAATGAGCCATAAAACATAACAACTCAATCTGATATTGCTACCCATTTTGCTTAAATATTAGTCCATTTTGACCAACGTCTACTTTATACCTTCCTTTTCTCAAAATACTTTTTCAGCACATCCGTAGTGATACGTCTCTGTAACGTTTGTCCTCTTCATTCAACCTTATTAAGCATCTGCAATTACTCTCTCCGCCATCTCTCCCACTACGTTCAATTTAATGTTTCTTTCCAACCTCGCTCTCGAAATCCTCAGTTTTTGAGAATATAAATAGTGATTCAGACGTCTAAAAATGTGTTCCTACTTCCTCTGAGATCCATCACTTGAGTTTAAAGATTTTTTGGTCTGCCTACTTCCTATGTATTCTTTTACTGAAATATTGTGGCTATCTCTCTAATTTTAAGATGAAGATTCTGTAATCTTTATTGGTAAATCAAATTTCAGGGCTTTGGGTTTAAGATGAAGATTCTGATAACAGTAATCTTTAGTGGCTTACTCATTGGGTCTGTAATCTTACTATCATTCTCAAACAACTTCAACGACCAACTTCTTGGCCATTCTACAATCAATGGTTAACAAATCAAAACCCATTCCATCTTTAGCGTATGTTTTTTGCTATTATTTCAAAATATTGATTAAATTTAATATTCTCCACAAGAATACGCCCGTCGCCCGTTAGTTAAAAATATCATCACTAAAGCTGAGAACAACTCAAGAATCATCTCTCTCTCGATGTTTAGTTATCTTTGTGGTATGTATGGGTACACTTTTATTTAGGTTTAAAATTTAAAAACTAATTATACTAAAACTTTTAAGTAGAGCTAGACTTGAAACGTGTACACTTTTAATTTTCTCAAGATTTTTGTTATGACCCAAATACTAAAACTAGTATTTTAATAGATAACAAATCATTTTTAGCAGGGGCTAGGACTAGTTTAGGGGAAGTAGGCCATTTTTCCTCCGAAGTTGAAGAAAATGATCCAAGCACATGAATTCTCTTTTCCTTTTTTCCATATTTTAGGTTCAAACGACCTGAGGGATAAACTGCTAGGAGGGCTTCTTACTCCAGAGTTTGATGAAAGATCTTGTCTAAGTAGGTATCAGTCTTCGTCTTATCGCAAGTCTTCACCTTACAAGCCTTCTCAATATCTCATCTCTAAGCTTAGAAACTACGAGACGCTTCACAAGCGTTGCGGTCCAGGCACAGAAGCTTACACGAGAGCTACAAAGCAGCTTGGTCAAGACAATTACTATAATCATGTAAGGAGCAGCTCTGGTACTGATGAGTGCTGATACGTCTTGTGGGTACTGCCATTGTCTGGTCTAGGAAACATGATGCTCTCTATGGTATCTGTGTTCCTCTATGCTCTCTTGACAGAGAGAGTCATGCTTGTTAATGGCACAAACGACCTGTTCTGTGAGCCTTTTCCGGGTACTTCCTGGTTACTGCCTCTTGATTTTCCACTGATGAGTCAGTTTGATAGCTTCAACAGGGTGCTCACGTTGTTACGGAAACATGCTGAAGAATCATAGCATTAATTCGACAACACCTTCACAACTTTATCTTTACCTTCTCCACGATTATGGGGATCTTGATAAGATGTTCTTCTGCCAAGAAAACCAAATTTTCGTTGGGAAAGTTCCTTGGCTTGTCGTCAAATCAAACCTTTACTTTGTTCCATCTCTATGGCTGATCCCTACCTTCCAAACCGAGCTCGTTAAGCTGTTCCCACGGAAAGAAACGGTGTTCCACCATTTGAGTCGGTATCTCTTCCACCCGACAAACCAAGTTTGGGGAATGGTCACAAGGGCCTACGCTGCTTACTCATCAAAAGCAGATGAGACGCTCGGCATTCAAGTACGAGTTTTCGCAGTAGGTACAGAACCCTTCAAGCATGTGATGGATCAGATCGTTGCATGTACGCAAAGAGAGAAACTGTTACTAGAAGTGGTAACAAACGAAGGTTCTCAACTCGTCACCACCGCAAAGAAAAGCTCTAAACTCCTAGCGGTCCTAGTCACTTCTCTGATCTCTGGATATTCTGAGAAGCTCAAGAGTATGTACTGGGAGCAAATGACTTCAACAGGTGACGTGGTTGTGGTTCACCAGCCAAGTCAAGAAGAGTATCAGCGTAGTGACAATAAGCTGCACAACCGAAAGGCTCTTGCTGAGATGTATCTCTTGAGTATGACGGATAAAGTTGTGATTAGCGCTTGGTCTACGTTCGGATATGTAGCTCAAGGTATCGGCGGATTAAAGCCATGGGTACTCTACAACCCTGTAAACCGCACAGTTCCTGATCCACCTTGTGGTCTTGCCGTTTCGATGGAGCCTTGTTTCCATGTGCCTCCTGCTCATGATGGCTGCAAAGGTGAGACCGGAAACAACACAGCAGATATGGTCCCTTTTATGAGACCTTGTGAGGATAGAAGCTGGGGAATCAAGCTAGTTGAAGATGCTCATGAGTTTTAGCTTCCTCCATTCCCCTTTTTTGCTTGCTTGCTATCTAAGGCACTATGTTAATCTATGAAACAGAGCAAGTGAGGGTTTATGTTTGAGTTACCTTGTAAAACCTTCATATCATTTTATTAAAGAAAAATGATTCATCAATGGAAAATGAACGTAACTACCGTAATTCGAAATTAATTAGGAAATAACTTGTGGTTCAAGAACCAAACAATAGTTATACTAATATACGTCAATAATCTTTACATGGTAAAGAAAATTAAGACGAGTGTTTAAGACTCGAACAGCTCCACTAGAGACGGGAACCTCTCGTTTTTAAGAGCCGAACACTTGCTGTTTAAGAACCAAACACTAGTTATATGCGTTAAGAACCCTTACATGATAAAGAAAATTAAGACTAGACTGTTTAAGACTTAAACAGTTCCATTAGAGACAGGATCCTGTGGTTTGCTCTGAATAAGAAAAGACTTGAGGTGTTTAACATAAGTTTTAGGTTTCTCGAAATTAAAGATATGACCAGTTCTTTTGATGACAACAAGTTTCCCATTTTCTCCCAAGTGCTTCTCAAGTCTCTCCCCCATCGCCAGTGGAAACACTTGATCGTGCTCTCCCCATATTATCAAAGTTGGCTGCATCCATAACGAACACTTAAATTAATCAAATAATTAATTGTGATTTGGGAGAGTGGTTAATGAGATATTCTGGAAAAGAAATGAACCTGTTTGAGCTTTGGAATCTCTGAGACTATCCTATCTTTTGGTATGTCCTTGATCATCTCCCTCTTTTCTTTTACATTATTTTTAGTCAATGCCTGTTTTGTTTCATTTACATTTTTTTACAAATTAGTATACTTTTCATGTAAATATAAAAGGTAAAACAAAAAGAATAACTTGTTCTTGTTGTGTAGGCAGAACAAGTACTCTGCAAAAGAACTGCCATAAACAAGTTACAAGTACCACAACGAAGTACCAAACAAATGTTAATCAAAAGGTCTGGAAAGTGCACTATAAATCTAGTAAATAATATTGATGTGTGCATACTTAAATATATAAGTGTATAATCTATTAGAAAAAAATTGACAAAATCTAGTTAATAAAATTAAACACCCAAAAGTGAAATTATACAGAAAAAAAAAAATCCAGCTAGACAAGGTCTCTCTAGAACTTCAAGTGGACAATTTAATATCTTATCAACAAACAGTTAGAATCTTTCAAATATTTCATTCCGGTTATTAAAAACTATTTTTCCCATTTGCTAGATTTTCATCATTTAAAAACTATTTTTCTCACCTTTTTCTGATCGTATATTTGTTATATGAAGCTAAAAATGCATTAAGACAGGTAGACACATGTCGTGATATCATTTGTTGAATGAGCTAAAAGAAGAAAGTAGCTCACATGTTCGATGAAATCATGGAGCAGACAAGGAGGAACCAGTCTCGCCAACGCCGGCCTGTAGAAGATGTAACCGATAAGTTCCCGGAGCTTCTTCACGGACTCCGGTACAAGAATCTTCGAAGCTTCATCAAGATCCGAGACCGCGAAAACGCCGTCTCTCATGTCCTTCTCCTCCACGCACACGGCGGCGCAGCATATCACCACCTTCTCCACGGCGTCTCCGTACATCGCCGCCATTCTGTAACCGACGAACCCGCCGTAGCTGAGACCGACGAGGCTGAAACGTTTCACGGACTGTGCCTCTAAGGCCCGCATGAGCGTCTGGGCCTGGAAAACGTCGGATCTTTCGGGTCGGGTCGTGGAGGATCCGCCGAAGAAGACGAGGTCGGGGATGAAGAGGTTGAAGTGAGGAGAGAGACGTCGTGCGACGTCGTACCATTGCCAGATGGCAGAAGCTCCGAGTCCGTGGATGAGGAGGAGGTTGGGTTTGGTTTCGAGCCGGGTCTTGGATACCCAGAAATGGACCACGGTTCCGTCTTTCAAGTCGATGGTTACGGGTCGTAAACCGGATCTTTTGAAACCGGATTTGTAAGTCCGTTCTATGACTTCAGAGAAACTGAAGCAGCCTGTCATTACAACAAGAAGAAAAAAGAGTTTATAATGTGAAGCTTCTAAAAAAACTTGCGTCAGAATATATTGGTGTGTGTTGTGTTTGGTTCTCTGGTATTGGTTGGGGATTTATTACCAACCATCAGAAAGTTTAATGCTAATATTATACTTCAGGAGGCTTATATTGAAATATGTTTTCTTTTAAAACCATGGAGTCACATCACTTGAAGCCAGTTTTTTTTTAGTTTATGTTTGAAGTTTGCAGTTTGCATGTACATATACCAATAAATGATCCATTATTTATTTATTATTAGTAAGAAAATAAATATCTTTTTTCTTTTGTTTGAAAATAAATAGTTTTACAAGAATCTGTTTATTTATTTATCTTCACGAATTCTATCCCCAGGAAAATGAATGTAAAATCTGGACAAGATGCGTTGTGTTACCTACTTTACCTCAGTACTTCTTTTTTTTTTTTTTTTTTTTGAGCAAATACCTCAGTACTTCATATATGCTTTCTTATTAGGCTGTACAATCAGATCCCTTTATACGGCAACAAAAAAATGTCAATTTCTACATTTTTTAGCAAAAACAAAAAAAACAAAAAAACAAAAATACAGAAATTTTATGAAAATCTTTGCGTCTGAAATCGAGGCGCACGTGGTAATCTTAAATGTGAACATAAAGTTGTGACAGTGTGTAGGTTTGAAACTAAACTCCACAAATCCAAATAATAATCAAATAAGTTAATAGACTGGCGACCAAGAATTGAAGACTCTCAATAAGTTTACAACTTGTGAAATAGACAAAAACCAAAAACAATGCTTCGTCAAATTTTGGTATAAGAAAGAGTCTTTTCCTTGTCAAATCATGAAAAAGTTGCATATATCAATATTCTAGAAGAAAATAAAATTATATTTTCTAGAATATTACCATTTCTTAAATTTGAAAAACGTGAGAATAAAAATGTTACCTTTTCCTTTTCTCAAAGAATATTTAAAAAAAAAAACTTAGACAACAGTTCCAAATTAGCTTTAGTTGCTAACATATTGGTTTCTCTAATTAAAATCAGAAAGTAATCTGCTGACATATTGGTTCATTAGCAGAGCAGACACTGTATGAGTTTCTAAATAGAAAAATCAGTATATCAATTATATAAAAAACTAGAATATGTTTAACCATTCAGTTAAAATATGACATATGTAGTTTGGATTTTCACATTTTCCAGTTTCTTTGACTTTTAATTGTTTTATTTTATGTTAATATTAGAGACCATGTATTGTTTGGCAGAGTTTTCGAAAAAATCTGTTTTTAAGTTAATGACAAAAAAAAAATTAGAGACCGTGTAATAATTTTGTGATGGTGATGATGCCCTTTAAGTTTGGATAACAACCAGCAGTTTGGACAGCTCTGTGCTCTCCTTTCCCTGGTTAATAAGATTTGATTAAGGAGTGAGAATCGCAGAAGACATGAAACTCATCTATTCCTCTTGTTTTCACATTTGTATCACCACGTACGGAAAATACATCTTATACCACACTGTACTAGCATCCCATGCACCTTCCACAATTTTCATTAAGCAATGCTAGTAATATGGTCATATAGCTAATCTTATTTTAATTAGTTTCTGTGACACGTGACGATGACAACCCATTAAAGCCAAATTGGTAGATATGTTGGTAGCTAACTTCATTCATTTCGATGTAGTTTGCATGTGTCAAGTAATTAATAACGTGGCTACATCTTTTCATTTGTACGGAATATATATGTTCGATAAAAAGATGCTTCATTTCTACGCAGATTAAATTAATCAATGGACTGTGCACTATATTTATTCGGATAGAATACAATATGGTTGAATTTAGACGAAGAAAAAGATACTAAAAAGTCAGTATTGTTTATTCGAAGACTCCTTATCAGAGTTTATTTTTTTTTAAAGAAATATATTAAACAAACAAAGCATTACTAGTTTAACATCTTTTAAACGAGGAAATAAATGGATCTAATCATTTGTATTACACATTTTGAACCCAACTAAAACCACAGCAAAAGCCTTTTGCTAAAGCTATCATCAGTCTAGATAGCGTTAATTTATAGGAGAAAGCAGCAAATAACACTTCAAATAAATTTTTGAAAACACTATTATTAAACCCTTGTTCCACGGCCAATGGCTTACCGCTTACTCCCGTCGTCTCAAAAACATGATCTAGTTATAGTTTTGCCGGGTATCACTATTCAGCTCTGCAAATATTCACTCTTTTGATTAGTATGATAGTATCAATAGATTTTTTTTTACAAATATCAATAGAAAAGTTACCCCAGTAATTAAGGTAATAAAAAATAAAAACTATCATCTCTTTAGTATATTACTACCGTCTGTCCACGCGGAAAGATTGTCTCGAAGTATCTCTACAATAAACATGGTATCTTCGTACGATTGTTTGTCAACACCGTCAAGTTCAGAGATTGCTTCGTCGTAAGCCTTTTTAGCCAACTCACACGCACTGTATATTTCCAACCACTTAAAATATTGATTATCTAACGTTCTAAAACATTAAGCATTTATTAAGTGTGTGCTCATAATACAGTATGCGTACCTTTCAGTAGAGTTAAGGATCTCATAGTTTAATATCGAGAAGTTCAAAGCCAAGCCAAGTCTAACCAAATTCGTTGGTGATAAACCACCCTCTGCCATTTCCATTGCAATCTACAAGTACATACATGCCCTTTATATATTATATATCAAACTAACAACAGACTAAATATGATAAAACACGACTGAAAGATGACCTTATATGCCTCGAGAGAACTATCTGCAGCTCCTTGACGTTCAGCATCAGAACCAAACTCTGCCATATATCGAAAATAATTTGCTCTCCTACATACCAAGAAACACAATAAACGAAAAAAAAACACTGACGGTGCGGATGATGATATTGATTATGATAATAGGATGTAACTCACATTTTCTTTTGAGAAAAGGGATATTACTCACATTGTGTAGTAATAAACGGTTGACTCGACGTTGGTAGTTGATGGAACGAGATGAGAATCAATGAGAGACAAAATGTCATTACAAACACTGAAAAACTCATGTTTAACCATTTCGAGGTTTTTATTAATCAATTTCACGTTTTGCTTGTTTCCTTTGGAGCCTTCCTTTTCTTCAATGGAAGATAGTGCTCTCAATGAAGCTCTCTTAGTGGACATCACATTTTTGTAGCCAATTGCTAGTAGTTCTCTCTCTACGTCAGTTAGTTCTATATCATACTCACATACTTTTCTCATCGATTTCGTCATATCTGCCACATAACATAAGTTTGTAATCATGTGATTTGTAAACATAAGTAATACGTTTTTCTATATCACAAATTATATAACTATTGACCGGACGACCACATGAAAACATATAAACCAGTTTGGTCATTAACCATCGAAAATTGTCCTGATATACTGGTTTAGATCAGGATCAACTTGATGAGTGACGACGCAAGTCTAGTTTGAAATTAGACTAAAAAATGTCTAGTTTGAAAACCGCAACTAATGTGATATCTTACCATCATATCTTTTAGCTAGGTAAGCAAGCGTAGCCATGTAAGTCAGCTTCCTTCTATCGTTTTCCATATATATTATATCCACCAGTTTCTCTGTATTTTTCTCTTGATGTGGAAAAGGATGATCGATGTCAGATTAGTTAGAAACTATGAAGAGAAGTGATCATCGAGATAAAATATGGATATACTGAACCCACGCAGATCTATTTATATGTATCATAAACTACTAAACTAAAAAGATATTATTAAATTTGTAAAAGGAATTAACAAAACAATTTGTAAAGTGGAAAATTAAGAAAAGTCGTAAGGGTGTTTCAAAAACAGAAGGAAATATTTAGGAGGATAAGAAGATAAATATATATTAAATATTTAAGAGTAAAACATATATATCTTTCCAAATAAATTTAATTGAATGTTCTAGTCTAAGTTGGATATGTTTCACTAGATGAACATGTATATAGTTTATAGCTATATATAAATATGAAACGTTATCATGGTTGTCATGGGTCTTATCTTCAAAAAGATAAAAATATTAGTTTACTAGATTGATTAGTAATCCATATATTTTCGGTAGAAATTCATATCGACTAGAATCTTATTATATAAAGCTTGGTTTTTCAAAATTACTAATTCACATGATCGCAACACATGTCATTTATGTATTTAAAATTGTGACATATATGAATCTATCTCATAATTAAAAATATATATACTAAGATAATAACATAAACAAGTTTTGTTGAAAAGATAATTATAATTATTATCCAATAGTAATTTTCCACTTTTAAAATCCTAAACAAAAGATTACTACAAAAAAGTATTTGATAGTAATTTCCCTTCTAATATTGTTGCATATGTTAAAATATATAATAATTAAAAATATATATACTAAGATAAATAAGCATTTCGAAACAGTTAATTTTATTTTTTAATAGTAAAAAGGTAACTTTAAAATATTTAATAGTAATTTTTTAGAAATTTTACTTTTTAAAAATCTAAAGCAAAAAAAATTAAAAAATAATTTGTAAAAGACTATATTGATCTTGGTTCTTCAGAGTTGCTAATTAACATGATTTTGACACATGGTAGTTATATATTTATAATTTTGATATGTGTTAAACTATATCATAATTGAAAATAAAAATGCTAAGATAATAAAAACGATTTTTAAAAGAAATAATTATAAATATTATTTAAAAGTAATTTTCCATTTTTAAAATATTAAAAAGAAATTATTTAACGAGTATTTGATACTAATTTTATGTTTTTATATTGTGACATGTGTTAAAATATCTCATGATCAATATATATATATATATATATATATATATATATATATATATATATATCAAATATATGTACTAAGTTAAATAAGAATTTTGAAACAGTTAATTTTAATTTTTTATAGTAAAAAGGTAACTTTTTAAAAATATTTAATAGTAATTTTTTAGAACTTTTACCTTTTCAAAATCTATAGCAAAAAAAATTGAAAAATAATTGTAAAAGACTATATTGATCTTGGTTTTTCAAAGTTGTTAATTAACATGATCGTGACACATGTTAGTTATATATTTATAATTTTGATATGTGTTAAACTATATCATAATTGAAAATAAAAATGCTAAGATAATAAAAACGATTTTTAAAAGAAATAATTATAAATATTATTTAATAGTAATTTTCCATTTTTAAAATCTTAAAAAAAATTAACGATTATTTGATAGTAATTTTCTTTTAAATATTGTGACATGTGTTAGAATATCTCATGATAAAAAAATACTACATATATATTAAAAAATATAAAAGCAAATTTGATTAAATAATTTAATAGGGAATTTTGAGAAATTCCCTTTTTTAAAATCCTAAAGAAAAAGGGTTGTAAAATGATTTATTAAATATTAATTTTTCTTTTCTACAATCCTAAAGAAAATATAATTGTAAGAGACTATTTGATAGTAATTTTCCTCTTAAAAAAATGACATGTGTTAAAATATCTCTTGATTAATAAAATATATAATAAGATTGGAAAACCAGTTAAAAAAACTAATTATTTAGAAGCATTTTTTCTACTTTTCTTTATATAGATTTAAACAAAAAAATATTAGTCAAATAATTTATCTAATACTAAGTTTTCATTTTCTAAATTCTAAAGAAAATATAACTGTAATAGAATAATTGATAGTAATCGTCCTTTTCTATTATTTTAAACACAAGAAATTTGTAAAAGAGTGTTTAATAGTAGTTTTTCTGTCTTCAAATCCAAATAAAAAAATATTTGTAACATAATTATTTCATTTTTTTATGAATAATCAATTTTCTTATTAAAATAGTTAATATTCTTATTCAAAATCATAAACTAAAAGGAACTAAAATTATTCACATCTATATATGTGATAAAGCTATCTTATATTGTGTCACTTTTCAGACTTCAACACCAAACATATTAAGAGATAAAATAAAAATATTAAATGAGTTTTCTGCATGTTCTTTCATATTTTCGGGTGTTATACTTTTTTTGGTGTTGCATGTTGAGAAGCTAATTAGATATCCTGATTTTTACATTTAACTGATCTTGATCTTTTAATATATATATATATATATACAGATATATATATATATATATATATATATATATAATTGTCATGCTGATGTACTTTAGTTATTGTCACATTTATATTTAAGCATTTGTACATATTGTTGTACGTAAGTTAATGGGGAAGTTAATGTGACAATTTTGCTTATATGTGACTATGCTTATGTGTATTTATTCTTATCGACATATCAAATTGGTTATGCTATTGTATGTCATGCTACTAAAGAATTTAAATATAAGAGAATGACTTTGCAATGTTATGTTGTAGGTAATGCTATTTAGGAATTTAAATCAAAGAGAAAGACTTTGCAATAGACAATGTTATTAATAGTTTGACCTAGGTAATATGATTATTGAAGTAGAAATTCTGACCGAAAGTTATGTGGAAAAACAGAGTTTCATTCCTAAAATAAGTTTCATACCAGCAGCTGTAAAATGTCCTTTCAAATTGAAATGACGTTAATTTTCTATACAAACTTGCTATTCATTGATTATCAACAAGAGTTAAGATCAAACCTTAAAAATTTGGTCTATATTTGCCAAGTCCAGTCTGACAATTATACACCACGCTATCAAATATCATAACAACTGCATTAGCTTAAATTTTTTAGAACATAACGACAACAAGTGTATTTCAAAATTTAATATCAAAAAGTTTCAATAATATATAATATATAAAAGAAAGTTAAAGTCACACCATGGATATTTACGTGACTATCAATAATACATATTGAATGGTGTTGTGTAATTTTAATATTTTGAATTGTGTTGTTTTTAATTCGTCTGAAACAATATGAATAATATAGATAGTTCATAGTTCTATATGTTTCAACTAACTACAACTAATATTAATTTTTAATAATTCAAAATAAAAATATTAATATAATATTTAATACACCATGATTATTGAAATAGAAAATCAATACAGATTTAAGTAAGAAACAAATTAATATTACTAAAATAAGACCAATATAAACGGGAAATTCCAAAAACTAATATGAAAAATATTTTCATTATTTTTATATGTTCGTGAAATTAAAACATCAAATAAAACTCGTGCAACGCACGGATCCATATCTAGTATACTATATATCCAAGAAGTTACTAACTATATATATATATATATAAATTTATTATTTCATAAATTTAGATAAATATAATTAACAACATATTAAAGTAGGATGTCAATTCCACTTTATAATTATGCTTTAAAATAAACTTATGCGTAGGTGGTGGAGAGAAGCCCATATACCAGCAGTCCAAGATGGACCTTTTGCAAGCTCAAGATACGACCCAGTAGCAGGAAATCAATAAACGCTTCAGGACGACCCCCATTACCCCGGCAGTCCAAGATGGACCTTTTGCAAACCCTCTTTAAACGACTTCTTGTCACTTTGGGATGCACACTATATAATACAAGTATACAACTAACTTAAACAAAAAAATGTTAATCGTATTATTATTTTCGGTAATAACTATCTTTTAATCGATATACAAAATTTATCACTTTGAAATTTTGGACAGTCCAAAATATATCGACGGGGGCCAATCATACGTGGTATATAGCTCTCACAACAAGTACATATATCTTTCGTTGGACCATTCTTTTAGTTTTGTTTAATATACGTCGCCACTGATAGAAAACCCGACTAGATATATTTGTGGAGATAACATAACAAACGTCTTTGACCAAAAAAAACACATAACAAACGTCCATTGGATATATTCTTTACTATGTTTTACGTAATTTTACACGACACGTATATTAAAAACAAGGACAACATGTTTATAAACTTTCCATGTCGCTTACGTACGTCCACTTTGTGTATTTGCCTATAACCGTTGGGATTTGTTCTAAATTAATAAGTTTGAGGAGATGAGGAGATTGTGTGATGCATATTGTGTGCCAAGTTTTACGATATTCCAAAAGAAAGTGAAAGGGAATGTAGAAACAAAAGCGAACAATCAAGAAACAGAACTTTAACGTTATTTTCTGCGAGGCAGACATCGCTTTAAAAAATCATTATTATTTAATTAACATTTTTAAAAATCAAACAACTATTCAGAAATAGTCCTACATGTTATCATCAATGACATCGTCATCAGGATTTTATTGTTTGGCTATTCACTTTTTCTTCTACATAACCTGCATAAAATATCATCTGCAAAATCATTTTGTTTTTGCCTGAATGATTTGAGCGAGTGTTTTAAAGCATGTGACACGAGGGACCACTAGTTGAATATAATCTTCCAACTCAATGAGGCATAGCCACTTCATCACTGGGGGTCCAACGTACAGCTGCACTTATATGATGGTAAGATCCATGAATATCTGACATGGACGAATATAGTCGAAAGAATGAAGCTCACCGGAGATTGGGTGGACTTAAAAGCAGAAGAGTTTGATGGACGCCGTTACTTGCGGCTACCCGACGCAACTACCGGACCTGATGCTTACGTTCTCTTACCTCTCTTCTCTACTGTCTTTCACTCGCGTTTTGTCTCTTTCTTTTAAAATAAAAGCTCTGGTTAATGTTGCTTGTCTTTTCTTTAGACTAGAGCTTTAGAAAAAAATGATGTTCAACATTTGATAAAAAAAAAGATCTCCACAATTAATAATTCTTTTGGTTCTTCTTATTATTATTTATGGTTATATATCGTGTATGAATCATGATTGTGTTTGAAAGACATAAATTTAATTGGGACTGTAATTTGGATTTTGGTACATAAATACTATGCACACGAAGAATCCAATAGCATTTATTATAAACCATTCAAACTTCAACAAATAAATATATATATATATATATTGCTTAAAACAAATAAATATACTTGGAAATAATTTAAAATATTGCTACAATAAAAAAAAATCGTGGTGCAATGACATGCAATATTAGCTAAAAGTTTTTTTGTAAAAATATATTTGCTAAAATTTAATATTTTAATTTACAACAACTGGGTTACAAAATTGCTCAATACTATTGCAATCATATTGTGTTGTTGTGTATATATATTTTAAATAACAAAAATATTCGGCTTTTAGTAGATTTCTGATTTATATTTGGGTTTTGATCCACGAAAATAAAATTCGCACTACCGATTTAAATAAAATATCATATTCTTAATTTTATTAGTACTTTATTCATTTTTCCAGTCACCAACTAATCTTGTTTCCTGAATGCGATGTTTCCTATCATATACTACTTTGTGAAAATAGTATAATAAGAAACTGAAATCATTGACTCCGTGTCTTAGCCGCGGATTCTTTACATAATTTTGTAAGCCATCTAACCTTATATACATCTTAACTAAATTACATTTCTTTTCATTTTTGACCAAAGGACCATATGATTCCTTAAATACATTTGTTAAAAAAAAATACATTAACTAATTACTAGGTACAAGCTTATCTTTTTTTTAGTAAAGAATGATATGTTAAATACGTACAAACAACTTTTATATGCTCTTTAAAGAACGAAGAGAAGAAAAAAAACCCATAGATTATAGTTACATGTGGCTCTCCTGCATGCTTTGTAAAACTCGTCCTTT